>CM061160.1:16036087-16108587 GCA_030710495.1 Labroides dimidiatus
ACGTTTTGCTCCAAAATTCGACTTTCCGTTTTTGGCTGAAATTCTCGCAAATATCGATCTCCTATCGAAGCAAACCCCATCCGAGGTGATATGAAGGCCTTCTGAACCAATTGTGAGGGCTGAAACCTCTGTTTTGGGATTTCCAAGTTTCTGGCCGAAACGACAGGTCCGGACCTGACTTTTTGCTCCAAATTTCGACTTTCCGTTTTTGGCTGAAATTCTCGCAAATATCGATCTCCTATAGAAGCAAACCCCATCCAAGGTGATATGAAGGCCTTCTGAACCAATTGTGAGGGCTGAAACCTCTGTTTTGGGATTTCCAACTTTCTGGCCGAAACGACAGGTCCGGACCTGACGTTTTGCTCCAAAATTCGACTTTCCGTTTTTGGCTGAAATTCTCGCAAATATCGATCTCCTATCGAAGCAAACCCCATCCGAGGTGATATGAAGGCCCTCTGAACCAATTGTGAGGGCTGAAACCTCTGTTTTGGGATTTCCAAGTTTCTGGCCGAAACGACAGGTCCGGACCTGACGTTTTGCTCCAAAATTCGACTTTCCGTTTTTGGCTGAAATTCTCGCAAATATCGATCTCCTATCGAAGCAAACCCCATCCGAGGTGATATGGAGGCCTTCTGAACCAATTGTGAGGGCTGAAACCTCTGTTTTGGGATTTCCAAGTTTCTGGCCGAAACGACAGGTCCGGACCTGACGTTTTGCTCCAAAATTCGACTTTCCATTTTTTGGCTGAAATTCTCGCAAATATCGATCTCCTATGGAAGCAAACCCCATCCGAGGTGATATGGAGGCCTTCTGAACCAATTGTGAGGGCTGAAACCTCTGTTTTGGGATTTCCAAGTTTCTGGCCGAAACAACAGATCCGGACCTGACGTTTTGCTCCAAAATTCGACTTTCCGTTTTTGGCTGAAATTCTCCTAAATATCGATCTCCTATCGAAGCAAACCCCATCTGAGGTGATATGAAGGCCTTCTGAACCAATTGTGAGGGCTGAAACCTCTGTTTTGGGATTTCCAAGTTTCTGGCCGAAACGACAGGTCCGGACCTGACGTTTTGGTCCAAAATTCGACTTTCCGTTTTTGGCTGAAATTCTCGCAAATATCGATCTCCTATCGAAGCAAACCCCATCCGAGGTGATATGAAGGCCTTCTGAACCAATTGTGAGGGCTGAAACCTCTGTTTTGGGATTTCCAAGTTTCTGGCCGAAACGACAGGTCCGGACCCTGACGTTTTGCTCCAAAATTCGACTTTCCGTTTTTGGCTGAAATTCTCGCAAATATCGATCTCCTATCGAAGCAAACCCCATCCGAGGTGATATGGAGGCCTTCTGAACCAATTGTGAGGGCTGAAACCTCTGTTTTGGGATTTCCAAGTTTCTGGCCGAAACGACAGGTCCGGACCTGACGTTTTGCTCCAAAATTCGACTTTCCGTTTTTGGCTGAAATTCTCGCAAATATCGATCTCCTATCGAAGCAAACCCCATCCGAGGTGATATGGAGGCCTTCTGAACCAATTGTGAGGGCTGAAACCTCTGTTTTGGGATTTCCAAGTTTCTGGCCGAAACGACAGGTCCGGACCTGACGTTTTGCTCCAAAATTCGACTTTCCGTTTTTGGCTGAAATTCTCGCAAATATCGATCTCCTATCGAAGCAAACCCCATCCGAGGTGATATGGAGGCCTTCTGAACCAATTGTGAGGGCTGAAACCTCTGTTTTGGGATTTCCAAGTTTCTGGCCGAAACGACAGGTCCGGACCTGACGTTTTGCTCCAAAATTCGACTTTCCGTTTTTGGCTGAAATTCTCGCAAATATCGATCTCCTATGGAAGCAAACCCCATCCGAGGTGATATGAAGGCCTTCTGAACCGATTGTGAGGGCTGAAACCTCTGTTTTGGGATTTCCAAGTTTCTGGCCGAAACGACAGGTCCAGACCTGACGTTTCGCTCCAAAATTCGACTTTCCATTTTTGGCTGAAATTCTAGCAAATATCGATCTCCTATCGAAGCAAACCCCATCCGAGGTGATATGAAGGCCTTCTGAACCAATTGTGAGGGCTGAAACCTCTGTTTTGGGATTTCCAAGTTTCTGGCCGAAACGACAGGTCCGGACCTGACGTTTTGCTCCAAAATTGGACTTTCCGTTTTTGGCTGAAATTCTCGCAAATATCGATCTCCTATCGAAGCAAACCCCATCCGAGGTGATATGAAGGCCTTCTGAACCAATTGTGAGGGCTGAAACCTCTGTTTTGGGATTTCCAAGTTTCTGGCCGAAACGACAGGTCCGGACCTGACGTTTTGCTCCAAAATTCGACTTTCCGTTTTTGGCTGAAATTCTCGCAAATATTGATCTCCTATCGAAGCAAACCCCATCCGAGGTGATATGAAGGCCTTCTGAACCAATTGTGAGGGCTGAAACCTCTGTTTTGGGATTTCCAAGTTTCTGGCCGAAACGACAGGTCCGGACCTGACGTTTTGCTCCAAATTTCGACTTTCCGTTTTTGGCTGAAATTCTCGCAAATATCGATCTCCTATCGAAGCAAACCCCATCCGAGGTGATATGAAGGCCTTCTGAACCAATTGTGAGGGCTGAAACCTCTGTTTTGGGATTTCCAAGTTTCTGGCCGAAACGACAGGTCCGGACCTGACGTTTTGGTCCAAAATTCGACTTTCCGTTTTTGGCTGAAATTCTCGCAAATATCGGTCTCCTATCGAAGCAAACCCCATCCGAGGTGATATGAAGGCATTCCGAACCAATTGTGAGGGCTGAAACCTCTGTTTTGGGATTTCCAAGTTTCTGGCCGAAACGACAGGTTCGGACCTGACGTTTTGCTCCAAAATTCGACTTTCCGTTTTTGGCTGAAATTCTCGCAAATATCGATCTCCTATCGAAGCAAACCCCATCCGAGGTGATATGGAGGCCTTCTGAACCAATTGTGAGGGCTGAAACCTCTGTTTTGGGATTTCCAAGTTTCTGGCCGAAACAACAGATCCGGACCTGACGTTTTGCTCCAAAATTCGACTTTCCGTTTTTGGCTGAAATTCTCGCAAATATCGATCTCCTATCGAAGCAAACCCCATCCGAGGTGATATGAAGGCCTTCTGAACCAATTGTGAGGGCTGAAACCTCTGTTTTGGGATTTCCAAGTTTCTGGCCGAAACGACAGGTCCGGACCTGACGTTTTGCTCCAAAATTCGACTTTCCGTTTTTGGCTGAAATTCTCGCAAATATCGATCTCCTATCGAAGCAAACCCCATCCGAGGTGATATGAAGGCCTTCTGAACCAATTGTGAGGGCTGAAACCTCTGTTTTGGGATTTCCAAGTTTCTGGCCGAAACGACAGGTCCGGACCTGACGTTTTGCTCCAAAATTCGACTTTCCGTTTTTGGCTGAAATTCTCGCAAATATCGATCTCCTATGGAAGCAAACCCCATCCGAGGTGATATGAAGGCCTTCTGAACCAATTGTGAGGGCTGAAACCTCTGTTTTGGGATTTCCAAGTTTCTGGCCGAAACGACAGGTCCGGACCTGACGTTTTGCTCCAAAATTCGACTTTCCGTTTTTGGCTGAAATTCTCGCAAATATCGATCTCCTATCGAAGCAAACCCCATCCGAGGTGATATGAAGGCCTTCTGAACCAATTGTGAGGGCTGAAACCTCTGTTTTGGGATTTCCAAGTTTCTGGCCGAAACGACAGGTCCGGACCTGACTTTTTGCTCCAAATTTCGACTTTCCGTTTTTGGCTGAAATTCTCGCAAATATCGATCTCCTATAGAAGCAAACCCCATCCAAGGTGATATGAAGGCCTTCTGAACCAATTGTGAGGGCTGAAACCTCTGTTTTGGGATTTCCAACTTTCTGGCCGAAACGACAGGTCCGGACCTGACGTTTTGCTCCAAAATTCGACTTTCCGTTTTTGGCTGAAATTCTCGCAAATATCGATCTCCTATCGAAGCAAACCCCATCCGAGGTGATATGAAGGCCTTCTGAACCAATTGTGAGGGCTGAAACCTCTGTTTTGGGATTTCCAAGTTTCTGGCCGAAACGACAGGTCCGGACCTGACGTTTTGCTCCAAAATTCGACTTTCCGTTTTTGGCTGAAATTCTCGCAAATATCGATCTCCTATCGAAGCAAACCCCATCCGAGGTGATATGGAGGCCTTCTGAACCAATTGTGAGGGCTGAAACCTCTGTTTTGGGATTTCCAAGTTTCTGGCCGAAACGACAGGTCCGGACCTGACGTTTTGCTCCAAAATTCGACTTTCCATTTTTTGGCTGAAATTCTCGCAAATATCGATCTCCTATGGAAGCAAACCCCATCCGAGGTGATATGGAGGCCTTCTGAACCAATTGTGAGGGCTGAAACCTCTGTTTTGGGATTTCCAAGTTTCTGGCCGAAACAACAGATCCGGACCTGACGTTTTGCTCCAAAATTCGACTTTCCGTTTTTGGCTGAAATTCTCGCAAATATCGATCTCCTATCGAAGCAAACCCCATCCGAGGTGATATGGAGGCCTTCTGAACCAATTGTGAGGGCTGAAACCTCTGTTTTGGGATTTCCAAGTTTCTGGCCGAAACAACAGATCCGGACCTGACGTTTTGCTCCAAAATTCGACTTTCCGTTTTTGGCTGAAATTCTCGCAAATATCGATCTCCTATCGAAGCAAACCCCATCCGAGGTGATATGAAGGCCTTCTGAACCAATTGTGAGGGCTGAAACCTCTGTTTTGGGATTTCCAAGTTTCTGGCCGAAACGACAGGTCCGGACCTGACGTTTTGCTCCAAAATTCGACTTTCCGTTTTTGGCTGAAATTCTCGCAAATATCGATCTCCTATCGAAGCAAACCCCATCCGAGGTGATATGAAGGCCTTCTGAACCAATTGTGAGGGCTGAAACCTCTGTTTTGGGATTTCCAAGTTTCTGGCCGAAACGACAGGTCCGGACCTGACGTTTTGCTCCAAAATTCGACTTTCCGTTTTTGGCTGAAATTCTCGCAAATATCGATCTCCTATGGAAGCAAACCCCATCCGAGGTGATATGAAGGCCTTCTGAACCAATTGTGAGGGCTGAAACCTCTGTTTTGGGATTTCCAAGTTTCTGGCCGAAACGACAGGTCCGGACCTGACGTTTTGCTCCAAAATTCGACTTTCCGTTTTTGGCTGAAATTCTCGCAAATATCGATCTCCTATGGAAGCAAACCCCATCCGAGGTGATATGAAGGCCTTCTGAACCAATTGTGAGGGCTGAAACCTCTGTTTTGGGATTTCCAAGTTTCTGGCCGAAACGACAGGTCCGGACCTGACTTTTTGCTCCAAATTTCGACTTTCCGTTTTTGGCTGAAATTCTCGCAAATATCGATCTCCTATAGAAGCAAACCCCATCCGAGGTGATATGAAGGCCTTCTGAACCAATTGTGAGGGCTGAAACCTCTGTTTTGGGATTTCCAACTTTCTGGCCGAAACGACAGGTCCGGACCTGACATTTTGCTCCAAAATTCGACTTTCCGTTTTTGGCTGAAATTCTCGCAAATATCGATCTCCTATCGAAGCAAACCCCATCCGAGGTGATATGGAGGCCTTCTGAACCAATTGTGAGGGCTGAAACCTCTGTTTTGGGATTTCCAAGTTTCTGGCCGAAACGACAGGTCCGGACCTGACGTTTTGCTCCAAAATTCGACTTTCCATTTTTTGGCTGAAATTCTCGCAAATATCGATCTCCTATGGAAGCAAACCCCATCCGAGGTGATATGGAGGCCTTCTGAACCAATTGTGAGGGCTGAAACCTCTGTTTTGGGATTTCCAAGTTTCTGGCCGAAACAACAGATCCGGACCTGACGTTTTGCTCCAAAATTCGACTTTCCGTTTTTGGCTGAAATTCTCCTAAATATCGATCTCCTATCGAAGCAAACCCCATCTGAGGTGATATGAAGGCCTTCTGAACCAATTGTGAGGGCTGAAACCTCTGTTTTGGGATTTCCAAGTTTCTGGCCGAAACGACAGGTCCGGACCTGACGTTTTGGTCCAAAATTCGACTTTCCGTTTTTGGCTGAAATTCTCGCAAATATCGATCTCCTATCGAAGCAAACCCCATCCGAGGTGATATGAAGGCCTTCTGAACCAATTGTGAGGGCTGAAACCTCTGTTTTGGGATTTCCAAGTTTCTGGCCGAAACGACAGGTCCGGACCTGACGTTTTGCTCCAAAATTCGACTTTCCGTTTTTGGCTGAAATTCTCGCGAATATCGATCTCCTATCGAAGCAAACCCCATCCGAGGTGATATGAAGGCCTTCTGAACCAATTGTGAGGGCTGAAACCTCTGTTTTGGGATTTCCAAGTTTCTGGCCGAAACGACAGGTCCGGACCTGACGTTTTGCTCCAAAATTCGACTTTCCGTTTTTGGCTGAAATTCTCGCAAATATCGATCTCCTATGGAAGCAAACCCCATCCGAGGTGATATGAAGGCATTCTGAACCAATTGTGAGGGCTGAAACCTCTGTTTTGGGATTTCCAAGTTTCTGGCCGAAACGACAGGTCCGGACCTGACGTTTTGCTCCAAAATTCGACTTTCCGTTTTTGGCTGAAATTCTCGCAAATTTCGATCTCCTATCGAAGCAAAACCCCATCCGAGGTGATATTAATGCCTTCTGAACCAATTGTGAGGGCTGAACTCTCTGTTTTGGGATTTCCAAGTTTCTGGCCGAAACGACAGGTCCGGACCTGACGTTTTGCTCCAAAATTCGACTTTCCGTTTTTGGCTGAAATTCTCGCAAATATCGATCTCCTATCGAAGCAAACCCCATCCGAGGTGATATGGAGGCCTTCTGAACCAATTGTGAGGGCTGAAACCTCTGTTTTGGGATTTCCAAGTTTCTGGCCGAAACGACAGGTCCGGACCTGACTTTTTGCTCCAAATTTCGACTTTCCGTTTTTGGCTGAAATTCTCGCAAATATCGATCTCCTATCGAAGCAAACCCCATCCAAGGTGATATGAAGGCCTTCTGAACCAATTGTGAGGGCTGAAACCTCTGTTTTGGGATTTCCAAGTTTCTGGCCGAAACGACAGGTCCGGACCTGACGTTTTGCTCCAAAATTCGACTTTCCGTTTTTGGCTGAAATTCTCGCAAATATCGATCTCCTATGGAAGCAAACCCCATCCGAGGTGATATGAAGGCCTTCTGAACCAATTGTGAGGGCTGAAACCTCTGTTTTGGGATTTCCAAGTTTCTGGCCGAAACGACAGGTCCGGACCTGACGTTTTGCTCCAAAATTCGACTTTCCGTTTTTGGCTGAAATTCTCGCAAATATCGATCTCCTATCGAAGCAAACCCCATCCGAGGTGATATGAAGGCCTTCTGAACCAATTGTGAGGGCTGAAACCTCTGTTTTGGGATTTCCAAGTTTCTGGCCGAAACGACAGGTCCGGACCTGACGTTTTGCTCCAAAATTCGACTTTCCGTTTTTGGCTGAAATTCTCGCAAATATCGATCTCCTATCGAAGCAAACCCCATCCGAGGTGATATGAAGGCCTTCTGAACCAATTGTGAGGGCTGAAACCTCTGTTTTGGGATTTCCAAGTTTCTGGCCGAAACGACAGGTCCGGACCTGACGTTTTGCTCCAAAATTCGACTTTCCGTTTTTGGCTGAAATTCTCGCAAATATCGATCTCCTTTCGAAGCAAACCCCATCCGAGGTGATATGAAGGCCTTCTGAACCAATTGTGAGGGCTGAAACCTCTGTTTTGGGATTTCCAAGTTTCAGGCCGAAACGACAGGTCCGGACCTGACGTTTTGCTCCAAAATTCGACTTTCCGTTTTTGGCTGAAATTCTCGCAAATATCGATCTCCTATCGAAGCAAACCCCATCCGAGGTGATATGGAGGCCTTCTGAACCAATTGTGAGGGCTGAAACCTCTGTTTTGGGATTTCCAAGTTTCTGGCCGAAACGACAGGTCCGGACCTGACTTTTTGCTCCAAATTTCGACTTTCCGTTTTTGGCTGAAATTCTCGCAAATATCAATCTCCTATCGAAGCAAACCCCATCCGAGGTGATATGAAGGCCTTCTGAACCAATTGTGAGGGCTGAAACCTCTGTTTTGGGATTTCCAAGTTTCTGGCCGAAACGACAGGTCCGGACCTGACGTTTTGCTCCAAAATTCGACTTTCCGTTTTTGGCTGAAATTCTCGCAAATATCGATCTCCTATCGAAGCAAACCCCATCCGAGGTGATATGAAGGCCTTCTGAACCAATTGTGAGGGCTGAAACCTCTGTTTTGGGATTTCCAAGTTTCTGGCCGAAACGACAGGTCCGGACCTGACGTTTTGCTCCAAAATTCGACTTTCCGTTTTTGGCTGAAATTCTCGCAAATATCGATCTCCTATCGAAGCAAACCCCATCCGAGGTGATATGGAGGCCTTCTGAACCAATTGTGAGGGCTGAAACCTCTGTTTTGGGATTTCCAAGTTTCTGGCCGAAACGACAGGTCCGGACCTGACTTTTTGCTCCAAATTTCGACTTTCCGTTTTTGGCTGAAATTCTCGCAAATATCGATCTCCTATCGAAGCAAACCCCATCCGAGGTGATATGAAGGCCTTCTGAACCAATTGTGAGGGCTGAAACCTCTGTTTTGGGATTTCCAAGTTTCTGGCCGAAACGACAGGTCCGGACCTGACGTTTTGCTCCAAAATTCGACTTTCCGTTTTTGGCTGAAATTCTCGCAAATATCGATCTCCTATCGAAGCAAACCCCATCCGAGGTGATATGAAGGCCTTCTGAACCAATTGTGAGGGCTGAAACCTCTGATTTGAGATTTCCAAGTTTCTGGCCGAAACGACAGGTCCGGACCTGACGTTTTGCTCCAAAATTCGACTTTCCGTTTTTGGCTGAAATTCTCGCAAATATCGATCTCCTATCGAAGCAAACCCCATCCGAGGTGATATGGAGGCCTTCTGAACCAATTGTGAGGGCTGAAACCTCTGTTTTGGGATTTCCAAGTTTCTGGCCGAAACGACAGGTCCGGACCTGACTTTTTGCTCCAAATTTCGACTTTCCGTTTTTGGCTGAAATTCTCGCAAATATCGATCTCCTATCGAAGCAAACCCCATCCGAGGTGATATGAAGGCCTTCTGAACCAATTGTGAGGGCTGAAACCTCTGTTTTGGGATTTCCAAGTTTCAGGCCGAAACGACAGGTCCGGACCTGACGTTTTGCTCCAAAATTCGACTTTCCGTTTTTGGCTGAAATTCTCGCAAATATCGATCTCCTATCGAAGCAAACCCCATCCGAGGTGATATGGAGGCCTTCTGAACCAATTGTGAGGGCTGAAACCTCTGTTTTGGGATTTCAAGTTTCTGGCCGAAACGACAGGTCCGGACCTGACTTTTTGCTCCAAATTTCGACTTTCCGTTTTTGGCTGAAATTCTCGCAAATATCAATCTCCTATCGAAGCAAACCCCATCCGAGGTGATATGAAGGCCTTCTGAACCAATTGTGAGGGCTGAAACCTCTGTTTTGGGATTTCCAAGTTTCTGGCCGAAACGACAGGTCCGGACCTGACGTTTTGCTCCAAAATTCGACTTTCCGTTTTTGGCTGAAATTCTCGCAAATATCGATCTCCTATCGAAGCAAACCCCATCCGAGGTGATATGAAGGCCTTCTGAACCAATTGTGAGGGCTGAAACCTCTGTTTTGGGATTTCCAAGTTTCAGGCCGAAACGACAGGTCCGGACCTGACGTTTTGCTCCAAAATTCGACTTTCCGTTTTTGGCTGAAATTCTCGCAAATATCGATCTCCTATCGAAGCAAAACCCATCCGAGGTGATATGGAGGCCTTCTGAACCAATTGTGAGGGCTGAAACCTCTGTTTTGGGATTTCCAAGTTTCTGGCCGAAACGACAGGTCCGGACCTGACTTTTTGCTCCAAATTTCGACTTTCCGTTTTTGGCTGAAATTCTCGCAAATATCAATCTCCTATCGAAGCAAACCCCATCCGAGGTGATATGAAGGCCTTCTGAACCAATTGTGAGGGCTGAAACCTCTGTTTTGGGATTTCCAAGTTTCTGGCCGAAACGACAGGTCCGGACCTGACGTTTTGCTCCAAAATTCGACTTTCCGTTTTTGGCTGAAATTCTCGCAAATATCGATCTCCTATCGAAGCAAACCCCATCCGAGGTGATATGAAGGCCTTCTGAACCAATTGTGAGGGCTGAAACCTCTGTTTTGGGATTTCCAAGTTTCTGGCCGAAACGACAGGTCCGGACCTGACGTTTTGCTCCAAAATTCGACTTTCCGTTTTTGGCTGAAATTCTCGCAAATATCGATCTCCTATCGAAGCAAACCCCATCCGAGGTGATATGGAGGCCTTCTGAACCAATTGTGAGGGCTGAAACCTCTGTTTTGGGATTTCCAAGTTTCTGGCCGAAACGACAGGTCCGGACCTGACTTTTTGCTCCAAATTTCGACTTTCCGTTTTTGGCTGAAATTCTCGCAAATATCGATCTCCTATCGAAGCAAACCCCATCCGAGGTGATATGAAGGCCTTCTGAACCAATTGTGAGGGCTGAAACCTCTGTTTTGGGATTTCCAAGTTTCTGGCCGAAACGACAGGTCCGGACCTGACGTTTTGCTCCAAAATTCGACTTTCCGTTTTTGGCTGAAATTCTCGCAAATATCGATCTCCTATCGAAGCAAACCCCATCCGAGGTGATATGAAGGCCTTCTGAACCAATTGTGAGGGCTGAAACCTCTGATTTGAGATTTCCAAGTTTCTGGCCGAAACGACAGGTCCGGACCTGACGTTTTGCTCCAAAATTCGACTTTCCGTTTTTGGCTGAAATTCTCGCAAATATCGATCTCCTATCGAAGCAAACCCCATCCGAGGTGATATGGAGGCCTTCTGAACCAATTGTGAGGGCTGAAACCTCTGTTTTGGGATTTCCAAGTTTCTGGCCGAAACGACAGGTCCGGACCTGACTTTTTGCTCCAAATTTCGACTTTCCGTTTTTGGCTGAAATTCTCGCAAATATCGATCTCCTATCGAAGCAAACCCCATCCGAGGTGATATGAAGGCCTTCTGAACCAATTGTGAGGGCTGAAACCTCTGTTTTGGGATTTCCAAGTTTCAGGCCGAAACGACAGGTCCGGACCTGACGTTTTGCTCCAAAATTCGACTTTCCGTTTTTGGCTGAAATTCTCGCAAATATCGATCTCCTATCGAAGCAAACCCCATCCGAGGTGATATGGAGGCCTTCTGAACCAATTGTGAGGGCTGAAACCTCTGTTTTGGGATTTCCAAGTTTCTGGCCGAAACGACAGGTCCGGACCTGACTTTTTGCTCCAAATTTCGACTTTCCGTTTTTGGCTGAAATTCTCGCAAATATCAATCTCCTATCGAAGCAAACCCCATCCGAGGTGATATGAAGGCCTTCTGAACCAATTGTGAGGGCTGAAACCTCTGTTTTGGGATTTCCAAGTTTCTGGCCGAAACGACAGGTCCGGACCTGACGTTTTGCTCCAAAATTCGACTTTCCGTTTTTGGCTGAAATTCTCGCAAATATCGATCTCCTATCGAAGCAAACCCCATCCGAGGTGATATGAAGGCCTTCTGAACCAATTGTGAGGGCTGAAACCTCTGTTTTGGGATTTCCAAGTTTCTGGCCGAAACGACAGGTCCGGACCTGACGTTTTGCTCCAAAATTCGACTTTCCGTTTTTGGCTGAAATTCTCGCAAATATCGATCTCCTATCGAAGCAAACCCCATCCGAGGTGATATGGAGGCCTTCTGAACCAATTGTGAGGGCTGAAACCTCTGTTTTGGGATTTCCAAGTTTCTGGCCGAAACGACAGGTCCGGACCTGACTTTTTGCTCCAAATTTCGACTTTCCGTTTTTGGCTGAAATTCTCGCAAATATCGATCTCCTATCGAAGCAAACCCCATCCGAGGTGATATGGAGGCCTTCTGAACCAATTGTGAGGGCTGAAACCTCTGTTTTGGGATTTCCAAGTTTCTGGCCGAAACGACAGGTCCGGACCTGACTTTTTGCTCCAAATTTCGACTTTCCGTTTTTGGCTGAAATTCTCGCAAATATCGATCTCCTATCGAAGCAAACCCCATCCGAGGTGATATGAAGGCCTTCTGAACCAATTGTGAGGGCTGAAACCTCTGTTTTGGGATTTCCAAGTTTCTGGCCGAAACGACAGGTCCGGACCTGACGTTTTGCTCCAAAATTCGACTTTCCGTTTTTGGCTGAAATTCTCGCAAATATCGATCTCCTATCGAAGCAAACCCCATCCGAGGTGATATGAAGGCCTTCTGAACCAATTGTGAGGGCTGAAACCTCTGTTTTGGGATTTCCAAGTTTCTGGCCGAAACGACAGGTCCGGACCTGACGTTTTGCTCCAAAATTCGACTTTCCGTTTTTGGCTGAATCTCGCAAATATCGATCTCCTATCGAAGCAAACCCCATCCGAGGTGATATGAAGGCCTTCTGAACCAATTGTGAGGGCTGAAACCTCTGTTTTGGGATTTCCAAGTTTCTGGCCGAAACGACAGGTCCGGACCTGACGTTTTGGTCCAAAATTCGACTTTCCGTTTTTGGCTGAAATTCTCGCAAATATCGATCTCCTATCGAAGCAAACCCCATCCGAGGTGATATGAAGGCCTTCTGAACCAATTGTGAGGGCTGAAACCTCTGTTTTGGGATTTCCAAGTTTCTGGCCGAAACGACAGGTCCGGACCTGACGTTTTGCTCCAAAATTCGACTTTCCGTTTTTGGCTGAAATTCTCGCAAATATCGATCTCCTATCGAAGCAAACCCCATCCGAGGTGATATGAAGGCATTCCGAACCAATTGTGAGGGCTGAAACCTCTGTTTTGGGATTTCCAAGTTTCTGGCCGAAACAACAGATCCGGACCTGACGTTTTGCTCCAAAATTCGACTTTCCGTTTTTGGCTGAAATTCTCGCAAATATCGATCTCCTATCGAAGCAAACCCCATCCGAGGTGATATGAAGGCCTTCTGAACCAATTGTGAGGGCTGAAACCTCTGTTTTGGGATTTCCAAGTTTCTGGCCGAAACGACAGATCCGGACCTGACGTTTTGCTCCAAAATTCGACTTTCCGTTTTTGGCTGAAATTCTCGCAAATATCGATCTCCTATCGAAGCAAACCCCATCCGAGGTGATATGAAGGCCTTCTGAACCAATTGTGAGGGCTGAAACCTCTGTTTTGGGATTTCCAAGTTTCTGGCCGAAACGACAGGTCCGGACCTGACGTTTTGCTCCAAAATTCGACTTTCCGTTTTTGGCTGAAATTCTCGCAAATATCGATCTCCTATGGAAGCAAACCCCATCCGAGGTGATATGAAGGCCTTCTGAACCAATTGTGAGGGCTGAAACCTCTTTTTTGGGATTTCCAAGTTTCTGGCCGAAACGACAGGTCCGGACCTGACGTTTTGCTCCAAAATTCGACTTTCCGTTTTTGGCTGAAATTCTCGCAAATATCGATCTCCTATCGAAGAAAACCCCATCCGAGGTGATATGAAGGCCTTCTGAACCAATTGTGAGGGCTGAAACCTCTGTTTTGGGATTTCCAAGTTTCTGGCCGAAACGACAGGTCCGTACCTGACTTTTTGCTCCAAATTTCGACTTTCCGTTTTTGGCTGAAATTCTCGCAAATATCGATCTCCTATAGAAGCAAACCCCATCCAAGGTGATATGAAGGCCTTCTGAACCAATTGTGAGGGCTGAAACCTCTGTTTTGGGATTTCCAACTTTCTGGCCGAAACGACAGGTCCGGACCTGACGTTTTGCTCCAAAATTCGACTTTCCGTTTTTGGCTGAAATTCTCGCAAATATCGATCTCCTATCGAAGCAAACCCCATCCGAGGTGATATGAAGGCCTTCTGAACCAATTGTGAGGGCTGAAACCTCTGTTTTGGGATTTCCAAGTTTCTGGCCGAAACGACAGGTCCGGACCTGACGTTTTGCTCCAAAATTCGACTTTCCGTTTTTGGCTGAAATTCTCGCAAATATCGATCTCCTATCGAAGCAAACCCCATCCGAGGTGATATGGAGGCCTTCTGAACCAATTGTGAGGGCTGAAACCTCTGTTTTGGGATTTCCAAGTTTCTGGCCGAAACGACAGGTCCGGACCTGACGTTTTGCTCCAAAATTCGACTTTCCATTTTTTGGCTGAAATTCTCGCAAATATCGATCTCCTATGGAAGCAAACCCCATCCGAGGTGATATGGAGGCCTTCTGAACCAATTGTGAGGGCTGAAACCTCTGTTTTGGGATTTCCAAGTTTCTGGCCGAAACAACAGATCCGGACCTGACGTTTTGCTCCAAAATTCGACTTTCCGTTTTTGGCTGAAATTCTCCTAAATATCGATCTCCTATCGAAGCAAACCCCATCTGAGGTGATATGAAGGCCTTCTGAACCAATTGTGAGGGCTGAAACCTCTGTTTTGGGATTTCCAAGTTTCTGGCCGAAACGACAGGTCCGGACCTGACGTTTTGGTCCAAAATTCGACTTTCCGTTTTTGGCTGAAATTCTCGCAAATATCGATCTCCTATCGAAGCAAACCCCATCCGAGGTGATATGAAGGCCTTCTGAACCAATTGTGAGGGCTGAAACCTCTGTTTTGGGATTTCCAAGTTTCTGGCCGAAACGACAGGTCCGGACCTGACGTTTTGCTCCAAAATTCGACTTTCCGTTTTTGGCTGAAATTCTCGCAAATATCGATCTCCTATCGAAGCAAACCCCATCCGAGGTGATATGGAGGCCTTCTGAACCAATTGTGAGGGCTGAAACCTCTGTTTTGGGATTTCCAAGTTTCTGGCCGAAACGACAGGTCCGGACCTGACGTTTTGCTCCAAAATTCGACTTTCCATTTTTTGGCAGAAATTCTCGCAAATATCGATCTCCTATGGAAGTAAACCCCATCCGAGGTGATATGGAGGCCTTCTGAACCAATTGTGAGGGCTGAAACCTCTGTTTTGGGATTTCCAAGTTTCTGGCCGAAACAACAGATCCGGACCTGACGTTTTGCTCCAAAATTCGACTTTCCGTTTTTGGCTGAAATTCTCGCAAATATCGATCTCCTATCGAAGCAAACCCCATCCGAGGTGATATGAAGGCCTTCTGAACCAATTGTGAGGGCTGAAACCTCTGTTTTGGGATTTCCAAGTTTCTGGCCGAAACGACAGGTCCGGACCTGACGTTTTGCTCCAAAATTCGACTTTCCGTTTTTGGCTGAAATTCTCGCAAATATCGATCTCCTATCGAAGCAAACCCCATCCGAGGTGATATGAAGGCCTTCTGAACCAATTGTGAGGGCTGAAACCTCTGTTTTGGGATTTCCAAGTTTCTGGCCGAAACGACAGGTCCGGACCTGACGTTTTGCTCCAAAATTCGACTTTCCGTTTTTGGCTGAAATTCTCGCAAATATCGATCTCCTATCGAAGCAAACCCCATCCGAGGTGATATGAAGGCATTCCGAACCAGTTGTGAGGGCTGAAACCTCTGTTTTGGGATTTCCAAGTTTCTGGCCGAAACGACAGGTCCGGACCTGACGTTTTGCTCCAAAATTCGACTTTCCGTTTTTGGCTGAAATTCTCGCAAATATCGATCTCCTATCGAAGCAAACCCCATCCGAGGTGATATGAAGGCCTTCTGAACCAATTGTGAGGGCTGAAACCTCTGTTTTGGGATTTCCAACTTTCTGGCCGAAACAACAGGTCCGGACCTGACGTTTTGCTCCAAAATTCGACTTTCCGTTTTTGGCTGAAATACTCGCAAATATCGATCTCCTATGGAAGCAAACCCCATCCGAGGTGATATGAAGGCCTTCTGAACCAATTGTGAGGGCTGAAACCTCTGTTTTGGGATTTCCAAGTTTCTGGCCGAAACGACAGGTCCGGACCTGACGTTTTGCTCCAAAATTCGACTTTCCGTTTTTGGCTGAAATTCTCGCAAATATCGATCTCCTATCGAAGCAAACCCCATCCGAGGTGATATGAAGGCATTCCGAACCAATTGTGAGGGCTGAAACCTCTGTTTTGGGATTTCCAAGTTTCTGGCCGAAACGACAGGTCCGGACCTGACGTTTTGCTCCAAAATTCGACTTTCCGTTTTTGGCTGAAATTCTCGCAAATATCGATCTCCTATCGAAGCAAACCCCATACGAGGTGATATGAAGGCCTTCCGAACCAATTGTGAGGGCTGAAACCTCTGTTTTGGGAATTCCAAGTTTCAGGCCGAAACGACAGGTCCGGACCTGACGTTTTGCTCCAAAATTCGACTTTCCGTTTTTGGCTGAAATTCTCGCAAATATCGATCTCCTATCGAAGCAAACCCCATACGAGGTGATATGAAGGCATTCTGAACCAATTGTGAGGGCTGAAACCTCTGTTTTGGGAATTCCAAGTTTCAGGCCGAAACGACAGGTCCGGACCTGACGTTTTTCTCCAAAATTCGACTTTCCGTTTTTGGCTGAAATTCTCGCAAATATCGATCTCCTATCGAAGCAAACCCCATCCGAGGTGATATGAAGGCCTTCTGAACCGATTGTGAGGGCTGAAACCTCTGTTTTGGGATTTCCAAGTTTCTGGCCGAAACGACAGGTCCGGACCTGACGTTTTGCTCCAAAATTCGACTTTCCGTTTTTGGCTGAAATTCTCGCAAATATCGATCTCCTATCGAAGCAAACCCCATCCGAGGTGATATGGAGGCCTTCTGAACCAATTGTGAGGGCTGAAACCTCTGTTTTGGGATTTCCAACTTTCTGGCCGAAACGACAGGTCCGGACCTGACGTTTTGCTCCAAAATTCGACTTTCCGTTTTTGGCTGAAATTCTCGCAAATATCGATCTCCTATCGAAGCAAACCCCATACGAGGTGATATGAAGGCATTCTGAACCAATTGTGAGGGCTGAAACCTCTGTTTTGGGAATTCCAAGTTTCAGGCCGAAACGACAGGTCCGGACCTGACGTTTTGCTCCAAAATTCGACTTTCCGTTTTTGGCTGAAATTCTCGCAAATATCGATCTCCTATGGAAGCAAACCCCATCCGAGGTGATATGGAGGCCTTCTGAACCAATTGTGAGGGCTGAAACCTCTGTTTTGGGATTTCCAAGTTTCTGGCCGAAACGACAGGTCCGGACCTGACGTTTTGCTCCAAAATTCGACTTTCCGTTTTTGGCTGAAATTCTCGCAAATATCGATCTCCTATCGAAGCAAACCCCATCCGAGGTGATATGAAGGCATTCCGAACCAATTGTGAGGGCTGAAACCTCTGTTTTGGGATTTCCAAGTTTCTGGCCGAAACGACAGGTCCGGACCTGACGTTTTGCTCCAAAATTCGACTTTCCGTTTTTGGCTGAAATTCTCGCAAATATCGATCTCCTATCGAAGCAAACCCCATCCGAGGTGATATGAAGGCATTCCGAACCAATTGTGAGGGCTGAAACCTATGTTTTGGGATTTCCAAGTTTCTGGCCAAAACGACAGGTCCGAACCTGACGTTTTGCTCCAAAATTCGACTTTCCGTTTTTGGCTGAAATTCTCGCAAATATCGATCTCCTATGGAAGCAAACCCCATCCGAGGTGATATGGAGGCCTTCTGAACCAATTGTGAGGGCTGAAACCTCTGTTTTGGGATTTCCAAGTTTCTGGCCGAAATGACCTGACGTTTTGCTCCAAAATTCGACTTTCCGTTTTTGGCTGAAATTCTCGCAAATATCGATCTCCTATCGAAGCAAACCCCATCCGAGGTGATATGAAGGCCTTCTGAACCAATTGTGAGGGCTGAAACCTCTGTTTTGGGATTTCCAAGTTTCTGGCCGAAACGACAGGTCCGGACCTGACGTTTTGCTCCAAAATTCGACTTTCCTGTTTTGACTGAAATTCTCACAGATAGCCAGCTCCATTCGAAGCAAACACCATCCGAGGTGATATGAAGGCATTCTGAATCAATGGTGAGGGCTAAAACCTTTGTTTTGGGATTTCCAAAATTTCAGGACAAAACGACAGGTCCGGACCTGACGTTTTGCTCCAAAATTCGACTTTCCTATTTTGGCTTAAATTCTCGCAAATATCGATCTCCATTCGAAGCAAACCCCATCCGAGGTGATATGAAGGCATTCTGAATCAAATGCGAGGGCTAAAACCTTTGACATGAGATTTGCAAATTTCGGGACAAAACATCAGGTCCGGAGCTGATGTTTTGGGCCAAAATTCGACTTTCCCTTTTTGGCTGAAATTCTTTTCAATATTGCTCTCCTATCGAAGCAAACCCCATCCGATGTGATATGAAGGCCTTTTCAATCAATTGTGAGGGCTAAAATCTTTGTTTGGGGATTTGCAAATTTCGGGACAAAACAGCAGGTCTGGACCTGACGTTTTGGTCCAAAATATATCGCTCTCCTACCGAAGAAAACCCTATCCGAGGTGATATGAAAGCATTCTGAATCAGTTGTGGGGGCTAAAAAACTTTTTCATCGCATTTTATTTTATAGTCTATATCACACAGAATGGTTCTCAGAGTATATATATATATATATATATATATATATATATATATATATATATATATATTTATCAGCTCTCTGCTCAGTCCATAGGGCGAAGGATCCAAATAGCAGCAGCGGCGGCCTACCAGCCTCTCCAATGCAACAGGCAGTGGCGGCTGCTGGTCAGTCAAGGAGGGGAAGCTCAATTTTTTTCTGGCCTACATCATAAATTTGTTTATTTATTTAAACGTAAATTTTAAACACAACGCTCGTCGTTTTTAAGAAAGGTAAACTCGCTGGGGATCGATTAAGCCTCCGGATCAGTCCAGAACAACTGAATGTAGAAGTTAGAAAGTCTCCGGTAGAGAGTTTTACTTCAAGATCGCTGATTGGCTCATTTCACTGTCAATCAAATGGGATTCAGCCTCAGAAAGATCATCCAATCATCATGCAGAAGCTGAGCGTCAAGGCCAGCCCACTGCCTCATAGACCCCCAGAGACGCTGAGCGTCCGATGGGCGGGACAAAGCCCAGCGTTTATCCAATGACCGTCCAGTTTCCACAGTGGAACAACCCACTCTATCCTAAACTGTTGAAGTCTGAAGACGCTCAGCGTCCGACTGTGTTAAAGCGCTGAGACGCTGCGGGGATGAATGGGAAGGAAGTGGCACCAGTTACCTGTGATAAGTAGCTGATTCAGAACAAAAGATGAAGGTATTCTCGCGCATATTTAGGCAATGAAATGTACACACAGCAGGACATATCACCACTTTTTTGGGGGACATTTTAGGGGAAGCTGAGCTTCCCTTGCAGTCTTAGAGCAATCGCCACTGGCAACAGGCAATACACGGGCGTCCCGGGCAATGTGATCTCCAACCAGGCAGCAAGCGATGTCCGAGTGATGACTCGTGGCTCACATCTACAGCGCCTCTGACGACTCCTCAGGGTTTCGTGTAGAAACGATGATTGACAGCCCACAGCTTCAGCTGGGTTAGACACCTGGGCAGCTACAAAGGCAAGTTCACTCAGAAATGTCTTTCGCAGCTCACAAACTGGGTGTAGAGAAAGTATCCGTTCTCAGAATGTCCAGCCGACAGTCTTTCGGTCCTAAAACTACACACTTCTTTCAAATAAATCTACGTACGCTTTATCAAAATGTGGCTCAGCCGTCTCTCACTCGAATCCTCACCTCTACACCGTCTCTCTGCACAGGAATCAGCTCAACCAATAGATGATCAGTCTTGAAGTCTCCATGAACTTTTCAAAAATAAAATGAAACATTTCTCAAGGTACATTAACACCTTTTAACTCCTTTTAAACATTTATTTCACTTATTTATAACAGTATTTTAACCCCTTATGAAATAGTTTTTAAACCACATTGACAAATATTTTTAACGAGGAAATCAACATATGTACACATACACTTTCTATTTTAACATCTATTTACTTTAACAAGCAACCATTTTAACACGATTCAAATGCCGACAACACTCTTACTCCAGCGCATGCTCCAGGGGGCGCGCTGCCTGGGGTGGGGGTGAGAAGAGAGATGGGGGTGGTAGGCTGAGGAAGAAGCGAAGGGGTGCCCGGCGTCCTATCAGACAGTCACTGACTTGATTGTTTTGATCATACGATTGAACTGCCGTTCATTACAGTAAAAACAAATTTAAAATAATTTCCTCTCCATCATTTTGGCGCCCCTTCTAGCGCGGTGCCCCTATGCGCCGCATATAGTGCATACCCCCTTTTTGCGCCACTGAGTATAGGATTTGAGTTTCTCTGTCTCCATGAGTGCATTCAGATATTTTTTGATTAATAGTGATTATTTGAGCAAATTAATCATGTTCTGAAAGTGAAAAATATTGTAAATAATCGTATTGTAGCGACTTCAAAGCTTACAATCAGTGTGTACACTACATTATAAAGAAATCAGGTTTTATTTTGAGCTCATAATAAACATCATCTACAAAGTGAAAATCTCCCAGGGGCCGATTGTCTCCAATTTCTAAGATGCTAAATTACAACAGTGTTATGTGGACAGTTGCCTTGATCTGTAGTTTTTCCTTAATAGTTTTTTGATGTCTTGACCCATTTTAATCAGTATCTGACAAGAAAAGCAGACACTAACCCTATATGTGTGACTTTTACCTGATTATCCAACGAGTTAACGAACTTGGTTTCTTTATTTTACTGCTGATTTCAGTGCCTATTTGTAGTCCTCAGTCTGACCACGAGAGGGCGCACCAGAGGCTAGACCTATAAATCAGACCTGCCTTTCCCCATCCTTCCTCTGAACCTTTAGGCGTTTTTAGCTCCCTTCATTCTTGGCTTCAGTTTTACTTCTTTTAGTCTTTAAATATTCCTTTCCTCTTTTTACCCTGATATCCTTTTCCTCTCTCTTCTTTTTTTGCCTTCACTAAACTTTCATCCCCCTGTTCCTCTGTGCTCTCCTCCTCTTGGGATGACTGTGACTTGGTGGAAGGTTGGGGGATCGAGCAGGTCACACTGTCCACTGAAGTTTACAGTTTACTCTCTCCTTTCATTCTTTCCTTTCTTATCCTTTCTTTCCTCTTGTCTCGCTTCCAGCTCGGCTCCTTCATCTTTCCTCATGTCGGTACTCCCCACGCACCCCTTTTTTTTTAACTTCCATACCTTCTAACTGTCCATTTTTACCACTCCTTTCTCCTGTCCCTTTGCCTAAAGATTTGTTCTCTTTCTCTCTCCTCACCTTCCCTCTTTAATTTCTCCCACTCTTATCTGCTTTTTCTTTCTTCTCTTAACATTTCTATCCTTCAATGTCTCTTTTAATTTTCTTTATTTTTTGCTAATCAATCTCACTTATTGTATCTCTCCCTTCTTTTAGCCTTTCCACCTTTATTTCTCTTTTTCCTTTTTATCTCTTTCATCCTCCCTTCCTTCTTTTCTTCCAGTCATTCTTTTCTCCTCCAAGACTTAATAAACTTCATATCTGTCTTCGTATCCTCCCTTCTTCACCTCTGGCACATCTAATCTTACAAACAGAGAGAGAGAGAGAGAGAGAGAGAGAGAGAGAGAGAGAGAAAGAGAGAGAGAGAATAAAGAGAGAGAGAGAGAGAGAGAGAGGCAGACTGGAGCTGAGCACTTGTGGGCTGGACTGCAGGATCTTTGGATGATTCTGGTCTCAAGTGTCACTTAGAGCTCAGAGTCTGCAGGACAAACTGGTTACAGTGGGACAAGACGCCGACTCTCTCCCTCCTCCGGTCAGGACTTAATTTGACGTTCTTCAGGATGATCTTTGACTTTTAAACCAAAAGAGAGAGAGAGAGTAAGAGATAGCCTGAAACTGCTCCGTGCTGGTTGAAGAAATCTTTCCCTGAAAAACAAATAAGGAAGAAGAAGAAAAGTCTACTAAAAGCTGGAAGAGCCCCAAAAGTTTTGGATATATTTGGTTCAAAGTGAAACCCAGAAAAAAAAGAGGAATAAAGAAGACATGATGCTGGAAAAGAAAGCCAAGGATTTCAGCGAGAGAGTCACCAAACAAGGATGTTAAAGTCTGCAGCATCGCCTCGGCTGCAAAGAGAGAAGAGAGAGAAAGACTTAAGGATGCAAATAAAGACTGAGTAACCACAGAAAACCAAGTGTCTGGATTTACACTCCCTAAATCAAGACAAAAAGGAGGAATAAACCAGAAAAAGAAAACAAAGAGAGATCACTTTCCAAAAATCGATGGGAAAAGATGTTGCAGAGTAATATTTTTACAAACATCATTCTCTCAAGGGTTTGAAAAGAAAGAGGACAGAAAGGGAAAGGAAACATTATTCAATTAGGAAAAGCAGGAAAGTTTAAGTCAGAGAGAGGGATAGAAAAGGGTTCTCTGGAGAAAAATGAAGAAATAAAAGAAGAAGAAGTGCAGAAAAAAGTGGAATATTGAGCATAAAGAAGACAAAAGAGGGGTGGTGTTTAGTCTGAACACAAAAAATATATAATCCAGGGCAGAGAAGGATGAACCAGAAGGAAAAGTGTCAATAAACAAGAAATCAATAAAAGAGGAAAGACAGAAGACAAGAAGATAGAAACAGGCAGCTGAAGGGTTGAAGACTCTGTGAACTCAGCAGGAAAGATCCAGAAGCATCCAGGTGACACCATGAGGCTCCTGATGCTTCTTGCAGTTCCTCTCTCCATCCTCGTCCTCCACACGGTGGCCGCAGCCTCAGCGGGCGGCATGGCCCCTGGCCGTCTGGAGCGCTGGGTCCGCTCTGGCCTCCAGTCGCTGCAGTGGGACCAGCTGGACCGCTGCCTCCGCATGTCCTCGCTCTCCGAGGCAGAGTGCAGGCGGCTCGCCCACCTACCCATGTCTGCCGTGGCTGTGTACGTGTCTGAGCCCCGCACCGCTGCAGGTAGGGAGGTCAAAGGTCAAACTGCACTGGGCAGTTTTTACTGCTTTTAATCCTGAAAGGAAGTTTGAAGCTTAGAGGAGAATCAGAGGAAATACACAAAGTAATGCTGGTTGATAAACATCATTCAGAGTCAGACTGCTTTAGTATAGGCATTCAGGTCAAAGAGAAATCATTTAATCTGTTAAAACAGAAACTTTATGTCCTCTTACTGACAAATCTGATCATAAATGCCCTGTTCAGTGTTAAAGTTAAAATAAAAACTGCAAAATTATCGATATTAAGTCGTATAACTTTAGTTTTATATAATTTTTCATTCAGGCATACACTGTTTGCTAAAATATAACTTAAAAATGACAAGATAGGTCCAAAAATTTGACAAATAAATAAAAAATCAGCACATTAAATAACATGTTGGAGGGTTAATGGAGGGGATGACAAGCTTGTTGTTTATTGTGAAGCTGAGTAAATCGAGGTAAATCATTAGGCTTTTTTCTTCCTACATGTCATATTGAGAAAAAAAAATCCTTTTTAAAAGTAACAAAGCGATTTAATTAAAAAAAAAAAAAGATGTTTGAATCTCTCTCTGCTGTGTCACTTTTAAAAGACAGTTTTACTCAAAACAAGCCTATGGATAAAAAGATAAAAAATTGTTCTCATCAACTTTTCTGTTACATAGACAAACAAAGTCTCTCTGATCCTTATCCTCTTTGGGTGAAACTTCTGCTTATAAAGCAGACATCATGACAGCAGAACACTAACCTTTTACATCTAAATACCTTACATTATCAATGTAACTCACAAGAAAATGTTGTGAAGTGATGAGTGAAATTAAATTGTGTCAATAACAAAGTTATAGACATTTTTTGTCTGCTGCACTGTTTCTGTTTTAAAATGTCAGACAGAGCGCCACCGCCTCTCCACTGATGCTGAAGTCCAAAACATTAATGCTGCACTAACAGACGAGCAGACTTCTGATGGAGGATCTCTCAGATACCCCTGAAAGATCCTCTTTGAGATCCTTTGGAGATGCCCTTGAGCAAGGCACCAAACCTCCACTAAGGGTGCTCGTCTGAATGTAGGACTCTCATTCTGACATCTCCCATTAGTGAATGTTCATAAGATGCATAATTCAAGACCAGATAGAAAGAATCTGAGATTAATGAAGAGAAAATGTGGATTCAGTGACCTGCAGAAGGCTCTGAGGTTTTCCCCCTCACACCTGACCCCTCAGTGTGTTTTTCCGAATCTGCAGGTAACTCGGACAAAGTTCTGGCAATCCTGCCGGACTCCTCCAGTGGCATGATGAGCTCCAAGTCTCGGGCCGGTTACAGCATCAGCCGGATGCTGAATGCAGGAGACACCAGGTACCAGCAGGCTTTTCCTGGACTCACAGCCCATGATGCTGTGCTGGTGCTGGATCCAAGCCCAGGGGAGAACTTTGGGCATCCGGTGGTCCTCTTCTATGTGGACGTGAATGTGACGAAGAAGAGATGCTCCCATATGGACGGCATCTACCTGGGTAAGCCCAGACTTTATGGCACTGTGTTAATCTAGTTGATGTTCATACAGTAGGTTGGATCAGACAGGAGGAGTCCGCAGGAAAAAGACAGAACATGACTTCAGCAGAAAAAAAAACAGCAGTGAGTAATAATTACAGATGGGGTGCAGCAGGGCTCTGATCTTGGTCCTTTAAAATTTACACGAGTGGTGATTAAAAATCGTTTTTTTTTCCTTGCAAATGATAAAAAATATCTCTTTTTAAAGCTGATTCAAAATATAACTTTTCAATCACCCTGTGAATTCTTTATGAAATTGTTCATGCCCTGCTACGAGTCAGACACATTCAAATCTGACTTCGGCTATTAAATCAAACAGCTTTCTGACTCAAATCTCTCCCCTGTAACTTGTAGCAGCAGTAAAGAGCATCAAAACTACTTCAATTACCTGATGTTGGTAAGCTTTCATGATGTTTTACTGCAGAATGGCCCCTGTGCTCGGGTTTTCACTCCTCTTTGAGAGTTAAAATTGTTATACTTTGGTGGTTTGGGGACTTTTTGAGTATTCATTGACTGTATTTGTTTTGTGGTAGTTGGTTGTGCGACCTTATCTTCAAGAAAATGAGAGGAATAAAAAGAAAAGCTTCCTACAGACCTGTAAAGCCTGCTGGGATCCCTGTACCTGTCTGTGTATATGTGGTGTGTATCTGTTGTGTAGTTTGAGTCTGTGTGTAGGAGCTCTGCCCTGAAATGAAGCAGAAGAGAAAGTTAAAGTTGAATGTGCGTGGTCTCATCGTCTGAAAGCTCCTTTTTTAGCTCATTGTCTGATGCAGAACACTTTCCTGCTCAGCAGGGGGTCCACCCAGCTTCCTCATCTGCACTTTTTGAACTCACTGACTTCTGATCCATCCTTGTGTGATCGCGTGTAGCACTTTTTGGAATAACCAGGTTCAGAACTCAACTTAGAGGGAGGACTTTTGGAAGTTTAATGTATTTTGTTGCTCATCTCTTCTTTAAGGACCATTTCAGAACTCGTTTCAAGCACATTGGGCATTTTAAGAGATTATTGCAGTTATTGCTGCAGAAGAATTACCACACTAATAGAATATAAATCTTTTACAACAGCCTGGTTTATTTCATATGGAAAACCACAAGTTAAACCACTGAATACAAACACCAGTATATCTATAAAACTATGAGGAATCAGCTCATTCAGTACTTCTGGTTGTTTATTTGTCCAATTCATACCAGAAACACTGTAATCTGCTTCTCTTGGCCAGACTTTCTACCAAATTACTACACATGAAAATCAGTCCAGATCTTTGTCATCCCTGCTGCTGACGAGCAAAAAACATGACTTGAAGTCCATGTAAAGCAGAAATATAAGTTTGTCACACCACAGAAACATGTGCCATTCACCTCTGAGCCAAATTTCAAACATTAAAAAAAAATGCTAAGTAAATAAAATTAGGTCTCAAAATCTTGGAAAATAGGCACTTTCAGCCGTGGAACACTGGAGGCATGCCAGTTAGAGGCACTTAGCCACGCCCACATGTGGAAGAGGAGCTGCCTGCATGTACTGCACAAGGATGTTACCTACAGTAACAATGAAAGCTAGCGCTAGCAGCATCATGGGACGGACTCAGCCCTGGTCATTTATTTTTCCCATTTATGACATTTAGCAACGTGTTTTACTGACTAGCAACGTTATAGCCTAGCCAAATACAGTTAGGCTATCAATCCACCCGTTTCTTTCAGAAGCCTATGGGTGTTGCTATGACAGATAACTACTTCTATATCGGATATCGGTTTCCGGTTGACTGCCACAGGCGGCAGCAGGAGCAGGGTTATGCTAATGATGGCTCTGTGTCATAACGCAGCGATAATTTTGGACCTGAATCCTGAACACAGAAATTTGAAACGCAGTTTGTGAAGCCTAGCTTCACAATTAAATCCTAAGTGGTTGAATGGCTTTAACATGTTTCAAGGAAATACATTTGTGACCTATTTAATGTGTGCTGATTTTGCTTTACACAGACTTTAATGTCAGAGGGTTTCAGAGAATCTGATAAAAAAAAACGTTTCTTTGCGTAAATGAAAAAAAAAATCTTCATGAATTTGTTGTTTTTAGTATCATTTTATAGTTTTTCTCCTTTAACCAGCTTTTCTATGATCTCAATCCAACCACCAACACTGCTTATAGTGTCAGTTTTTTAACCTCTGAACACAGACTAACCCTCACCTGTGCACTTATAACCCGACCAAACAGCAGGAAAAGAAAGATGTGCCAGTTTTAGTTTCTCTGTAGAGAATCTGCTGCTCATGCTGACCTAGAGATTCTCAGGGTAGTCACAGAGAACGGCACACTTTGGAGGCACAAGAGGAAAGAGAGAGTATTTTGGTCACATCGGGGAAAGGTTCCACAATCAAACAGCAGCATTTCTAAAAAGCTCCACTTTGGGTGGCAGCAAACACCAGCGTTACTGTGCATGAAGGGCCAAAAGGGAGAGCACAATAAGTGTTTCCAAAGTGCTTTATTCATGTAGAAGAAGTCCAAAGGGACAGGCCGTGAATGTATTCCGTGACGGTCCTCACAAGTCCTGTAAAAGAGTTGTGTTTGAGAGTGCAAGTTGTTGACCTCCTGCTGAGCGAGAGGTTATGGCCAGATGTTTGAGGTGAATTTGGCCCCGCATAACACGAACACACACCTGTCAATTATTCATACAGCGCTGAGCCCCCTGCTGGGTCCTGCGGATGGTTTTGGATCCGAGTCTTTTAAGAGGAAAACTTTCTGTCGACCTCATTTAACCCTTAGAGGACAGGAGGCCAGAGGAATACAGGAGCAGGAGGAGAGGATGAAAGCAGGAGAAGATGGGAAAAAGCTGTTTACCTGACTCATCTTTACCCATATCTTTTAATATCCGCCTCCTCAGGTGAGGAGTGTTTGACTCTGGCTTTGAAGGGTCGCTGTCAGAACCAGCTGAAGCGTCGACAAGCTAGCCCAGACAGGATTATGGGTAACACGCACAGCCGGCTCGGAGGTATGGCCCTGCGAGGTGGCTCTATTACAACCAGCAGCGGTCGTCTACTGGATCGAACCATTGGTGGACTGTGTGAAGTCCACTTCCTGCCGCTGGTCATCGGGGTCGGAGACAACAATCGCACCCAGAGACTCAGATGTGTTGGTAAGTTTTTATCACTTTGATGAGGCACAGATTCAGGGTAAACCTCTCTTATTCCCCATGTCTCCAGAATGTGCCAACGCTGCCTGTCATCAAATCAGAGGACTGAAAGATGTCAAGCTGTCCTTTAAAATACAGACAAAAAGAAGTAAAGTCAGGGGATTAAAAAAAGTCATTGGGCCATAACTTGTGGAAAATAACCTCTAATAGGATGTAAAACAGTTTTGAAGGTTTAAAATAAGGTTGTAAACTCCAGCTGGACTTCTCTCTTTGATCTGCGTTCTGCTGAACTGTCTGAAAAAGGTAAAATGGCTCTCATAACTTCAAGACCACCCACACCTGCAGCCTCTGCCAGCTCCTCAGCCTCGGCATGAGAACAAGTTCTGGGAAGGTGTTATCGTGCTGTTATGGCAAACAAAGACAATCCTCCGGATCAGACCACAAACCAACTTCTGACTGCAGAGATGAGACATTCTCAATTGTTGATTGTGACCCGTTTAAACCCAGAGTAGACCGAGTTCAGGGCACACCAAGTTTGTTTTCCCCTTATGGCAGGAACTCTTCTTTAGTTTAAACTCCACGATTTTTTCCCTAACATGGCACTCACTGGCTTCTCTCTCCTTTCTAACAGACCATCCAGAGTTTGCAAGGTGTCCTCAGCCTCTGCCGATGGTCTCTCCCAGTTTGCCTGTCTCCAGCTGTGAGCTGAATAAAAACACACGGCGCTGCCACCAGCAGCCGCTCGCCACACACCTTTCCTGCCGACTCTACCAGACCTGTGACCATGCCGTGCTCATCTCAGGTAGGACAGATGGTCAGGTTGGTCAGATTTGTATTACTATCAAATATCAGGCCAGCTGTTTTCCCTCGCTCTGTGCTCCTGACAGTTAAAGTGTAAAAAGTCTTCTGGAGGTGATTTCCACTGATTTCAGCAGCCTTCAACTTGAGACACAAGAAAAGAGACGGAGAACTTGGTGTGATCCTCTGAATCAGTGTGTCTGTAACCCTCAGGTGGATGGCAGCAGCAGATGACGTTTCAGCACCACGCCCAGAACCTTCAGAGGTTCTACAGGATGCTGCAGAACAACGGCTTCCACAAAGATCACATCAAGACCTTCTTCGCTGGCAGTGGGCAGCTGTCTGGTGGGACTGTGTTGCTGGGTTTTCGGTGACATAGGGAGAACAAACTCTCTACTCGTCTAACTCCTCTTCCTGTTTCTTTCCCCATAGAGGACCTGGAGGGAGTTTACTCGGCCACAGAGAAAGCTGTGATCCGTAACCACGTGTCATACGTCTGCAGGAAGCAGCACTGTGCAGACACACTGGTTCTCTACCTGAACTCACCAACACGCAATGACGGCACCATGCTGCTGTGGGACGCCAACCTCAACGGCATCGTAAGAGCACACATGCACAAACACACACTCAGTCCTGGTTAACGTGACAACACTTTTAGGAATATAGACAAAGGTATACATGGAAACAGTGTTTTAGCTGACCGCAAATTTTTGAAAATGCCCTCCAGAGTGGAATTTTTCTGAAACGCTGCAGCCACCGTTGCTGTGTAAACAGCAAGCTGAAGTTTTCAGAGGAAACACTGACATCACGCTCTGCTTTGCGCATTACACTTTCACTGTGGAAACTTTTAATTGCCATGTGCGAACCGGACAATGACAACAGTAACAATGGTGGACTATTGGTTGTGCTTATGCTGCTTAATCTGATGACCGTCTTTCAACAAAATGTGCATCTGTTGCTCCACTTCTACAACTAACGAAGACACATTCAATATATTCGCCAGCCCACCTCTTCTTCAGTGGGGGGCTACCATAAGACTCTACAGTTATGTCGCCAACTACAGGCCTGGCATGTGTACTACAGCATTGTCAGTCCTTTAGTGTATCTGTGTAAATGCAGATTTTTTTCTCTGCGATTTTTACATTTTCAAGTGAAACGCTATTTTCATGTAAACAGGTTCTCATATGACATCAGATTGAACATCAGGACTAACATCTGTACCTCCAGACCACAAAAGAGCCCAGGATTCTTACTGATGTTCACATTCACATTAATTCCACACAGAGGAAACAAGAAAAACTAACAATTAAAAAAAGATTTAAAATAAGACTTCAACACCAAAGTAAAGTAGGATCACTGTCTTTGTAGTAAATTGTTGCTTTCACAGAAAATACATACAATTTCCTGTTACTTGACAGTGTGTTCACAGAGAAGATCATCTCACACACACACACACACACACACACACACACACACACACACACACACACACACTTCAAAGAGGATCTTTAGACAAGTTTAACACTTCAGAGGAAGAGGATCCATTGGACACACACGGCAAAAATTATCAGCTTGATCAGAGGATTCCTCTGACCACACACACACACACACACACACACACACACACACGCACACACACACACACACACACACACACACACACACACACACACACACACACACACACACACACACACACACAAATGGAAGGACCACCCAGGCTACAGTAGTTTTCCAGTATAAGGTTCAGGGGCTCAAACCTTTAAATGAGGAGAAACGTGCTGAAATTCAAACACACCTAACAGATCAGACCTAATCCACAGAGTGAAACTCACACAGCTGCCTCTGTATTTGCTGGATTTGCAGCTTTTTGTCTTCTGCAGATTCTGTCTGGTTTTGTGTATTCTTTTTTTTTCTGTGATTTGCGTGCTTTGTGTTTTAGCGGTGAGTTTACTGTTGCAGCATCTGTTTCTGCGTTTAGCACTTTGTGTTTTCATTTGCTGCTCATTTCTGTTGCTGCTTTTGTTTGGCACTTTTGCACACCCAAAGTAAATGTTTGAGCATGCAGGTTGATGACCATTAACAGACTCTGTAGTCGTGCCTCATGTTTAATATAAAACATGTGGGGGTGGAAGAGTAGGGCACAGTCTGCAGGGCTGTATGTTTATGTGTAGTATCTCTTGAGCTTCTGTGTAACAGATCATCGTTGCTGTAGTGATGTTTCAGGGAAGAGGTTTCTGTCTTCACAAGGATCATCTGATGTAAAGTGTTTGTAACTTGCGTCCCTCCCTCTCTCGCTCCTCAGGCCGACTTGAAGGAGCGTTACTCCGTGAACGAGCTGCTCACTGACCTGGCTGGATGCAAGGCCACTCGTGTTCTTCTCTTTGTGGATCAGAGCTACAGCGGCGTCCTATCCAAGAGGCTGCGAGGGTCCCAGAAACACCTCAATGTGGTCCTGATCCAGAGCCAGACCCGACAGAGCCACCAGAGGCTGAACCCTGGCTGGGAGGACAGCAGCTGGTCCTACATCAGCCCGGCAACCTGTCTGCTGGACCACCTGGGAAAGGTTAGTCCCCTCATTAAGGTCTGTTAAAGGTTCTCCTACCTTCATGTCATTGACCATAAACCAATCATGTTCACTGCCTCCTGTGTTCTTAGAGTTCTGGTATGTCCCGCCTCCTGGAGCCATGGGCCGGGCTATTAAATGTGACGCTGGCTGGCGCCCCCTGCAATGTCACGCCTCCTCTAACGGATAACGAGATGAGGAGAGAGTACCAGGGCTGCCAGAACCTGCCGACCGCGCTGTGGCACCAGAAACACAGGAGGCCCAACTGAGAGGGAGAGAGACCCTGAGACTGACTGAAACACAGAGAGAGAGAGTGAATGAGTGTAAAACAAAATAATTATGGACACACACACACACACACACACACACACACACGGTACACATTTTTGTATTACACACACACCTGCTCAGGTGTGTATTAATGTAGGACTTTCTTTCCGTGACACAGGTTCCTTTTCTTACTGTCCCCAGACAGGAACCGTCGAGCTGACAGCTTGCCAGTGGGACAGGTGTCTTGAACACCATGTGAATTGTGTGTGTGTGTGTGAGAGAGCGAGGGAGAGAGAGTTCAGCAGGAGGACAGCCACTCTCAGAGACCAGTGTAGCTTGTGTTCAGGTCATTGTGTGTGGTGTGTTTGCTTCGTCTCGTGGGCCAATCATCCATCTCTATTTTTATCTCTGCCACACACGCTTCCTCTGTCTTCTTCTCCTGTTTCTGTTTTTTTTATTCTGCCCTCTTCTTCACCCCATGGTGAGTAACTTTCCTCCTCTTACCTTTTTAGCCTCCGCCTTCCTCATCTTTATTTTGTTGCCTCTTACCACCTGTGGTCCAAAGCACTCGTCTTGACATCACACAGATCCATAATTACTGATTTTAAAGAAAGAGTCTGATGACATTTGACATTTTTGATTCCAAAAACTACATCTAGATTTCAGGAAAAATAAAGAGATAATCACAATCAACACAGACTGTTAGATCCTTACAGGAGCTTTAAGTCAATCCAGAATTTGAAACCCCCGAGTGAGCCCATTCGGACTGTGTAGGACCTTATTCAATGGTTATCTGTCACCTGAGTAATCTAACCCACAGTATTCCTGAACACCGATGTGAACACTAACATGAAGTTTTCATGGCTGTATAAACCAGGAGTCATATTTTGAAGCTCTACGAAGACAAACCTACAATATTTAAGTCCAGGTTACATAAAAAAAAGAAACCTAGCTGTTTTCTGAAGAAGTATTTTTGGAGTGAGAGATGACGACCACTGAACCTGAGGAGGAGACAGAGAGAGAGAGAGAGAGAGAGAGAGAGAGAGAGAGAGAGAGAGAGAAAGAGAGAGAGAAAGAAAGAAAGAGAGGAGGAGGAATCAGGAGTCAGAAAGTGGTTGGCAGCAATCATGATTAAGATATGAAGCACTGAGACTGCCCCCACTGCTACACAGACTGGCTATGGCATTTTAATAAGGGCACAATGTGTGTGTGTGTGTGTGTGTGTGTGTGTGTGTGTGTGTGTGTGTGTGTGTTTGATCACATACAGTGACACCATATGAAAAAGCACATGAACCTCCCCTCACTAACAATATGTGTCGTCTTTCCTTTGGGTGGATCTTTGTGTCGTCTGTATGGTACCTCCTGTCCTCTGATATAAACCAGTGTTCCCAGTGTTCATCTCATCCCTTCCTGCTGTCTGTCTGTGATGTATATTGTTGTACTGATTTGTTCTGCAGTAGAGATTTCTTTATGGAAGAGACTGAGGTGAGGTGGGAAGATGAAATTTCCAGACGAGCGGGTCGTTTTGGACTGTCCATAAGTTGACTTGTGCATATTCACATCTGTGTAATCCTGTGTACAGAGTATGAGATGTAAATTAGCAGAAATGTTTTTAGCTGCATGCTACAAATCACAAAATGTAGTCAATAAAGTAGTTTCAGGAACCAGGAAAAGTTTCGAGACTTTCTTCCTTCAGTGAGAAACAGCACACAGGCTGGGTCACAGTTCTCTGCAGACAGGTCGAGTCTGCTCTGTACTTACGTAAGTTCATTTAAAGAGACTCTTACCCAAACACCAATCTCAGTTGAAGAGTTTTCACCTTGCAGCTAACCCTAATATCTGGGGAAAAAAGTTGTAAGAGTTTTGCGCATGAAGAAAAAAAATTTTTTTAGAGTGTTTACTGGTGATATTTAGGATAGTAACTCCCTCCATATGGAGTAATGAAGACTGTTAAGGACCTGCCTGCCATCACTGCACCATCCAACAGATGCAAGCTGCTCTTTACCTCCATGTATGAGGTAAAGATCCATTTAATTTACTGTTCAGTGGACTGTTTGGGAGCTAACTGATGGGTTTTCATCTGAATTGATGCTCACGTGTTTGGCCTTATGTCATTTTAAAGCTCAGAGTTAGTACACCTAAAGGTAATATCCGCCTCGGAAGGTTTCCAAGCAGACGCAGCCATCTTGTCTGTTTACAGAAACGCCACAGGATGCTCAAACCGGCCCTACAATAGATGAACTGCTGTGATTGGCTGACCCTGAATCAGGTCGGATAGAAATCTGTCTGAACAGGAGGGAAACCAGACGGATCTGCCAGAGCAAATAAAACATGAGCTTGCAAGTCTGTCTGGATCCCGGCTTGGACGAAAAACCATTAACCTATTTCCAAAATGTTTCCTATAAACCTGACTCTGTGACGGGTCACATCTTGACGGGAGATATTTTAGGCATCCATGGCTCCAGATCTAACATCCTGAGAGTTTTCTGCCCAAATATTGTGAGGTAGAGAAAAGAAAACCCAATGGATGCTTTATTAGGAACAACACTAAATCACTAAAATCGTCAAATCATCAATACAAGCTGAGAGGAATTAAGGATAAATAACTCGATGAAAGAAGGCCATTGACCAAAACTGACACTGATGATAACCTTATCATGACTGGATCACAGAGATGTTTAAAAACTTATTTTTCTATAGAACAAAGTCAGGTAAGGATTAAACCCCTGGCAGACTTGATTCAGAGGCTTTTATCCCAAACGAGACCTGGTCTCAGCTGAAACACTCCCCATCTGTCTCTCTCCATCAGGCCCTCAGGCTGCTCCTATAGCTTTACCTCAAACGTTAACCTTTGACCTCGCCACTTTTCTGCCCGTACAGGATGTTTTCACTAAAACAGTCTCAGTAACACAATCGCTTTAGCTTTCAGTGACTCGGATGTAACTCACGTTTAGAACATCTGACACTTTCAGTAGGTGCAGGAGCTCCCTCTCTAATTCACCCAAATGTTCATTAGTGATCCTAGATTGTAAACCAGCTATTCTGGTTTCTGTTTATCAAATCTGAGCATTATTATTTTCTATGCTGATGATCTTAATCATTACACTGATGATGGTAGTTATCTCTCTAGCTGTACAGATATTGACCTGCATCAACAACCAGATCGCTTAAACCCTGCCATGTGCGCGTATTGATGCTCCTGTTCAAAGTCAATCACAAATACCCATAGATACCCACAGATGTGATTTTTGGGTCTTTGCATCAGCATCAGGGGCTTTGTATCTCTGCTCTTGGACCTTCTGCTAATTGAAGAAATCCCCCAAACTCCAAAGATGCTCAGAGTTGAGCATCCGAGTTTCTTATTTCCTGTCAGTAAAGTTTGGTTAAACTTGAATCACACGATTACAGAGGTACAGATGTAAAGGTCATTTAGTAAATTCAGACAAAGCCATAAGTTTGGAAGGTATAAGAAACAAATTTAACAGGTATGAATAATGCCAACAACTCACTGGTCCAATTTTATCAGTTTATTCCAGAATAAGGTCAAATAACATCAGATTAAATGGAGTTCAATACATCCGATCTGACAGGAAATGACTTTGTTGGATATAAAGAGTTGTGTTTTATGTCAGAGGTCTTTAGTTCGATGGTTGATCTCTGTTTCCATTTGAATGTCTAGATGTTTCTGCTGTTTGATCCACATGGCTGCATACAGACCATCCTGAACCAGCAGCTCCTCGTGCCTGAACACACAGAGGAACAGAAGAGAGTTAGACCAGAAAGAAACCAACACATTACCAAAACTACATCAACAAGTAACGCATCTGTTTCTCAGGTTTCGGCGGAAGTTGGATTCAGCCTCTTTTAAATGACTCTTAATGTATCAACAGGGATTTTAATCTCTTATTGATTACTTGAAAGGCCTGTGTTCAGATTATCAATCTTAATCTATCGTTCCGTAGTTTAAATTCCTCAGGATGTGGCTAGTTTTTTATTGTGAATATGATGAACAGGAAGCTTTAAATAAGATAAAATTGCTGAAGGATCAAAGGAAGAGATCTTCTGGGGATAGCAGAGCAGGCGGGGGGGAAGGTGGGTCACTCATAATGCCTTGTGACACCAGAGCAGCTTTAAAAACAAAGTTGAGCTGTCTGAAATCTTCCTGCAGACTTTAGCCAACTTTACTATGAATTAGTAAAACCAAAAGTCTGTCACTGTCTGGACTTCCAGACGGGAAGAGAGGGCGGGAAATATAGCAAGGGCCGTAAATAGATGATCTGAGAAATGCAGACGAAAAGAGAGGAAAATAAAGAGAACAGGTTGATAGGAGGGAAAGATTGGATGCTGATCTTCAGTATGACAAATACAAGTTATAGAACATGTAGTACTGAAGGTTCAGTGCGAAGCGTCCTTTCAAAGATCCAGTTTCATGTCAAATTAGAAGAATACTGATGTGGTGAAAACACAGCAAGACCTTAAGGACGTAGAGTTACTCTCATTTGTTCTGAGTGTTTCATGATCTTTCATCTTTTAAGAACACTTAAACCAAAGGTAAGTTAGGACACTTGTTTCTACAGGTTACTGGCACTCTCAGAATTAGTCGGCTCAGCATGATTGCTGTCCTCGTAAAGCACAAGGACGGCCTGAGGACTTCACGATACACTCTGACATGCTGCAGCACAACCTGTGTGTATTCTGACACCGGAGGTTAAACTGACCCATCCTGTGTTTACATCACAGAATCCATCAGAGGATGAATGGCTTTAGGTTGGGGTTCCCCACACATGCCTGCAGGGGCAAACAGGGTCTGTTCATGTGTTCACCCTCTAATGCACCGTTTCACATGTCAGGTGTGTTCTGAGTGTTGATTTGGATCCTACACTCGGCTGGATTATGGATGCTCATTGGACTTTAAACATTAAGGCTGTGTTTACCTCTGCAGGTGTGTGTTTAACCTCAGCGTGTGACAAAGTTAGCCCTCTTATCTCTTATTTCAAGGGACCAAACGCACCAGCAGTTTTAGTGTCAGCTTCACTGTGTGTGTGTGTGTGTGTGTTAGTGTGTGAGAGTGTTTACACAGTGTTCACCTGCAGGATATGCAGGTAGACAATGATCACAAGTCTCCTCCTGGAGGCTTTTGTGCGCTTGTGCATGTTTAATGCACATTATTGTATCATGTCAGAAGACCAAGAAGGTAAATCTTTGATTCTATTTTCATATCTGATTTATCAATTTTTTACCAAAATAAAAGGTCCCCCTCTCATCTGTATGGAGCGATGGTTCCCTGTTGGTACATAAGTAAGTTTGTGTGTGTGTGTATGTGTGTTGGTAATTCAGCCTTTGGGGCAGAAAACAACACCAGAAGAAGATTTGAGGGTCACTCACAAAAACACACTCAAGGTTTTGATCTACAGATAACAAATTTGAAACCACTTAGGACACACACAATCATTCAGGTGTGTCACACACCAGTGCACCCACCTACTCATACACACACCCCTCAGTGGATGTGAGTCATAAATAAATCCAGCCTTACCTTCCTCTCTCGGCGATCTGTCCATTGTGAATCACCAGGATCTGATCTGCTCCAACAATCGTGGACAATCTGCAGAATCATACAAACATTATTCCTCTTTCATTTCCTCTTATTGTTGCTCTTTGAGTTCTACAAGAGAAGTCAAAGCATATAGCATCAGCCTGGAGGACATGCCATATACTAACTGTCCTCACATGCTCATCTGAACTCTTTTTGTGCCACATATCTGCAAAGAATGTGAGTCTGCAAAACAGACTCAAGGTTTTAATCAAACAGAGTTTAACTTAACATTTGGAAACAGCAGATCATAATGCTAATCCTGAGGAAGTGGATTGAAAGTGATGATGCACACAGTGTAGTTAATAACCCTAGATCCAGATAAAAAAAAACTCTGTGTGCTGAGGGTTTCTTTTTTATGTGTTCAGATGTGAGTCTCCTGTTTCTTTGGCTTCTGCTTTGGGATGTTTCTGAATATCTAAATTGCAGCTTCAAACATTATAATCATATTGTAATTAATAACAGAACAATGGCAAGAGCTCCACAAACAGGATCCAAACTGTAATCAACAGAGGATTCTCCAAACATGTGAGCACAGGAGGTAGCGGATCAAGGAGCAAATGCTGCCTCCACAGAGCTGCAGAGAGACCGAGAGACAGAGCGAGGAAGGGGAGAAGAAGTATCTCAGAGGTGTCAGAGATCAGGGAGAGGAGGACAAAAGAGACATATTAAAGAGAGGATGGAGGCGTAATGTGAGGTTTGGAGTTAAAACCTGTCCAGCTGTCGTGATAAAACAGAGCGAACAGTCGTTTCTCAGTGGTCACTCACAGGAAGACAGATCCCTTCAGCTCTGTCATGTATGTGACACACACACACACACACACACACACACACACACACACACACACACACACACACACACACACACACGCACACACACACACACACACACACACACACACACACACACAGTGTTCCACTCTGCATTGGAGAACTCTGCATGAACTTGTCCGTAAATTATTAATGTTAATATTCATGACCAGCCTCTGATGAGAGTCTGATTAAAGCCACGCTTACATGAAGATAAATGGATCTCAGTCTTTGGGGCGGGACCAGTCCTGGAATGAGAGGTCAGTTTTTCAAGGTGAAGCAAGAGATGAAAGGTTTCAACTCCTTCATGAGAACTAATCATTTGAAAAGTAATGTATCACTGGAAACAGAACAGAATGGCTGTTTAGGACAGTCTGCACAAGGTAAAAAAAACACCACAGGTGCATGCAAACCTGCATGCATCTCTACTATAGACAGATTCATTTTAAAAAGATGGTTAAGGTTTTTCATTTGACTCAAAGCAGCCTGCAGAGCCCAAAAAATGGCCCTGCCTTCCTCTCCAAACTGCTGAGTGTCACTTTAAGCTTCAGCAGAGCCACCACTCTGCTTTAATGTCATCAAGGCTATCTTTGGATGTCCACCTTCAATATTTGATAGAAAACCTCGGTCAAAGGTAGAAATATCTCTCCCCAGAGACGTCAGAGGGTTTTCTTTCCTCCACTCATTCAGGCTTTATAATGCAGGGGGAAGACAGCAGCCGATGAGTTTACATGCAGGCAGAGCGCCTCAGAAACATGGAGCATGATCTGTTTTAGGGTAAAGCTCAGGACGGACTTTAGATTCTTTCATTTCTCCTCCCACAGGAGGAAGATCAGGATAAAATAACTGACATTTACCATCTATTTAGGTCAGGCATCATTTTCTAATGAATCAGATTCACCAATCTCAAAGACATCACATGCAAAGAACTGGTATTTTCAATGGACAGATACAATATGCCTCATTGAATTAAAGGTTTGGAAAGAGATCCTAATCTGAGTCACAGGTTTCCTCAACAATCACCAGGTATCAGGAGCACAACTGATGTTTTCTGTCACCTGACAGAGTTTCAGGGTCTGTGCAGCTCTCAGAACATCGTTTTATGTTATGAGTTTCAACATTTCTTTCCTGTGACATTAAAATCAGCGCTTCACTACAGTAGCTCCAGGCCAGGCCTGCTTGTTAACCTTTCCAGAAGCTTCAGGTCCAGCAGATGTTGTTGGAGTAAACTCAGGTCACAGGATCTGTATGCTACAAGCTAATATAATTCACACATGGTCTTCATTTTAACCTATTTTTCAAGGAAGACCTGGCCAAAACAGGCAGATGCTAAAACACAAAGTTACAGACAGAGACTATGTACAATTTACAAAACACAACATTATGGATTAACACAGATCAATCGTTCAAGCAGCTGAGCTAAAACCTATAGAATCTCCCTCCATGGCTTTCAAATTTTTGATCCAAATCCAAAACCTGACCCTGAGATCTGAGCTCATCCTTTAAAGTAAAAGCATGATGCGTATCTCTGTGTTTTCATTTTAGTTAATGTTCAGCTGATTGAGTCTGTAAACAGTCCTGATCCTGATACCAGACCCCATCTGTTGGGAGATTAAGAAGCTGCTGGATGAGTTTAATCAGAAATCTGCTGAACATGGGCTGTAAAATAAGCTCCATGTAATTGTTTTCTAAATTTATGGGATGAACTGTCAGACAAACTGAGTCTGCACGGTCGGATCGTCCTCTTTTTGGCTTAAACAGACAAAGAGCTACATTACAACTTCAATAAACTGAAAAAAAAACCAACCAAATTCAACCTGTCAGCAGATCACAAACTGTTAGTCAGAGTCTGCATCTGCAAACAGCGAGTCCAAGCATCTGAGTTTCCACACAGGTGCTTTCTCTGCTGTGAATCACAGTTTAGGAGCCAAACATGTTCCAGACTAACTACAGTTATTAGCAGATATGCATCATCATCATCATTTAACCACACAAACAGTTTGTTCAGACTAAATGTGAAGCAGGTTCGCTCTCACAGAGGTTCACCGCTCCGTGAGAGACTGTGTGAGCAAATAGGTCAACAGTTTGAGAATAATGATCCTCAGAGTGAATTGAAAAAGAATGAGACGATTTCATCACCGACAGAACAGAATGATATGATCTGCTGCAGTTGTTTGTGTTTGGAGCCCTGTCAAACATTAAGCTTCATTACTGTGAGAACTGTTTAGGAAAAATACAGATTAGATCAAATAAAAGGGTAAAAGTAGGATCTCTGTTTAGCCCTGAAGGTGTCGGTAAATTTCAGAATAAATAAAAACACTCGTTACTCGTTGAGGAACAGATATCTGTCCTAAACTTCCCACAGAGTGAGTCGGATGATGTAATCATCTTTCCGGTCAAACCTGGAAGTCTGTCAAACCAAATATTGTTTCTAGGTTTTTCCCATGTTGTGGAAAACACAAAGATGAACTTTGAAGTTTGAGGCTTTGAGCGATTGAGCGATGAGTCAATCTTCCTCTGTGCATCAGAAGTAATGAATGCATGTTTTGATCATGTTAGTCATGGAGCAAGAAAACATGATCAGAGCGCTTTTGTACTGTAGGAAGTGATGAAGACTGTGTGAGCACAGGAATCAGCACGGCAGGCTTCTTCACTCTGATGTGTTTGAGTGTCTGCGAGTGTCACAGCCTTTCAAGTCTTTTTCAATATCACTCAGACTGATGAATACGCCGACATCTGTTTCTTTTACTTTTGTTGACCTGTCATCACGTGTCATCATCATATCCTCCAATCAGCTTTTAATTTAATCTCTCCAACCCTCTCTTTGTGTCTGCTCTAATCCTGTTTTCCTTTCACCACATCCCTCTCTTCCTTTCATCTGCCTCGCTCACATTTGGTTCTTCTTTCCTCTTTGCTCTTGAGTTACCCCCTCAAATGTAATCACATTGTAACAGCCACTTTCATTTGGAGTCACAGATTATGTGTTAACGCGCTCGGTGTCAGAGGATTAACATGTTCACACCAACACCAGACATGAAGCAGGCCTTTATGGTTTACAGATGATGTATCTCTGACTCTTCCCATGCACAGACTGTTGTTGATATGCCATGAGTTAGCTTGTTTTTAATGCTGTATCTTTGCAAATCATTTGCTGGAATCCTGACTTGGAGATGCTTTAGTGCTTTTTCTTGCACTAGTATCGGACTAAACGTCTGCTGAACCTGCATGGCTTTGATTTAATTTAGAGTAGTTTAGTCTGTTTGCTAACATGCTAACAGATGCTAGCATCACCTGCAAAAATCACATCATCAGCATTAATACTGTTGGCACATTAGCATGGGTTGTAGCTGCTAGCTGTCCAACAATGAGTCCTGTCCTGTGTGAAGCTTCTTCATGTAAAAGGTTGTTTTTCTAGGCCAGTGCTGCTGAGTGCATGCTTATTGGTTGATTAATACTGGTGTGAATAAGGTAAAGTCAACTTTTGGAACTGTCTCAAAAGTAAGGACTGAAGGGAGAACTTTGTTGTGAATCAGTGCCATGGAAACTTAAGTTGGTTTATTGATGAATGATAGCAAAGTTCAATTAAATTAAAAATCCACTTGCACAGCATAGATTTGAGTTTTAAGTTCCATCGACCCTCTGTTTTTGTGGTTTACACACTCCCAAAAACAAAACCAAGGACAACGAAAGCTATTAACACCAGCAACTTTGGTCCTGAGTCGTAAAAAACTGCTACTTTGCAAAGTACAAACCACACATCTGAATTTGTAACATCACCTGTGAGCGACCACGATCGTCGTCCTGTTGGTGCAGACTTTGGCAAGTGAGGCCTGGATGTTCCTCTCAGTCTGAGTGTCCAGAGAAGACGTGGCCTGATGAAACAAACCAGAGGATATTAGTCTGAAGAGTTTATTTAAAGAGTTTATGTGAATAAAGTTGTTAAAGTGAAACTTCACCAACAGAAACAGGAAACAAACCACAGTCTGCAATTTCAGGTCAGCCTGTCAGCATGACTTAACTAGGATCATAAAGAAGAGGCAGCATTTATTTAGAAAAACAAACCTAAAAGTGTGTGTGTGATGATGTCTGACGTGTTGCCTCACCTCATCCAGCAGAATAATCTGAGGATCTTTCAGAATGGTTCGAGCGATCGCCACTCTCTGCTTCTCCCCGCCACTGAGCTTCAGACCTCGCTCGCCCACCTCTGTGTCGTACCCTGATTGGACACAAAGCCATCATTTTCCAAACTACCATCAAGAATCCCTTTAAAGAGAGAATTTCACAGCATGAGGTTTTAAACAGGCACAGTCTGCTGTGCAAACATTTACTTCACACCCGACCTGACCCTGTGGAAGTTCCAGGATCCTGCCATGTACTTCAGCAGCCATGGCGGCTCGCTCCACCTCCTCTCTGCTCGCTGACACTCGGCTGTACCGGATGTTGTTTCTGATAGTGTCGTTAAAGAGGACTGTATCTTGGGGAACCACGCCGATGCTCGCTCTCAGAGACGACTGACGCACCTTGGAGAGAGAGAGGATTAAACAGTCAGCCTTTACCTGAGAGAATTTAGGTATTTAGTGACCCAGATTCAAAGCAGAACCAGGATTAGAGCTCTTCAAGTCTTGATTTCAGGATAGAACATCAGACCTGTTTGTACCTGAGATCCCTGCCTCTTAGGGTCATGACACATACTCATTCCATGTTGCAGTTCTCGCTCTACTTGCTCTCTTTCATCTCACACACACACACACACACACACATCATACATGCTGATGAATACTGCATGGTTTAATCCATCCTATACTATATAATGCATGCTGCCCGGGGTCACAGACAGAACATGTCCTGAACAGATTTCTGTCTCTCACTTTCTCTCTCCTCCAGGTCTTCCCCCTCCTCCTCCTCTTCCTCACCTCAGCTGTTGTGGTGAAATCTGGAGCATATGGTAAATAAATAATCTAAACCCACCAAGCATCAGAGAAACAGGCCTGTTTGTGTTTACTTTATTTTAACAAGTTTTAAAATCATTTATTGTAGTTTCAAATGTTCTTATGATAGAAAATGTTTACATCTCTGACACAGATGGAGCAGACGTGCATGATCCAGTTCAGCCTGGTCCTGATCCAAAACTCTGGTACCAGCTCAGAACCTCCCTCTAACTCTTTCCTGGTTCTGGATCTTCATCTCTCCTGAAGTAATTTCCGGTGTTCGATGGCTCTCTGGTCAGCATGCCCTGCTCTGAGTGTTTCCTGTTAAAGCTTTTCTCTGCAGCCACAAAAGAACAAATTCCATTTCCTGCACCAGCTTGGTTTGGCCCATAATCACTCACTCTCCTTAATTTGATCTGCTGCCATCTACTTTTTGTATTTATTCCACTCAAGAACAACTCAGCATCTGTTTCTGATCAAGGCGGGCTGACGGGCTCCAACACTCAGATGAGAGGGAGAAGAAGAAAGGGGATAAAAAATGAGGTATTTAATGTTTTCAGTGAAGCATGGACTGAGAAACAATGGAGAGCTAGACAGCTGTCAACACACATACACGCATACGCACACACACATACACGCACACACATACATAACACTTCCATAAAGTGTGAGATGATGTAGGGATGGAGATATGTCCTAATTAACGCTGTCCTCATAAAGTCCACAGGTCCCCACACAAGCTTTAAATATTTACAGACTCTGTTGGACCTTTCATAACTTCAAATGTGTGCTCCAAATCCTCAAACATAGTCTTTAGAAAATAATCCATATTTTAAACTTACAGTAAGAATTTCACAAACTCACTGTGTACTTGTGTGAAGTCATACACTGGATTGTGAAGCTCAAGAACAGTCACCATCAACCTAACCTGCAGTCGACTGAGTAAGAGCAGGAGTCCAACCTTCACACCTTCAAATTAGAAATAGCTTCCTCTGTGGCGTGTGTGAAAAGAAATGAACTACACAAAACAAACCTTTCTTTGGTCATACAACACCAAGAAAAACAAGTGCATTATTAGCTGTGATTGGGGATACCTGTTGTGATCACATGACTCTTAACAAGGCGTGCGTTTGTTTTGGAAATGAATGGAGATCAGATTGTCTTTTAAACACTACTTTTCTTTGTTCAAGGCAACTTTTTACAGAATACAATGTGGTATTGTCATAGAGACTTCAACGTGTTGTAAATCAATCCGGTCCTGTCCGACCCGATGGGGAAGCTCAGAAATAGCATTTAGAAATAAACTATATTGGTGCTGATAATCTCATTAATTAAGTTGTGGATTAGGATCAGGCATATATCTAGATGTGAGACTTTTTCAAGATTACTTAGAAAGTCCTCACAGTCTCTTTAATATTATTGGATTGAAAATAGTTTAACATTGACTGAGTTTTTATGAAAACAGTAAATAAATGTAGAGCTAAACTAATTTTTGTATCAGGCTGTAAACATATTTAACTCAGCTGTGATTCCATCATTTCTCCTCCATCCAGGCTCTTCAGCTCACCTTAGAGTCTAATCATCATCAGTAGCTCTAAACACACAGTAACACAACACACTGCACATGATGCTCAGTTGAGTTTAGTCACCTGCAGATAAACTTAAAGAAGCTTACCTGGCCCTATGCTAAAGTTCTGTGCGATCATAGTTGATGTTTACATGTTTGCAATCAAAGAGGGAATGGTCTAACTATCCTTTATTAATTTGTCTCTGTGCTCCTCTGTGTCCCACTCTGACCCTCTCCAACTCGTCTGGGAACTTTCAGTAACAAACAGGAAATGGTGTCATATAACACCAAGAAAAACAAGTGCATTATTAGCTGTGATTGAGGATATGAATTTACAGGATCAAAGCTAAATTAAAACTGCTTTTTGATCTCATAAAAGGAATAAAGATTGGACTCTGATGGACACCTTGGAAGCACTCTGATGAACGGCTCCGGCATTGAGTAATAAGCCGCCATCCTGCAGTGTTGGGCCAGCAAAGTCCCACTCATCAGGGCTTAACTCCATGTGGCGTCCAGATGAGGGACAAACAGAGTGGCAGAGGGCGAGTGCACTAAAACCAGACCAGACTTAGCTGCAGCCCCAGGTTCAGCTCGGAGCTAAGACCTGGACACACCTCAGCACATAAAACCAGGAGCTGTATCACAGACTGTGAACAGGATCTGCTCTATTTAATCTACAAAGTTTGTTCCCTTTTTCTCAGTTTCTCCCTCTTTACTGTGATCTACTGAAGCACATTTCACAATCATTGTTTCCTCTTTGAACTCCAGAGAGAACAGAGCTGTAATCTGAATGCAGATGTGTGCAACAAGCAGAAAATCTTTCCGTGAAATCAAAGAAAGAACATGTGCACGCCTGTAAAAGAATCATATCCTAAAGTAACCCATTACAGTCAGCTGTAAGAGAGAACATTTCAATCTGATGGAAACAAAAAGCAGAGTTTGGAAACAAACAAAAGTTTGTTAAAAGTACAAAGATATCTGCACCGAGTGGCGTTTACTAGAGTCAGCGTCTCACCTGGAGGTCAGATTCCAGCAGGGGAAGAGTTAATTTGTAAATATTTGTTTATATGGACATGTTTTTAGGGAGAGGTTTTCTCAGAAGGTGACACACTTAAAAAGTATTTATAGAGTACAACAGGGTGTGTTTAATGGAGCGACAAAAGCCAACATGTGAGACAGATGTTGCTTTAAAACTGCAGGAATCAAATGTCCTCACTGAGCAAAGGTGAAGCTTTACCACCTTCATGAGATTCACTTTTCTTCTGGGGCTCAGTCCATAGAGACTTGGCTTGGCACTTAGGGGGTTAAAGTCCCAGCATGGACCAAGATTTGAGCTGATAGCTGGAGAGGTATAAGCACATCTGTCACCCCAGAGAGGTGTTCCTGAGCACCATCGAGGTGGCACAGGCCCCCAGCTGCTCAGGTGCAAGCTGACGGTGCAGTACCATCAATCTGCGCTCGCCATCTGTGCATATTTCTGCGTAAAGCTCTGTTTGTGCATGTGTATATATATCATGATTCAGATTGGAAAAAAATGTTTCCCCCAAGGGGATTACCATAATGAAGAATAACACTCGCTCTCAGGATGTTATTTGTCTCATTGTTGATGATGAGACACTCCTGAAAGATTTTGTCCCAGCGGACATGGACAGGAGGATTCAGGTGTCACGTGACTGGGCAGTTTATCATGTATATGGTTATGTAGGTGAGTTAATAAATGAAGTGTCTCTGTTTAGATAATCTGCTTGGATCCTCTGACAGGCGATTGCTTCCTGAGAGCAGACCAATCAGCAATTAAGTTGTGAAGGTCTATGACTACAGAATCTGTGCTAATTCATTCAAAATTAAACCATCAGTTGATAATAAAGTGCATGAATTTCCTGTTTGTCTTTGCTCAAGTTTCAGGACTATTTTTGTAGATTTCAGCGAAAGAAAACCGAAACTTTGATTATCAGAGAAGGGGGATCAACAGAACTTAAAATAAGACGCTGGGCAGCGACAGAAAGAACAGTTTATGGCTGAGTGACGTCCTGTTTTATCACTTCCCTCCTCACACTGATTAATGTCTGACTTTAATGAAACACAACACAACAACGATGACGTGTGTGTGTGTGTTGATTAAGCCACTCTCCTGCTGTGTAATGATAAACAAACGTCCTCATAATCACCAACAGCCTGAAAAACACACATCTATCACACTACAGCAGGTGTGTGAGTGTGAGTGTGTGTGTGTTGTTTGTGCTTTATTGGGACTTTTGGCTAATCATAGAGTAACTTTTTAGCCACAACTGCAAAACTGCAATAAATGGGCTATCTTCACACACACACACACACACACACACACACACACACACACACACACACACACACACACACACACACACTAACACATCTGGCGTCTGGACTTGTTGCTGCATTATTCAGGAACCTTTTACTATGATTTATTCACAGTGTGACCGTAGCTCACACACTCAGCCCAGCTGTGTGTGTGTGTGTGTGTGTGTGTGTGTGTGTGTGTGTGTGTGTGTGTGTGTGTGTGTGTGTGTGTGTGTATGAAGGAGAGAGAGTCAAGGTGCGTGAGCCAAAAGCAGGAAGCAGCCCTGATGGAGAGATGAAAGGAGGAATGAAAAGATGAAGAGAAACAGCGACGGTGACGCACTTCGAGGAGCTGACGGACATGTTGGGAAATGTTTCGATGGTTTTCTCAGAGAAACACGAGAAGACAGAAAACACACTCGTGTTGACGCAGAACATTAACAGCCGATTTCCCTGAAACTATAGAAACATGAGAGAAACTCACACCAACTGTCAGTGTTTTTATCACCTGAATGATGTCATCATGTCACCTGACCATCTCCTCTGGTCATGTTGTTGTTTGTATTTACCTTGGAGATGTCCTGCCCGTCGATGCGGATGCTGCCGCTCTGAGGGTCATAAAACCTGAACAACAGACGCAGGATGGAGGTCTTCCCTGATCCAGATGGACCCACCTGCACACACACACACACACACACACACACACACACACACACACACACACACACACACACACACACACACACACACACACACACACACTACTGTTACTACACCTGCACTACACCTCCAGGATGTTCCAAAAGGCTGCTTTAATGAGAATGCATCCTCTCTTTACTTCCATCTCTTGTACGCAGATCAATTTGATGTCCTGTGTGTCTTAAATGACTCAATATTTTTCGAATCCCTCTTTTATTTCCATTCTGGAGGGTCTGCACTTCAACATAACAATCCATAAATCTTAATTTGAGCAGTGTTTAATCATAACAAATGTTTTCCCAAACACGTCTCAAACTGGGCAGGTCTGGATGCAGTCATTTTCTGTGCAGAGACAGAACATTAATCCTCCATGAGCAAAGAAAGAAAGAGTCAGAAGTAAGGAGGCAACAGCGGATCAGAGCGCTGAAATATGAAGTGTGGTGCAACAACAAAGTGTCTTTCAGACAGCAGAGGAAAGCTCTGAGGAGTCTATAAAACCAAATTCAGAGTTTCTTAAACTTTACTGAATCATGTTGAGGAGCTGACCGGTCTGCAGCGTATGATAGTAATATAAATGAGCATGTTTCTGTGTGCAGGTAAACCATGCCTGGCTCAAAACCAGGTGACTCAAGTTAATGCTGTCAGTCAAAGTGAGATGGAGAAAAAGATGTTTTATAGATTTTAGAGAACTTACCAAAGCCACTGTCTGCCCTGCCTCGACAGTGAAGCTGACCTCCCTGAGGACCTCAGCACTACACACACAAAAAAAACAAACACACACACAGAGCATCCATCAGGATCAAAATGACTCCTCCTAATCCCTCCTCATACTTCTCTCTCTCTCTCTGGATCGGTTTCTGCAATTTTGCGGCTTTGATGTAAACTTATAAGACAGTAAGCATGAAGAAAAATAACACCCAGATATTTGAATTATTCAGGTTTAGTGTGGAGCCACTGATGTTTTTTTGTAATTCTTACATAAATCAAAAACATGTGGATCCTCTGAGGAGTGTGTGCTCAGAAATAATAACTCAGACTAAAACTCACAGGAGGCCAATCAAAGACTCAGATTAATCAGAGATGGAAACCAGCAAAGTCTTTTTTTATATTGTTAAGTTATTCTTTCAAATTATAAGCCGCACAATTAAAATACGAGGTCACGTAACTCTGAATGAACAAATTAATCTGAACATGCACAGAAAACATTCATCACTTTGTTGGCTACACACCCCGGCACGTAGCTGAAACAGACTCTGTCAAACTCCACCTGACCTGCTGAGAGCTGCAAGTCCTGAGCATCCTCAGCATCCTGGACCTTAGAGGAAAAGGTAGAGGAGGGAAAGAGGAGAAGAAGAGGAGAGGAGAGGAGGAAGAGGAACAAGAGAGGAAGAGGAGCGGAAGGAAAAGGAGGAAGGAGAAACAAAATAAGGTTGAGCTTTTACTCTTGTTGCTGAAAATAAAAATGTCTTTTCTGTTGTCTCCCCCTCTCTCCTCTCTTCATCCTCACTTTTTTCTTCACCTTGTTTCCTGAAATCTTCATCTCTTCCTTTTTTCCTGTCATTTAATCTCTATCTTTACATTCTCAGTAAACTTTGATTTCACTCGTACATTTATGAGCCTCACTTGAGACTCTGCCTCGCTCCTTCCATCTGACCTCCTCCTCACCCCCCTCCCCCATTCTCCTCCTCCTCTTCCTCCCTGCCTCCCCTCGCCTGCAGCTTCCCAAGCCAGAGAAAAGGGCCGCTGTGTTTTGAAGGTGCTCTAATGCTTTTGTTTGCATTCATGTGGCTGTTTACCATATCAAGGGCCTGTGAACGTAGGAGCCTTTAGTGAGCAGCCGGAGGACGCCTTTTCCCACCGAAACACACACAAAAAGTCAGACGTACACTTGCAGACGGACATGCAGACTGCGTTTCAGAGTGTGTATGTGCACTGATACACACACAAACACAAAAGTCACACACAAACACTTGTTGACCTTCTAATCCGCTGACCTCTGACTGAGTGAGTTCTTCTGTTTTCAGCTCGCTGACGCTGATCAGAGGAGCTTCATGAGAATTTATTTCATCAAACAGATCTGTAATCATTAGATTATCAGGCTTAGATTAAACTATACACAGGCTGCTCAATTCATGGTTATACTGACATTAAATTACTGTTAGTACTTTTATCTTTGTTTTCCTTTTGTCTAAAAGACTGTTTTTATCCAGCATGATTTAAGAAGACCCATTATTACTGCGTCTAACAGTTCATAATATTAAAAATAATATTCAGTGAGCCGAATAATTACAGAATAACTGCAGATGGATTAGACGAATAGATTAAAACTATCATAAAGAGGTCTTTAAAGTGCACCTTAAGTTTTTGCAGTCAAATCAGACTGTTTTTTGTTTTTCTTGTGTTGGCTTTAGTTCATCCTGATTATTATATTTCTATACTGTTCCAAAAGTGAATCACATCAGTCTCCAGGTAAGATACTGAACGCCCAGAACCTGTCAGATGATCCACCTGCTCTGTGACTGTCCAACTGACCTCTCTCTGCTCTCTCAGCAGATCCAGCATGTTCTCCATGTCAACAAACGCGCTCTGAATCAACCTGAACACACACACACATGAAAAAAACACATCAAGTGTTAGCATCAGGAGGAAAAAGAGAGGGAGACATGGTAACACCTTCAGTCACAGAGGAACTCATTTAGATGAATACATAAACTTATACGATGAATCTCACCTGTAGTAAGTTCCAAACCAGTGCAGAGGAGTGTACAGCTGGATGATGTAGGTACCAAACAGGACGTAATCCCCAACCTGAAGAAGGATTAAAGGCACAGAAACCTGAGTAAATACCAAGACAGACCACCAGGAGCAAAACAAATCTGCTGTTTTATGATTGACTTTATATTGACATCAATGTGTCATCACTTCAGGTCAGAGGAAGGTTTGTGTCGGAGTCGCCAAGGTCAAGTTCAGCCCTTTTATTCATGATATAGTCATATCTAACAAAGACTACGATCCAGGTGCAGATCCAGATTAGTCTGAGTCTGTGTGGTCAACTGACGAGCAGGGTCACAGAGGTCAGATTCATGTGAGTCGTCACAATGAGTCTGCACAAACAGGACTCGAGCTGATCTGAAACTATTTATCTTATTGCACCTTTTGGGCAGAAACGACCCATCCAAAGAGTTATTAGAGTTTTCTTCATAATAAAGTATCATCCGGATGTACTGAATACTTGATTCTGATTGGTCAAAACCACATGACTGACAGCTCCACCTCTGCCTGTTGACACTGTGGCAAAAATGTCTGTTTCTGTCTCAGACTTGTGTCCAGAGTCAAGAAATAATGACGGTTTCACACCAACAAAACTGAGTTTAAGCAGATCAGAACGAGGTTATCTTTATCCTGAGTCCATCCTTACAGTTTGGGTGGTCAGTGATGAACTTGTATGTTTTTGTATTGGTTGTTCTTGTAGATTTGAGCCTCTTTTGTTACCTGAAATTGTCCCTGAGAGACCAGGTGAGCACAGAGCAGAGATCCAGCCAGCAGACCAGATCCAATGATGATATTCTGGGTTTGATTCAGCAGAGCCAGAGAAGCCGAGCTCTTCCACTCACAGCGCTGAGAACACAACCAGCAGACAACACATTTCAGTCAGAATTAGATGTTCAGATGATTTCTCATCTATTTTTTTCCTCTGATTTTCTTTCCTGGTCCAGGCTAGAGCACATCTTAATAAACCCACCTGATATTTCAGGATGGCTTCCTCAAAGCAGTGAACTTCATAATCCTCTGCACCGTAATATTTAACCTGTGTAAAGCAAAAATGAAAATATGGATAATTGGTTACAGAGTCAGGACCCATCTTCATGACACTTTCAGAGTTTTAACCAGAACAGACCCTGAGTGATCCAGACTCTAATGGTGTGTTTGTACCGTCTCAAAGTTGAGAAGGGAGTCCACGGCTCTGGACTTGGCCTTGTTGTCCTGGTCGTTCATCTCTCTCCTGTATTTGGTCCTCCACTCTGTGATCAGCACAGTGCATGCTGCAGACACAGAGCAGGGATGAGATTTAAGAGTCTGGATTTCAAAACAGAGACAACACTCTAATACATACACAAAAACAGAGAGAGAGATACACGGACACACACACATAGACTCACTTAGGTAGAGGAGCATACAGGTAAACACGATGAGTCCAAACCAGACGCTGAAGTAAGACACGAAGTAGATGATGGCGATGATGATGTCACAGATGGTGGGGAGGATGCTGAACAGGACGTAGCTGAAGACAGAAACAATTACAGCTAATTACGAACATCCTAACAGTGTCTGTGTCTTTGTGTGTATGTGTGTGTGTGCGTGTGTGCTACCATGACTCTACCTCAGCAGGTTGTTGATGGAGGAGGTTCCTCTGTCTACGCTCCGCAGCACATCTCCAGTGCGTCTGTCCAGGTGCCAGCGCAGAGACAGGTTGTGCAGGTGGGAAAACAAACAGACCTTTATTTCGGAGGGACAGAAAGGCTTCCTGTTATCAGGAACTCATACCTTTACTCTGCTGGATCTCAGAGGGAACTTTTTTGCTCCATGAAAAAGTGACTTTAACTTCAGGAACTAAGACTTTAGAAACACAATGATGCTTCACAGAGGAAACAGAAAGAGGAAGAGGTGTGGGCGGTACCTGAACGCCTCGGCTGGTGAACTGCTGAACTTTGATCCACAGGAACTGACGCAGGTTACTGAGGAAACCAGACGTACCTGCACAGAGACACCGAGTTGAACTAGTATCTAATTTTGCATGTTTAACACACATACACACACACACACACACACACACACACACACACACACACACACACACACACACACACACACAAACACACACACACACAGATTGTTTGTTTTATTAACACACCTGCTCCTCCTCCCTGCAGGAACTTGAGCAGCGTGTAGATACAGACGATGGAGATCAGTGAAGTCCAACCACCTCCTGCAGAAAGCTCATTCACTGTTCACACACACACACACACACACAGAGAGAGAGAGAGAGAGAGAGAGAGAGAGAGAGAGAGAGAGGGAGAGAGAGAGGGAGAGAGAGAGAGAGTCTCATTCACATTCATTGCTATTTAGGAATAGTGCTTGGAATCAGAGTGAGCTCAAAACAAAAAAAGAGACGAGGGGAGGAGAAAACTTCCAGGAGGATGATGAGAAAAACGGACAAACTGATGATTTGATAAAGGCTGAAGGGGGACTGATAAAGATTTATGTGTATTCCTCTTTATTCAACCTTCCAGTGTGTGTGTGTGTGTGTGTGTGTGTGTGTGTGTGTGTGTTTGTGTGTGTGTGTGTGTGTGTTTAGTGAGAGGGTGTTTTTTTGCTTTTTGGCTCTGGGTCCTGGAGTTGGAGGGTGGGAGGCGGGGTCGCACCCAGAGACAAAACGTCCGTTGTACCGGTGTGTTAACTCCACGAAAAAGGCCGCTAATGCCTGCTAAGCATGACTGGCAGGAGGGGTGACCTCCCAGAAAACCCTCCACACACACACAGAAACATGCACACACACACTAACAGCACCCCCTCTCATCCACGCCTCCCTCATCACACAAAGCCGCACTGGGCTCCGTTCTGGCTCAGACTTTCATGTGGCTCCAGAAGCCAAACGGGCAGTTTTTGCTCTCAAAGGGGTAGAGGAGCTGAAGACAAACTGAGAGTTGACTTCCTCTGAAGTGGAGACTTCTGGGTTGTTGCCTTGAGGTGGATGCAGTCCTGGGTACAAAACGGAGGACTAAACACGTTGGCAAACGATGACCCTGCCTGTAAAAACCAAGGCTGGTCCTCCATCAGACCGGTCTTCAGGAACAGCTGTTGGGTTTCTCTCACATTTATCAAATATTTCATCTGAAGTTTCTCAGTTTTATCATTTAGTTGTGCTAAGAATCAGATATTGTTTTCCTGACAGACCACATTAACATTTTAAAAGTTAACCTCGCGCTCCATGTCTCTGAGTTGTTTGTGTGATAAGCATGCTAAGCTGAGAGGACTGGCATCCTGAGTCCTTTTTGATTCAGAGCACAAATACGGCACTTTAAAGCCATGTCTTTTGCAGATGATATTCAACTTTACATCTCACCTAAGCTCATTTATCTCTGTCACATTTAAATCTTTTATAGGTCAGGCAAGTCCTTTATGAGAAGTCTACTGCAGACTGATCTCACCAGCAGTTCTCCCTCTGTTAAAATTTAAGTTTGTCAAACTCATTCACTCGGACTGCTTTCATGTCTGTTTTTAATTCACTTTGTGACATTCAGCCTTTTAAATGAGTTATAGAAACAAATAATCTTCATTATCCATTTAGATTGTCAACTTTCAAAAACACAAGCAGGCAGTCAATTTTTTAAAGAATGATATTCTGCATGAACTACAAAAAGTATCCAAAAATACAAAAAGAAACCCTGAAATAAAGAGGTGAACTGCTTCCACATGTTCTCTCTGAGGATGAGGATACATTTGGAGGATGAAGAGGAGACCACCGATCAGAGAGTCCATGAGAAACGCAAGACTATGCTTCAAAAACTAAAGCACACTGCCACCTGGTGTTTGAAGAGTGAAAGTGCAATCTATCAGTGCATCAGGATCTTTTGCTTTAACGAAGATCCATTCTTCATTTGGCATGTTTGAGAAAGCAGAGAGGTTTGGAAAGACCTCCAGGTCCCTCTGACTAAGCATTCTCCGGCATTGGTCATATTCTGGTTCTAAATTTAGGTGAAGGAATCCAGATTTAGACCAATAAAGGCTAATCCATGCTTTCAGAAATGACCTGAGAAATGACCTCAATTTGTAGTTTTCAGATCAGGTTCCTATTTCTTACCGATATTCTTGGAATAAACAGGCACCAGCACGTTGACTAGCCGCTCAGCAGCCAGCAGACTCAAACACAGCAGCACCAGACCCTGCAGAGCCGCAGAGCCTTTGGGCCAGACGTATGGCAGCAGCAGCTTCACCTTCCTCCTGAAGTCCTGCCATACAGAGGAAGAGGAGGGGTCCTGGATCTGCACAGAGAGGGAGGAAGTCAAACAATGAAGACTGGGGAGACTGTACATAAGAGAAACTAAAGTACTCCATATACTCATAGCCCTGAACAGGGCGCTTCTCAGACTTGGTCCCACATGAACTGACCTGAACATTCACATCCCCTCTTCTCTGTCCTCCTCTGCTGACCTCTTCCATTTGATTCAGCTCTCTGTCAGCTAAACTCACCTCTCGTCCTGCACACACAGCCTCAGGATTACACACTCATACACACACACTCACACACACACTTGGATCTGTAATAAAGTGGAGCTGTATTAGTTTGAGCTGCTGTGATGGAATGCCAGAGTAACACACACACACACACACACACACACACACATATCTGCACACACGTGTTCTCCTGTTGTGTGTAAAGTAGCTGTGGTCAGCATGACGCTTTGACCCGTGAGCAGAGCACAGGGCACTGTGCGTGTGTGGGAGAGAGAGAGAGAGAGAGAGAGAGAGAGAGAGAGAGAGAGAGAGAGAGAGAGAGAGAGAGAGAGTGTTAGGGTCATTCCCAATGGTACCCCTTAGCTCTTGGTTTTGCACGTTCACGTCTAGCCAAGGGCTATCCTAGTTCTCTGCCATCATATCCTTTCCTTGAATTGTTGGTTGTATTTTAAAGCACCTTGTTATAAGGATCTAGCTAATGCTGCTATAGCAACAGCTATCGCTAGTAATAGCTACACAGATGTCAGACAAGGCCGACAAATTCAAGGCAAGAGGACTTCACTACAATGTTCTGCATTTCATGAATAATTAGACAGTTAAGTTGCATTCAGGAGCTGTATTAGCTACATGAAAAAGAAAAGCTACAGTATTCTGAAGCTACATAATATAGCTCCTGAATACTATAATGTTTGCTTTATAGCAATCACAGTGCGTACAGCAATCCCATCCACTCAGAAATTCTCTGCCTGGACATCCATTGAAATGCATCACAAAGAGTCAATTTTGGTTCGGTTTTATGAGGTTCTTCTGAGATTTTAAGCTTGAAAATGGTCACATGGTGTTCATTGGATTCATGCAACTCCAACACAAGGTATCCTGAGAGGATGGGTGATGGAGTGGGCTTTTTACCCTTTCCTTAATCAACATCTCAACCCAGAAAAGTGTCTTCATTGGAAGATGAGCGGTAGACCGCATCATCAACTCAACGTGAATAAAATGAACAAGGTTGTTTACACCTGTTCTAAGGTAAGTCAACATTGTATTTTAAGCAACATATTGTCACTTTGCTGGAAAGAAATATAAAGTTATCTTTATCACTAGAGCTGCCACAGCAGTCTGACAGACAGTTTGGGATTTTCTCTTACGTTAGCTAATGTTAGCCTAACATTAGCCTAACGTTAGCTCCTAGCTGTGTTGTTCATCATGTCACTTTGTTTGCTGGGAGTTAATTGCCTGTTTCGTTTTAGTTTTTGTACTTTGGTGATCGCCCATTATTGTTAGCTGTTTTCCAAAGGGCTCTAGTTGAACCAACGTTAGCTTCTGGAGCTTAGCCTCTTTAGCTTATCTGTAATTGCCCAGATCACAAATTAATATGGCATTAAAAAGCATATTTACAGCCTGGTTAAAAAAAACCCAACTGCTTGGGTCTGAAACGCTAATTTCCCTATCGGCACACTGTGACAGCAGGTGACACTGCAGAGACTACGTTCATATTTAATGCAGTCTATGGTGATGACATAGCGGGAATTGAGTGGTGTCTTTTTTCTTAGGCGTGTGTTGTCACCCCTCGAAAATAGAGGGCCAAGAGGAAGGGGTAGATGAAGGGGTTAAAGAAAGGGGAAGGGGAAAGAGCGACAATTGGGATTAGCCCTAAGTGTGTGTGTGTGCGTGTGCGTGTGCGTGTGTGTGTGTGTGAGAGAGAGAGAGAGTGGAACAGGTTAGCTGCACACCACAAAGCCTCAAAACATCCTAATGTGTTCAAAAGGTGTTTATAAAAGTTTTATTCTGAGCCTGAAGAAGCTATGAGCTGAAACGTCTTAGTCTACTAATGAAGCTGATCTGAATTGGCAGAAAGAGACTCAGAGAGGAAGGATAGAAACAAGCAGGTTGTTTATTAGTAAAGAGTAACAAACCAGCAGGTGGATGGAGTAAGAAGAGGCAGAATATACAGATGTGTGCTGATTCACACACAGCAGAATGTTTCTCTATGGACGGATCAGCAGGAACATCAGCACAGAAAGCATTCAACAGGAGCCACCATGATGCTACGCAGCTCTACAAGCCAGGACAGATGCATTGTGGGATTGGGAATGAAACACAAGGTAAATCAGTGGCAGGGGGACAGACTTTAACTCTCTGAAGGAGACCTGAAGCTCTGCAGTAACGCAGCCTATGGCTTACAACTTCCACCCTCCTACGGGCCAAAGGAAAACTCTGAATCATGAGAAACAATAGAAGAAATGATCAGCAAACACATCATTTCATCAGGTCAGAAACTAACCTGCAGGTTTTAATGTCAGTCCACACAAGAGCAACGTGATATTCTACTGTTGGTACTTCGTATTACATACTGCTGTAAGTTAAATACTGTATATACATGACTTTTTATCACTATCAAATTAATGGCTCCCTCCTGTCCAATAGAATTCAATTTAAGCTCACCAGGACTGTAAAGATGGATGACACAACCACTTCCTAAAAAGTGGATCCGCAACTTTAAGAGATCTCTACATTATGTAAACAGAGCAGTCAGCCAGCACTCATCATGACGTATTTCCTTATTACAGTGACAGGAGACAGAGGTGCTCCGGTCACCCAGGTTTCATTCCTCAGAGAGTTAAAACCAACCTCTGCTGCAGTCAAGCCCCAACAAACAAGGATCAGAACAAAAACTGAAGCACACAGCTGGAGGGGGGAGCAGAAAGGTTTTACACTGTACAACACGACTAAATATCAAATCTGATCATTAGTGTTAGTCTGGATCCAAAGCGGGGATGTTTGAGTGTTATATTAGTGAAATCTGGCTGCAGGTTAATGTTTGTCTTCACATCTTTAATCTAATGAGAGAGAAAACAGAGCTCAGTAAATATTCTGCTGACGTTTCATGTTTTAAAGGCTGTTTTTCCTCATGTTGACCCTGAGTGCTCGGCTGAAATCCGGCAGGCCTGATGCTGCGTTCAGGTGAGAAAAGAGTTATGGAGGTTTGTTTACAGGAGAAGTTTAAATATGCTGACTTGAGTCAAGGGAGCGGTGCAGGAAACCAGCTATTAAACCTCAGCTCTTTTAATGTAATGTGAGTTTGTGTTTGCGTCAGCGTGTTCTGCACGCTGTGGTTCCTGCTCTAACTGGTCATGCTTCTGCACATCAGAGACAACTCTCCTAATTTACACACACGTTTGCTCAGTATGGAGACCAAAAGGGATCATCTGAAACATCAAATAATAAGCATCATATTTAGCTGATCATACATTATTTCTTACCTCACATTACCATCTCTAAATTTCAGATTTATTCCTAACAACTCTTCCCATCACAAAGAACTGAACAGACCTCTGAACACTGAGATATTTACTGAACTGATCTAAATCTGCACTGATGATCACAGACTAACACACTCTGTAAGGTGACATCGGTTTCTAAGGATCAGAGCTGTTTGCTGACATTCTGCTTCCCAACCTACAGGACATGAAATGCTTACAGTCGAACACTAAATGCTTGCAGAGGGATGGGGAAGCTGAAGGGTGATGAAGTGAAAGTGTTTTAGTGAAAGCAGACAGCACTTGTGATGGCAGAACATTCTACAAGATTTACATTCATCAGTAGAAACATGAAGTCGACTCGTCTGAGAGCGGGTCAGCAGGCGTGTCTCACACACTGAAGGTCTGAGAGTCAAAGACCACGTTCCTACTTTCCAGAGCGGCTGCTGGACGAATGTTCAAACAGAAAAAGGCTCAGAGTGGATCACTTTCCACCGTCACACTTATGGTCACACTGAAGGTCACAGGATTCAGAAACACACAGATCTCTAACCTGATTCTAAAGCATCCCTGGAGGACTCACATGCAGGTTTTCCCTGATTTTCTACATCTTTGTAAACTATCTAGGCATTATTTTGGACGAGGGTTTGTAAACAGTGATATGAACAGATCATAGGAGTCCAACACAGAGGACTCAGTCTCAGGGTTCCTCCTCTGAGGTTCTCTAAGGTCCAGCAATCCTCAGAGAGATCCGGGAGGCTCTGCAGGGATCTTTTCAGCTCCTTTTTCATTGTTTGTGACAGTTTAGTTCAGATCCCCTCTTGATTTGACGTAAACAACTCCAGCAGTTCACGGCACCTCTGTCCAAAACGTAAACTCTGCCGACAGTCCAGCAGATCCTCTTTCAGGTCCTCTGAGCTCAGACTCAGAGGGTCCAGGTTCATCCTGACAGACATCATTTTCACAAACACTGCCTTGAAATAAATTAAATTTCAATAAACACAGAATAATCCAGAGCTTCAGCATCCACCTTGCACATACACTCACACACAGTCACACTCCTTTAGGTGGTCAGACAATCAGATAAGAGCTGAAAATAATGACTGAGATGATCCAGAAACCCTCTGTGGTGTCAGAAGTGCTTGGGTAGGTTTCATGATAAAGAGAAAAACAGAGAAACATTTTTTTCAGCTCAGAATTGACCAAAAACTACAATCTGGAGTTTAAGAAAAGCAAGGGGACAGTTAAACACACGGCTGTTTGGAAAGATCAAATCTGATTCTGGTCTCCATGAATTATTTCTTTATTTTGTGCAGTATTGTTTACGGGCTTAAAGAGACGCTCAGGGATGATAAGCAGGCCACTCAGGACATTTCCATTCAAATCTGTCCAATGAATCCAAGTCTTTCCTCCACTTCACCTCAAAGTTTGGCTCCAAAACCAAACAGCTATCTGGATGAGGAGCCTAAACCTGGAGGTCAGAGTTATGGAAAGATAAAGATTTGGACCAAAGTTTGATTTTTCTAATGGGACACAAAATAGGATCGACTGATTCAAGAAAAGTTCTGAGACCAAAGCTGAAGTCATAAGACCATCTGGTAGTCAAAAACCTTGATGATATTCAGCCTAAGCAAGGGAACTAAGCTCAGAGGATGAGACATATTTAAACCTGTTGATTAAAGGAAAAGATTAACAAGCACCTGGCTCCAACAGGTAACCTGTGTCAGTAAAAATAAAAGTTATAAACCTAGAGGAGTCAGTCTGCTCACAGTGTGTTTACTAAATGCTCTTTTCTACATTTTGAACAAACTTCTTTGGGTTGTTTTGGGGTTCTAGATGACTGAAAGGACCTGATTCAGACTACATGGTTGATACCTGCTCAGCAAAATTAGAGATGGGTTATTGGTCAGAAGTGAAGTGTTTTACAGTTACAGATTTAATCTTTAGGTGTGGTGTAACAGGGTCCAGAGGTCCCACAGCATGAGGACTTTTGCACCACAGGAAGGATCAGGCACCAGATCTCTCGCACAGAAACAAAGAGTGAAGATAATAAATGCTTTAATAAATTAAGGATAGTTGTCGTCTCCTCCTCCTTCTCCTCTTCTCGGTCACAGTGTGTTTCCCATACTGCTGCTCACCAAACCTTTGATATTGGTGATGGGTCTAACGTCATGCAACTGCTTCCTTCTATCGATGAACGTGGACAGACGTGTCGTATCAAGGGGCGTCTTGGAGTACTCTCCTCCATGAGCGCCTCCTCGACCCACCCACGGATGCTGCAGACAGGAAGTGGCGCTCGGCCTCTTCCTGGGATCCTGCTGCAGCACCGAGGACACGAAATCTCTCGCCGCCTGGCTCACGTCGCTGAAGTACTCATCCGGGAAGCAGAAGTCCAGGCGGCAGATGTTGACGCAGGTTTCCTCAGGAGACTCATCCAGAAACGGGGAGACGCCGCTGAGCATCACGTAGGCCAGAACGCCAACGCTCCACACATCAGTGGCTACAGATACCGGCGTCCCTCGGATTAGCTCTGGGGCGGCAAACTCTGGATTCCCGAGGAGGAGGTGGACGTAACGGCGGTGGGCGGAGAGCTGGACAGCGTCACCAAAGTCGACAAGCTTGATGCTCGGGGTTGGCGTGTGGAGGTCCACCATGAGGTTTTCAGGCTGCAGCAGAGAAAGGACGAAAGGAGAGAGATGATTAAGATCAACCACAACAATTATTAATCTTTAAAAGGTGATAAAGGAGTGAGTGACTTTTTAAATGTTCAGATATTTATTAAGAGTGATTCTGTTTGATCTTAAAAATCAGCAACAAGAGGAAAAACAAAGATTTCTGAGATACAAAAACATCACCTCAGAAATGAAAGAGCTCCATGTTTTATTTCATCATCGCTTTCTGTGGATTTTGCTGCTCTTTTCTATAAATCTGAGTCACATCGCAAAACTAAATGAATCAACATTAAAGTTATTTTCAACCTCCTCTGCTCTGGCTCATCTCTACAAACTGTCCTCACCTTCAGATCCAGGTGAGCGACCCTGCAGGTGTGAAGGTGCTGCAGAGCCTCCAGTGTCTCTTTGATGAAGAACGCTACCTTCTCCTCCATCAGCTCATCGTGAGCCACCAGGTAGTCCAGCAACCGCCCGTCCTCCAGCCTGGGACACACAGACACCAATATTTGATGGTTTAGGTTGTGTTTTGTTGAGATTAGAGGCTTAAATGACAGGACGTTAGCTTTTGATAACAACTTTGATCCTGTAGAATCGGTTGTTGATATTGCATTTTTGAGACCTTTTTTGGTATTTAAAGCTCAAACAGAGGGGATCAGAGTGTGACTGAAAAAATTTAATGTTTCAGGTGTTTCAGACTTACAGCTCCAGGACCAGCATCAAACATGTGGGAGACTCATATGTGTCCAACAGCGCCACCAGCTGGTGATTCTGTACGTGTAAGAGGACGTCAGCCTCATGAGCCACCTGCTCCTTTTTCTGCATCTTCTTACTCACAAACTTCACCGCCACCTGATCGGAATAAGGAGATGAGTTTCAGAGAAGGATCGCTGTAGACTCAGACAATCTGAATTCAATCCAGAACTAACAGAACAAAGAAACACGACATTCGTAACTGTCACATAAACACAAGCTTCTTCCTGTACCTCTTTCTTTGTGGACTTGTTGAGACATTTTCTCACCACTGAAAACCGTCCTCTGGAGGAGAAAAGAGAACATCAGTCAAACCCTGAGCTGGAAGAAAACAAGACAAGTTTCAAAAGCTCATTTTATTTTCAGGGAAGACTCTGATCTTTACCTCCCAATCTCACAGATCTCACTGAACGTGGACTCAAAGTTTTCCTTCCACTGGATCCCCGTCCCGTCAAAACCTGAGTCTGAACAGAGAGTGAGAAGAGGAACAGACGATGACCACTTTATATATTTATACAATAAGAACAGAGGAAGAGCTTTACAGGTGTGTGTGTGGGGGGGGGGGGGGCGTACTGGTGCTGGCCAGTGTGACCATGTTAGAGGCCTCTGATGGTGGACCAACCCCCCAGCGGTTCGAGGCTCTGACTCTGAACTGATAGTGACCTCCAGGGATCAGTGTGTCGATCTGAACACACTCCTCTCTGCTGCTCGCCACCTGCTGCCACACCAACGAGTCTGAGAAAGAGAGAGAGAGTTAGTTTCGTCTATCTCCATGTCTTTCTTCTTCCTAACAGCGTTCGTCCTGCTGTCTCTCTCTCTCACCTTCCTGTCTGTATTCCACAGAGTAGCTGCTGACCGAGCAGTGAGCGGTTGAAGCCGGAGGCGGCCAGTGGATCATCACCGCCGTGCTGCTAGCCTCCTGAGCCATCGGTCTCCCCGGGGCTGCAGGGATACCTGCAACACAAACACACACACTCACAGTTTAGGGAAAACTTAACTTTAGGAGCTAAAATCTCTCTTATTTCCCTCATAGACTCTCCAGCACTAAAGTCAAATATCTGTTTTTTTATCAGAGGTATCACCTTGGACTTTAATGGAGGCGGAGGAGGACGCAGAGCCGTGGTCGTTCACAGCAACACAGGTGTAGATCCCTGTGTCCTGAGGCATCAGGTTACAGACCTTCAGCAGTATGTCCCCTGTGTCCCTGAGGAGGAGGAGGAGGAAGAGGAGATAGTGGTTCAAATGAAGGAATAAAAACAGAGAAAGAAGAATGAAGAAACCCGTCTCATATTCAGTGTTTGATACCTAATGTCAATGGTGAAGCGGCTGTTACTGGTCACTGGGTTCTGGTCCGGACCCTTCAGGGTGATGGAGGGTTTGGGTCGTCCGCAAACTTTACAGCAGAGGACCACGGTCTCCCCGAACGCACAGACGACGTCTGACAGAGGGACGAGGAACTCTGGAGCCACTGCAGACCAAACAAACATCATAGGTACGAGCCGATTCAGGTCTAAAGGCTCTTTATGTGTTTTCTGCTCCTTTTCCTGAAGTCTGAGCTCTCGTCTCAGATTCTTTTGACTCCGACTTTCATTCAGTTCAATGTGTTTTGTGTATATTCTGCTGAAGGTCTGACCAGAGTTTCTAAAGAGGTCAATTTCTTGTCTCTTACCTTCCTGGATGAAGTTTGGGTTTAGGAGCTGTAAAACAAAGAAAGATGAGTGAAAGAAATTTAAAAAGCTCTGAAATTTCTGCACATTTAAAGACACAAATTTGTCCTTTCACTCAAACACCTCCACTCTTTAAACCTTTCCTTCATCAGTTCATTTTTCTCTGCTGTCAGACTGTCCGTACCTCCATGCCAGACTTTGGGTCGAGGTCGTCGTCACAGTCGGACTCGTCTGAAGTGTGGACGTCCTGACGGAGAGCATGAATGAAGACGAGGAGTTTGAAAAATGAGAGAGAAGAGAGCGAGTTCAGGTTTTAAGGAGGAAAGGAAGGATGAAAGGAAGAGAAGAACAAAGAGAAACAAAGAAAGAACAAGAGAACCGTAGGGGAGAAAATTAGGAGAGAGGAGGACAGAAAATGCAAAGTTTGGAGAGAGGTGAACACTGAAGGAGAATGGAGATGGTTCGGCTTTGCACAGATATGGGTTAGTTTGACTGATACTCACCTGAGATCTGGATCAGTTTTAGTGTTTTCAAGCTCTTTTTTTAAAAGGCTATCTTTGGAGCTCAACTCTCTGCTTTCTATTCTCTACAATTTTCTTTTCTTCTTAGGAAAAACTGTGTCCCTCATTTTTCATCTGGGAAGTAACAAACATAGCTGAATGTTGAATCAGTGCAGATGGGCTGTAAAAGAAAATTCCCAAAGTTATTAAGGGAAGTAAAGCCCTCTGAGCTTTTCTAGAGAAATTTGGTCATGAAAAGCTACTCTTACAGTTTCCAGGTTTCTGGGTGTTTGACAGATGCCTCCAGATGTTTCTCTTGTTTCTATTTCCTGCTCATAAACTGAGATCTGAGTCTGATGTGATAGAATAAAATCACAAGTTTCATTCATCCCAAGAGAGATGAAGAGGGGAAGGTCAATGGCATCAGAGGATGTGCATTTACATACAGCTAGTGTTTAGTTTTCTGTGGTTAGGTGAAAAATGTGGTCAGCTGGTTAAATTGAAAAATGACAATTGATGTAACCAATGTTTCTCATAAAAATCTGATGTTAGATAAAAAATAAATTTAAAAAGATTTTAAACCAACTGACCCCAAAACAGCGAGAAAATGTTGATTTCTACGGCTTCTTACTGACTTACTCAGTACAACAAAACCCTTATGATCAAGTTTAGAAATGAAATATTTTAAATATAATTTGAGATATGTCATTACAGATAACTTATGTCATCAGTACACTTATGAAGCTTGGTTAAAAATGGTAGAGATGTCATATAAAATATTATGAGCAACAGAAATGCAAATTACACATTTAAACAAACATCTAATGTGTTGTTGTAATAAGTTTAGAACATATTTTTGATTTTAAAAAAAGTAAACTGAACAGTTTAATTCCTCATGTGCTAAAGTGTTAAACAAAATCATCATAAAATCTTTACTCTTTGTTAGTCGGTGATGTTATTTATGCACAAACACGTCTGAAGCCTAACGTTAGATCACTACAGAAAAACGAGAGGACAAAAAAAGTCAGACTGGAGTCTATCTCTATTCATGCACAGGGAGGGAGAAATAAACCACAACACAAAAATAAATCAGACTTTATTTTTCAATCGGTGCATCTGAAGGAACAAAAATATAAAATTTACTTCCAGGCTTCTTCTTCTGTGGTTCTCAACCATTGTGCAGAACTACCCTCATCAAACTTTAAATCCATATTCAGTTTAACACCTCCTTTAAATTTCATCACGTACAAAAGACATCATATTATAACTGCAGATTATTCTGCTGGCACTGTTTGGAATCACTGGTGGATTTTCTAAAAGCATCTCGTCTAGCCTGTCTTAAAATTTCTCTGTGACTAACCTGAATTACTTTAGAGTTCCCAGCAGTGAGTAAGCTGCTAAGATTAGAGAGATCATTACAGTTATTGAACTTTGTGTCTTCACCTGTTTGATTTTGTGGTCTGTGACCTGAACTATGAATCCATGAAGTGGACCTGTCAGGATTAGAGTCTTCCCTCATGTCTGGTGCAGGTTGAGAACCACAGCCGGACTTAAACAGAAACACAGCGGCTGTGTGCGTGTTTGTAGGTGTGAACACACACATGCGCACACACACATACGGGGGTTAAATTAAAACCGAGTGGGGCTGGAGGCAGGTGAGGGGTTTCGGCACACACACAGGACATCACCAGCGTGCGCCGTCGACCTGTGTTACTCACTTTGCCCTTCGCCCTGGTGGGCGGGGGGAGAGTGGGAGGGGGTGTGGTTTCTTTGGGCTTACGGAGGAGGCCGTTCTCCTGACCTCTGACCCCCAGCGAGGAGAAGTCCCTGGCTTCAGCGCGCTTCCTGGCACGCAGTGTGTTCCACGACAGAGACTTCCTGTACGGTACAGTAACAAGACACATCAAGCAGCCAATCAAGAAGCAGATCAGGGGGTCAGGTGAGTCTGGCTGCAGAGGCAACGTGGAAATGACATCACAACCTCATGAAAACCGCTGTCTGTCCAAGAGAATTGATGTTCGGGTAATCAAGTTAGTGTAATGTTTGTGAGATTCCTTTTGTTTCTGCTTTGTCGTTATCCAGGCTTTTTTTTCAGAATCCAATTAAATCAAAGGAATTTAATTAAAAGCTCAGTGTCATAAAGATGACTTTAATCATCAACAAGCCATCAGGCAGAGAAAATGTAACTGATTTCTGTAAAACACCATGCATCTAACTTCCACTACAGAGTCATGTCTGTTTTTAATGCAGTGAGAGTGAGAGGGTGTGTGTGTGTGTGTGTGTGTGTGTGTGTGTGTGTGTGTTGTATTTTTAAGTATTAACTGTGTAAGTGTTGCCTGAAGCTGCAGCCAGACTCCTCTGCTGAGTTAAGATACAGGAGATGAGGGACAGACCGAAGAGAAAGAGAGAGAGACAGAAGAGAGACACGGGTCTGAACGAGAGACAGTGAATTAAAATGCCAGAGAGAGGGAAAGAAAGGTTTCTCCAGCATGGTCAGAGAAAACAGTCCAACACACCTGTAGTTTGTAACTTTAGGACATAACAAACAATCACCCCTATGATATTTAACTTTAACATCTATTATTAACCACCTTTTACAGCATCAGATTTGCTAAATAGAAGTTAATTGTTTTAATTTGTGTCAATAGAATAAAAATGAAACTTCCAGCTTGTCATGATGCAGAGGCTTATACTACCATCAGTGGGCTGAAGAACTTCAGTTTGGTCTCCTCACTGATGGAGAGTGACCAAACAGAAAGATTTAATAAAATCTGAGGTTTTAAACTTACAAAGGAGCACACATTTTAAAAACTGACATTAAAATAACCCAAATACATATTTTCAGCGTGTAAAACCTCTTATCTGAAGTTTGCACCTTTGGTGGAGCGTCAAACCGTGTGTTAGTAAAACTGAAACGTAAAGACTTTAAAGAAAAGTACAAGAAAAACTCAAATCAAACAAACATACATACAGACAATAACATGTGACTTTACTGACTTATAATCTCATTTTTAATCTTTATCTGATCAAGTTCTGAGCCTCATAATTCTCCAGAAACCCAATCCTGTTTCCTCTGTTCTATCTGTGTCCTCTGTGAGGATGTCTAAACCTGAATAACTCGTCAGCGTCTCCATCCTGTGGAGTCAAAGAGCACACAGAGCAGCAGACAGTTCAATGTCACGTTGGATGTTGTAGTTTATTTACAAATATTAAAAACTACAAACCGTTAATCATCTTCAGCCTAACGCAGAACAACAACTTCACTGTCACGTGGCTTCGCTAGCTCATGCTCAAGTTCCAAAAGGTTTATTTTACATATTTAAAGACATTTAGACTCATTATTCCACTAACAACAGTACAATGCTGACCGCTGCCACTGAATGCAACATATTGCACAGCCTGACTTCATATTTTATCTTAAATAGTGCAAAAGGGATTTTTTTTGTTTACAGGAATGTTCCAGAGCTTCAGCTGAAAGTTTGACTTTGTACAGTGAACTGCCGACATGAACAAAAAAAAAAACAACATAGAGGAGGGAAAGGATCCAACTTTGTCCATGAAATAAAATCATAATCAACAAGGCAGAAAAACAACAACAACAAGAGGAGGAATGAACAGAAACTTCTGTAAAGATTGCCACAGACAACAAAATAAATCTTCTCCAGAGCGGAGAAAGGGGCTGAGTCCACCTGAATGCCCCAGGTGAGTTTTTTCTTTCCAGAAAGATAAAAAAGAAAAAAAAAAAGAAAAAAAAAAAAAAAAAGGCAGAGTGTTAGGAACTGAAATAAGAGTCCGGTTTTTACTCCACACGAGTGTTTCTCTGCTTTCAAGAGTCAGCTACAAGACTACTATCCAGTCTATTTCTGATCTTCAATACTCAGTGTGTGTGTGTGTGTGTGTGTGTGTGTGTGTGTGTGTGTTCTGTTTTCATGTAGTTGCCACAGAGCCGAGAAGTGACAATGGCTCAGAAATCAAACTGTCACTGCAGCAGCTTCATGGACCACAAGTCTGTACCTTTTTTATATTTAAGCTCCAAAAAGAGAAAATCATGAGTTCAGACAAAAAATTCTCCTGTGAGGTCCAGAGGTTCCTTCTTTAAGGTGGGGGAGGAAGAGGAGGAGGAGGTGGGAGGGGGGGAGGAGGAGTTATGTGAGGCAGTGAGGAGCTGGGGGAGGGAGCTGATTCAAAAACAAAAACTGAACACAGACAGAGCGTCATCACCTCATCGCTCTCATCTCTCTCATCCAATCCGAGTGCTCGTTTCATTCCAGCATCCAGTGCGTCTGTCTGCGGGGAAAGAAGTGCTGCGGGGGGGTTTTGGGGACTTACTTGATGTTGTGTGCGTCAGCCATCGCCGCAGGGAAAGATGAAGTAGAAGAAGAGTCTTTAATGGACTTAGTGGGCGGGCCTAAGATGTGTCCCGGCACCCAGCCCTCCGCAGCAGGTGACTGGATGTTGGCTGGACGGTAAACAAGGTACATGTTCTGCTGATTGGTAGCCAGGATTTGGACTGTCTCTCCCTGACTGACGCAGATCTCATTCTCTTTGAGTGCCGAGTAGTCCTGAGTGACCGTCATGGTGGAGGAGACGCCGTTACAGCCGCCCTCACGGTCCTGAGCAGAGGGGGAAGGAAGAGGAGAGAAAGAGGAAATGGCCAAAGGAGAGAGGAAGAGAGGACAAGGTTAAGGTGAGTCTGTTTGGACAACAGTCCTGCTGGCTGTGATGAGGAGGAGGAGCAGAAGATCGAGGAGAAACGAGGAGAAACAGTGACCATCAAATGTTTAGGGTAGTCCTGAGACATCACAGATACCCAAACATTAAACAGAGATGACTTTAACAAAATAAGACCAAGTTTTTCTTGATAACTTTTCTCCTTTAAGAAAGGACAGAGTCTCTAAAGTGGAGCTGAGCTGTCCAGCCTCCTGCAGACGTCCAAAGGTTTCAGTCAAAGTAGGCCAGAGGAACAGCTCGGTCTGTTTATTTATAAACCTCACAGCTCGCTGCTACACCTGCAGTGACCCAGATTTTAACCTCAGCTTTAGGGACAGGTAACACCCTCAGAGACAGCATGGAGGGGAAAGTGAGCTTTATGCCCCAGTTCAGCCTCCATCTGCTGCAGAGATAAAACTGAAACGACGAGCAGAGACAGAGGAGCTCCGAACACTGCTGCTCCAAACTTTCAGGTCAGCAGGGACTCACCCTGGAGTCAAAACATGACGTGCCGCCATTGGAGGTAGACATCTTCATCTGGCTCCTCCCCCTCTCTGTCTCCTTCTCGCCAAGCCCGACTGCAGAGGAAGGTCTGCTGTGGGACGACACGGTCGTCCTGTTCCCGGAGGACGAGCGGTTTCTGGTCAGTGAGGAGCTGCTGCCCGCTCCGCTTTTCTCCTTTTGGTACTCGATGGGAGACTGCAGAGCTAAAACCAGGCACACACACAGAGGACTTTACAAACCTCAGAAGTGTCTGCTGAAGGTCTGAGTAGATTAAATTATCCGACATGAAGCAGAAAGATGAACTTGAAAACAGACAGTGAGAGTTTGATTGAGCTGAAGGAAACATCAGTCTCTAACCTCCAACCCACACGTTTGATAAACTCTGCCTTCCGTCAGTCAAATATGTTCTACAAATATGTGTGTGTGTGTTTGTGTGTGTGTGTGTGTGTGTGTGTGTGTGTGTGTGTTTTCTCACCAGACAGGAAGTTGCTCTGAGCATCCAGGACTTCCTGGATGTGTCGGACCCAGACTTGTTTGGTCTCAAAGTTTGCGGCCTGCAGAGTGAAACGCTCTGACGAGCCGCGACACGACAGGACAAACTTACAGGGATCGTTGTCCACGCTTTCCTCCAGACCCAGGTAGGAAATCTGAGGGCAGAGACAAGTGCTTTTTTTAAAAAGGAGATTTCAACTTTCAGGGGTTTTATGTTTCCATTACGTTAACAATGTTTAAAAATTCAATCTCAAAGGAAATTGTTTTCAGACACACTAGGTGTTGATGACTGACTCAGAAGGTGAACTCGATGACAGATGAACCCTGTCCTGATCTCACCTTGATGCTCTTCTTGAACTGGTAGCCCGGCGTGGATGATCCTTTCCTGAGCAGCTCGCTGAAGATGACAATCTGCTCGAAGAGGAAAACTCGCCGTTCTTTGGAGCGTGACAGGACGCCGGCGTCCTGCTCGGTAACAAAGAAGGTTTCCTGCTGCAGCAGTTTGCCCTGACTGGTCAGTTTCCCCTGCAGGTAGAAAAGCACATGGCTCAGTGTACGGTACATTATCATCAATTAGAGAATGGAAAACATCTGAAATTCTCTGTGTTGATGTATTTGTCACATGCTCTGAGCTAACACACCTCGTATCCCTGCAGCCGACCAAGATTCATCATGTCGTTGCACAGTTTAGGGACCTGAGACATCAAATCTACGGCTTTCTAGAAGACACACAATAAAAAGAAGAAATTAAACCCTCAGTGAGAAGTTCTAACTCTTATCTGCTTCATGCAAACAAAAAAAGAAAATTTAAGTCATTTTTATACCTCGATCTGTTCACAGTCCATGCCTGCTTTCGAGCTGTACTTCAGGAAATCCTGCAGAGAAACAAAACCATGATTCTCCAAACCAAATAAAACATCCGATGACCACAAAAATTCTGTGTGTGTGTGTGTGTGTCACCTTAAGCAGCAGCTGGTATTTGGTGATTCTCTGGATGGGTTTGATGAGGAAGTCGCTGATGGAGAGTCTGGACTGGATGTCCTGCTGGATCCCCTGGAAGACAAAAAAAGGAATCATCAAACAGACGTTTTGTTTACACTGCTCTGAAACATTTTGTTAATTTAAAATGAGTTAAAACGAGTTAAAACGAGACTTACATCGAAGTACGTGTCATATTCTGCTACGATGAACTCAGACTTTGGTTTGTTCTGACAGTAAACGACGTACATGTGGAGCCTTCTTTCCTGTTACACACAGCAGATCAGAGCGGGGTTATTTCATGTCAAACTCTCAGTAAAAACCATCATCATCATCATTGTCAACGTCACAGTGTTTGACTCACATGTTTGATGAAGAGTTCAGGGAGGTGTTCGTGGTCTTCCAGGCACTTCTCCAGCTCTCCTACAAAGAAGCTGAGGAGACACAGAGCAGGGGAGGAGAGTTAAAACACATCAGGATCAAATCTGATCCCCCAGCTCTCTGTGCGTCCTATTTCATCACTTACTCTCTGTGCCAGTCGTAGATCTGATGGATGTTCCCAAACACGATTTTATCTTTTCCTTTCATGTCATCGGGGACGCTCTTTTCCTCGATCCTCTTCATGAAGCCCTGCAGAGGCACAAAGTTCAGGGATTTCAGGTCTATATGTTTATGTCAGAGGGTCACAGACATGTTTCCTCTCACAGCGGAGGTCTCACCTCCACTACGATGCCGAGGTCTTTGACGTAGTCCTTTTCCGTCTGTATGAGCTCATTGAGGACAAACCTGGGCAGAAGAGAAGGGGTTAATCTCTGTGAGAGTCTCCAGATAAAGGAGCAGACAAAGAGTCACCCTGAAGAACTCACATGCGTCCTCTCATAGCTTTGGCTCGCTGCTCCAGTTCAGGATTTCGAGGCTGGACGGGGGTGGTTTGCTCGGGGGGAGAGAGAGAAGAGAAGCCGGGGTACGCTCCAGGCTCCAGAGTCTGAGGATGAGGACAGCAGTGGTTAGAGAGACAATCTGAACTTTTTCTCTCTTCATAAAGAAAACTGCTCCTCTCTTTAAACACCCCTACATGGATCAGAGTCACTGATCCGTCCTTCAGTCCTTAACAACATACACAACATTCCACAGCCTTCACCTGAAGCAGGTGACAGCAGGGGGCAGCAGAGGGCAGCCATATCATCCCCCCTCTCATTTAAAACCTCTCGGAGTAAACCAACATTCAGAGCCAAACACGTCCACACATGAAGCCTCTCATGTTACAGACAGCTGCTCTCTACATCACGTCAAAAACATCCTGCATCATTCAAACACTCGCCTGTTTTCTTCCTGAACGTGCACGCAGTGACTCACCATCTTGGTTTTAACCAGTTTCTCTATGGCGCTAACCAGCTCTGCAGCGCTGGGCACCTCAGAGGACGACTGCAGAGACGTTAGCAAAGCCGAAGACTGAGAGAGGAAGAGGAGGAGGAAGAGGAGGATGAAAGCCAAAACATGTTTTAAAGATGAAGGTGTAAAGATATGAGGAAAGAGTAAAGAGGAGGAAAGAGCCGTGAAGGAGAGAGAGCTGTTAGTGAGCAGAGGACAGGCTGCAGGATCTGAACCACGACTGAGAAAAAACACTTTTTGATTTTGTCTGTAACAATAAAAACTTCAATCTGATCATTTCCCCTTCTTTTAGATTCTGCTGCAGAGTTACCAGATTGAGGAAGAGACAGAGCTGCAGCACAGCATCTCACCTTGTCGTCCTGAGCTGACGGGTCTTTGATGATCTCCATGGGAGGAGGAAGAGGAGTGTGCGCCTCCTCATCCTGCTCCTCCTCTCCACCGCTCTGCATCCCTGATGATGTCTTGGAGAGGAGGTTTGTGTCCTTACTGAGGACTCTCTGAAGTAGACAAAGAGACATCGGAGTCCATTAGACATGAAAATCAGCTTTGACCAGAATCCACAATAATTTTTCACCATGACTGTTATGCTGAACCAGCGCCTTGATTAGGAGTTATTTTAGGAGTTTTGGGGAAGTAATGGAGATGAATCATAGATTGACCTTTCCTCACATCCTCACGAGTCTGCTCTGACTCAGAGAGAGAGAGAGTGAGTGAGAGAGAGAGAGAGAGGGGGGTCTCCGAACGAGTCAGCTGATTTTTGCTTTCTAAGACAGTCCTCCATCAAATACGAACCGTGTGATGTAAAGCTCGGTTTACCTCATTGATGATGTCATCCTGCAGGTTTAGGTCAGGCTGTCCGAGGTCGATGCTCTTCCTGCTCTCCTCTCGTCCTGATGCTGGACCTGTCAATCAAACAGATGGCCAATCAGTCCACAGCTCAAACAGTTAACAGGTATGATCAGAACTAATCACAGTCCTCGTCTCACCGCTCGTCTTCTGCTTGTTGTTGGGGAGCTTCTTCACTGAGCTGCCGTGGCTGAGCCGGCGGACCGGACTCGTCAGCCACTTCCGGAGAGTGTTTCCAGATCTTTTGGGGCCAGGGGAGCTGGACTGCAGAGAGCTGAGGGACTGCTGAGGCTGGAGGTTGGTCACAGACTCCGTCTTTCCATCAGAACTGCTCACAGGGTAGTTCTCTGAAAGAGAGAGAGGGAGTGGATGGGGGT
>CM061160.1:16113587-16118587 GCA_030710495.1 Labroides dimidiatus
GGCCTGTCTCTGGTTTTATAAAGGTTATAAAACATGTCAGACTGCTGAATGTGAGACACAAACAAACAGATTAAAAAGATGTTAGAACTTGCCAAAGATGTAAAATTGAGCTGTGTTTGTTGTTTGGACAAAAAACATGTGATTGCACACAGCTAAACACACACACACAGACAGTCCCTGGGGGTCCTGATTAAAGGAAGCTATGGAGATAAAAGGAGCTTTAAATGCGTCTTCAAAGCAGCTGCTTCAAGAGGCTCTACACACTCTGAAAAGGTCACAGAGGTCTGATCTAAGGTAGAAAATTACCCAGCATGCATTCATAAAAACATGTTTGTGCCCCACTCAGTCAGGACGAAAAAGGATTGGAGGAGATGGAACAATATTTAATGTGGTTCAGACTCTGCAAACAAATGTGATCAACTGAGATGTTCCTCTGTGTGCACGCAGAAAAATGTTGTTCTCTGTGTCCTCAGACTGATGTCCTTCATCATAAAGTATGGTCTGTAGCTGACCACCAGGCTACAGACTGAGGATGAACTCTCTGAATCCCAGCTGAGGAAGCAGAGAAGACTTCACTAATGCTGTCTCTGCCCATTATCTCTGCACACTGCATGTGTGTGTGTGTGAGAGAGAGAGAGACAGAGAGAGTATGTGTGTGTGTGCCTCAGGGTCAGAGCAGTTTCCTGCCCATCTCCAGGTTTAATGGGTAATGAAAGGGACGAAAGCTTCCCTTACACCCGACTTAATCACCCGCTCAGTCAGCCTGCAGAGAGAGGGAGGAAGTGCCTTGTGTGTGTGTGTGTGTGTGTGTGTGTGTGTGTGTGTGTGTGTGTTTGTGAGTGGAAACACATGCAACAACAACAACAACAACAACAAACAACTACAACAAAAACATCATGCTCTGCAGCGTTCCTCCTGCAGACTGAACAGACGTTTGAAGGCTTTATGAGCATGTAGCAGCAGCAGCAGCTGCCGTGTGTAGAAACTGGATGGAAACCAGTCCAACCAGCAGAGCTGAGAAATGATGCAGCAGACAGAAGATCAGTCTCACTTTAAAAGAAGAAAGGATTTCCTCCTCCTTGAACAGTCAGACTGTTACACTTCAGTTCAAGAGCGTGATAAGAGGAGGTAAGAAGTAACATCACAATAAGGACTTCCTGTGTGTCACACGTCACAAAATTCAAACCAGTCTTTAGAACCTGATCCACATATTTCAGACTCCTCTAAAAACCAGTTCAGCTGCATGCCAGCCTCCACCACAGACCATATTCTCCTGATATGAACCAGGTAATCTCTGAGGATAAAGTCCACTCTGGGTCCAAACACAGCTGAGTTAACTTTTAGCTAACCAGAGCTGCACACTCAACTGTCCCCTACAAACACACCTGATGTGTGCTTGGTAAAGGTGTGATGGGAGGAACTGTTCAGGTGGGTTAACAAACGGTGACAGAGGAAACTCAGACTGAACCAAGAGGACAGTAAACACACAGCTGCTCCTCACTTTAAACTTTACATGTGAGACACATTTTAAAATATTTCTGAGTGTTAAATCACAAATAAATGATCTTTTCTCCTTTAATCAAACCAAAGTTGGAATTTTTTTCCCCATTAAATTCAGGAAAGCAGGAACTCAGTAAGAGTGTCTGGCATCAAACCCCCAATGGATGCTTAAAACCGCCTAACTCACAATATGCACAACTTTGATTTCAATATTAATGCTTCAATTGAACAAGCATAGCATGAAAGAATTTTTTGTTAACTTTAGTGAACAGAGATGAAATAAAACAAATGACTGTTAGAGGAACAATCAGCAGGAAGGTGTGAGACTGATCTTTGGTTTTACTCAACAAACAGCTGAACTGTGAGGAGTAAACCTTCTGCAGGAACTTCCAAAAACCTGGTCTGGATGCTTAACCCTTTAAAGCCTGACTCATCAAAAAAATAGACAGAAATTTCTAATTTTTAGAACAAGATGTTTATCAAGACTTTTAACAAAATCCCAAAAAATATATTGCTAAATCATTTTGTTTATATATTTTTTTGTATCACATTTGATAAATTGGGCGATATTGACAACTTTGTTACACTTTTTTAGTAAATGTGCATTTTTTTCAATGCTGAATATACATACTTTTAAAAATGAGTAACAGTTTAGGTGTTATTCTTACTGCAACTTTAAAAAAATTTGCCATGATTTTCCCGGAAAAAAGTGTGTGGATGATTTCCTGAGAGAAGCCTGTAGTAGACTGATAATCCTCAGGGGGATAGAAAATATTTTGAAAATTTTTTATCACGTTGATGAGATGGAGGTCTTTGAAACTCATGTATTAAATATGACATATTTGGCAGTAGAGGGTTAAACTTAAAATTCTGCGCATGAATGAAGTTTCGTCTGAAATCATGCTAGAGGAGAAGACGGTTGTTTCTTCAGAGGTTTTTCCGCAGAAGAGAGAACACTCAGGCCTGGGACTGTGTGAGTGAAAACACTGTTCACTACAGAGCTGCTATGGATCTGTGCATTCAAACAAAGACACCACTGAGTGACCTGCACTCAGGTGAACCTGTCTGAAACCCCTGATGAAACGAAACTCCGGACCAAAACTCCAACAAGATTTTGCAAAAGGTTGAAAATTTGGTTTCATTTTAACAAAGAAAGGGGATGTTTACAGTTCAGAGATAAAACTCGCAAACTTTATCATGTTTTACTTTATCTAAAAATATTTAAATATGCTGACTGATTCTGTGTAGTTTGACATCATTTGTGTTTTATGTTTGTCAAACTGGACAACGTCTCACTGCAAAACAGATTGACCTACACGTACGAATGAAGGAACCAAGAAAGACATCTGCTTCATTTAAGCCTTTTCATCAAATCTCTGAAAGTTTCTGACAGATTTCAAACTGAGGAGCATGAAGCAGCTCTGAAAAGATCGAGTCAAACACTGAATATAAAGAATAATCTCTGATGACGCCACGAAAGTCTCTGTGCTCTGACCTGACAAAACACTCTGTCACAACTAGCCCTCTACACACCCGCATACACACATGAATAGACTCTCTCACACACACACACGTATCTGCAGTGAGTGACTAAATGCATGATCACAGATTGCACAATCCTCCTTCTTAATTTCCACAGACAAAGAAAGAAACTGTCCTCTCATCTCTGAGTCTGTCACTTTCTGAGAAACAGCTTCCTGTTTCAGAGCTCAGGTTGTTTAAAGTGGTTAAAGAGAGGTTTTAAACTCCACGCCTGTCTGAGTCCACATTCATACACTCCTGTCTGCAAACTTCCTAACCAGAAATACAAGCTTCAAACACACACACATACGCGCACACATACATTACCGCCTGCTAAACGTGTGTGTTCTCGTCCCACCTGTGCCGGAGTAGCAGCAGCAGCAGCAGCGGGTGAGGATCCATCCACAGCAACGCCGGCCTCGCATCATCCTCGCTCACACATACATCCCACACTCACACACCTCTCTCTCTCACAGACACATTCACAGACACACCCCTTCTCCAGCTGCAGACCAGCTTGTTAACCGGATGGACAGAAAGAGAGAGTGTGTGTCGCTCTATGAGCTCAGATCCAGTCTGCTGAGATTCACCAGAGAGAGGGCAGGATAGAGAGAGAGAGGGACAAACGAGGGTGGAGGAAGAGAGGTGGGAGGAGCCAACACACAACTAACAACACACACTCTCGTCTTTCTTTCTCAGTCTCAGTCCCTCTCTCCCTCTCTCTCTCTCACAGGGACATAAGTCAGAGTTAATTATCGTGCAGAGGGACTTTTCCATTGTGGAGTGGGAGTCTGTGTGTGGTCATGAGTGTGTGTGTGAGTGTGTGTAGCAGCTGTGACAGGGGGAATGTGTGTTTTAAGCCTCTTTCAGAGATTTTTGATATGCTGCCCAACTTCATCTCTGTGCAGGAGTGAAGCAGTTTGAGCGTTTTGCAGCAGAGACTCGATCTGTGAGACGGGCTGAGGAGGTTTAATCTCAGCTGAACGAGGAGTTCAAACAATGATTGGAAAGCGAGGGTGTACACTTCACTTTTAAATGCAACATTCAGTAAAACTATAAGAGCTCAACAGTTCATGCTGTGTTTGATTTTATCAGGGTCATATGTTTTCTCACTGATGCTCACTCTGTTCCTGACCCCAGGGCTCTTTGCTGATGCTCTGCCTGACAGAGGAGAATCCATTCACTCCGCACAGATCACACAAACCACAAGCTTTGTTATGCAATCACAGTTATGTTTTATCTGTTTCCTTTTTCATCACATGCTCCATATTTTTGGAGTTTTTCTTTCTCTTGTAACCACAGAATGTAAAGATCAGGTGTTTATATTTCTGTAAACACATAAATATGAAATGAAAATACTGTTCCCCTAAATGTCATCCAAGCTGGTATTGTTTTGTGCATGAAGTCAAAATACGGGATCCCTCTTTGAGTGTCAGGAGAGCGTTATGATCGAAACATGAGCCTTATTTTCCAATCTCACTTTAAAACGTACAACACACAAAGAGTCACAAGTTGATAATTCGAATATACTCTGTGCCTCAAGCGACGACTCTGACTTGTAATTTTTTTTCTTCTTGGTTTTTTCTCAGTATGTGATGATTTAAGACTGTAACCTTGGGTATGCCTTTATGTGAGAGTATATTTAATTTAAGCTTATTTACATTCTTTCACTGAATTTATCATTGTACATGTGCAGGTCTTTGTTTTTAAGTTTATCTATATAGACGGGAACATATACATGCATGTATATGTACAGGGCAACAATCCTATTTGCTTACCAATCCTGACATACTACTTTTACTCACTACAGCTTTGCCAAGTTGTGATGTTCCTTACAACATATTTAATTGCCTCATCACCTATTTACTTACCACCTCATTTTATAGGTATGTACATTTGTAACTCTGACTAGCTACAAAACATGATTAAATTTTGCTCTGAATAAAAAAAAAAAAACATACCGCAGCAGGTAAGACAAC
>CM061160.1:16121087-16178587 GCA_030710495.1 Labroides dimidiatus
TCATTCCTGACTGTGGGTTACATTTGGGAGGACCTGTGATGTGAGGAATATGAGTTTACTCTGTGCTGAAATACAGGAACTACACTGAACTGATGTGAGTACAAAAGGAGATCAGAAGCTACTTCAAATCTTAAGTAACGGATGAGAGCTTCCTCTCTCAGCATGAGTGTAATATATCGAAGTGTCTGTAGAGAAACTTAACTTTTGTCGCCAAAATAAAAGGATGAGAATTAAAATCAGCAGCTCGGTCGGCAGGTGAAGATTCTGGTATGTCGGTCCTACCTTTCCCTGAGCCGAAGAAGCAGTCCATCTCCACACTGGAGCGAGAGTGGGACACACAGAGCGTGGAGCTGGGGACCAGGCCCTCCTGAGGCGGGCTGCGGTCAGTGGTTCGGACCAGGCACCAACCGGGCCGCTCGCTCGGACGCTCCAACAGCTCCACTGTCTGACCTGGAGATGAAAGCCAGAAACCTGGGTCACACTGAGGCTCCTGTTTCTAAGATCCTCTTTAAAGGTTTCATGAGGTAACGTCACAGTAGAGAGGAGACTTCTCTGTTCTGTTATTTCACATATTTACAATACACTGAACTGATTTGCCCTGGCAAGTTACATTGGAAATAATAACACTGGAAGAGCAAGAACAGTTTGTTGTCCCTACAAAAAGTTGTTGAAATCCTAGAATTTTGTAATTGTTTGGTTTTAAACAGTTGAACTTTAAAGTCTGATGTGTGGACAGGAGGAGGAGGACTGTCTCACCGGTGCTGACGGACATCTCTGTGCTGCATCCTGCTGTGAAGTCCTGCAGGACGACGGTCAGCTCACAGCCTCCAGAGAGCTGCAGAGAGAGAGGAGAGGAGACGTTAGTTTATCACATTATTTCCAAACATTAAACAAATCCAAAGCTTTAAATCTGTACAGTGACTTAAATAAACAACTTAAAGAACTCTCATTATTTTTTCTAGTCATCTGAAACTTTAATTTGGAATCCTCTTTCTGTACGAGGAAGATAAACCAGGCCAGCTGTGGGTCGGTTTTGTGACAGAGTGTGACAGGGTGTTTGTTGTAAACACTGACGCAGTTTCGAACAGAAATAGATTAAAAGCGTAAATGAAGTTATAAAATAAAACAGAAATAAGGCTCTAAGTGAAGCCTTCAGGGGATTTGTAGTTTTTAAATGATCCTTAACTAACTATACTTCAGGACATCGTACAAAAAAAAACAGAAAAACAGCATAAAAACGGAAAATGATTTTCAGAGTTAATGATCTCTGACAGAGGAACACCCTGACTCTCTGAATCACAGCTTTAAGTGTCCAAGGTGCGCTCTGTGGACCTGAGTGTCGTAACGCTTTAATCAGGAGTTACGTAATGAGAGGACACACACACGCTCACACACACACGGGCGCTATTAGAAGCAAAGGTGACATGATTCTGCTGAGGCGTGCTGACCTGAGCCCTGCCTCGATCAGATTGATCAAACTGATCAGTCACGGAAGGAAAATTTGTGTTTTAGGGGAATCAGAACCAAAAAAACAAACAAACAGGCTCAGAGATTAAGCCTCTGACCTGACACCTGTGTACAGTAGAAACACGGTCAGAATTCACAGCTCAAGCTGAGGACGCAGCTGAAGTAAGCAGCTGGTTCAGGGTCTAACACTTTCAGTCCAGGTGGGCGGATAAAGATGCTCAACAACAGGATGAGTCCAGCCAGGTGGCTTCACGTTCAGACCTAAACCTCCTCAAACCCCTCTTTCCCTCTCTCTGTGTCTCTGCTCTGCTGTTGTCTTGGAAACTTTCTCTGTGTGTGTGTGAGTGTGTTGAAGCAGGTGCTCTCTGCAGACTGGAGATCTCCTAGCAACAGGCTGCCCCGTCTCTATGAAGCAGAGGTAAGTTTATACCTGACAGATGGCCTCACACGGAGGCACACACACACACATATACACACACAGATTTTTTCACTCATTCCACCTGATTAGGTGTGTGTTCAGGTGAAGGTGGAGCTTCACACGGAGCTGTGACATCATTATCGGAGCGACCCAAAGAAGTCTTCAAAAGACGGTTCAAAATTTATGGACGACACGTTGGATCCCCACAAACGAAGCCAATACAACTCTGTGACTTTGCTGACCTTTTCATAACCAGACTGACTGTTTTTAATTATTTCAGTCTAACCGGACAGATGTTAAAGTATGTTCAGCCAGAAGTGTGAAAGTGCATGTGTGTGTTGTTGTTGTGTGTGTTTCTGCTGCTGTCTGTCTTGTGACTCATTTCTGTGCACAGAAAGCACAAATACACACACACACACACACACACAAACATATTAACGTTGCAGCTTGTGATGGTCATATGTTGGAGCAGAATAAGGCGACGTTCAGCTAAACAATCGGACTCCACCATCTTTAACTTCAACTCTTTAAACACAACACCTCGGAGAAAAGTTAAAAGTAATTCATCCATTCATTTATTTATTCATCAGGAGGACAGAACGAATGAAATCCACTTTATAAAACAGGGTCCTTTCCGTCTCATTTTGATCATTTTCTTTGCACAAACAAATAAACTGAAATATGTGTGTGTGGATATGTGGAGCAGCTGCTTGCTGACACATTGCGAGTGTCATCCATGAATCAGGAGGCCTATGTTTAAAGTCTGGAAAAGAAACAGCGCTGCCAAAGTCAAGAAACATGAAAATGATAGAGACATGAAGATAAAGATAAATACTTCCCTCTGCAGAAAGCTGGGGAGATGAACATTTGTTATAAAAATGTGACATTTTAACAGCCAGAGGACTTCTGTGTGTCCTCTTCAGAGTGTTTTAGAGCTTGTGAAGCTGCCAGAGAGACGCAGCGCTGTGGTTCTGTGAAAATATCTCTGATAGACACAGACCACCAAGCTTGACTCCGAGGAGTTCTTCTCATATGAAACTGATTTCACAAAACTCACATTTACTGGAGACATTTTGTTCCCCAGAAAGAGTCAGAGATGTTAAACCGTAGAGCACGATTGATTGAAAAGACGAGGTACACGTCTCTAAAATTGCTCAAAGAGATGCTCTATGACTCTGATCTGAGGGGTTAAGGCCTGTGACCTAATTTTTTATGTTTCTGTGACAGACAGAGTGATGGTCAGTGTGTTGCTGTGCTCACGTCTGTGTTTACCATCAACAACCTGTAGCTGCAGCAAACACAGACATGAAGAGGCTTCAGAGCAGAAGAAACCAGAGTGAAGGCTTCAGCTGGTAAAGCCAGTCTGGTATTGTTCAGTAAGACTGTTGGTACAATCAGAGCAGCAAATCCGCCGACCTATTTCAGAAACATGTCTGTCATGGTACACTGGGATCTTTTCGTCATTCTCAGATGTGATTAAGCAACAAGACGTGCACAGAGAAGGGACAAAAATTGGAAAAAAGCACATGCGACTCCTCCAGCATCATTATAAATCTCTAAATGATATGAACATCTGATTGGATGTCACTTCAGATTTCTGACACATCGTGACACCGTCTGCAGCACTCAAACAGAAGTCTAAACCCAGCTTCGACTACTTTTCCAGTTTGCAAACTTGAATGTTGATTCATTTTGAAGCATTTAGTGTTATTAGCTTGATCTGAAGTCTCAGGATGAAATGCAATCTATCTTGTCTTTTTAATCCCAGTGAGTCATCTGTAAACTGTCAGAGCTGAACCTGAGACGTGGCTCACTGAAGACGTCTGCAGAGTCCAAACTGCACTGATTCTGAAAGACTTTGAGAGAAAAAATAAACTTAATGAGAAGTTTTTCTCATAGTGTGCTGCTAGTAATGGAGATCAGATTGAAATCCAGCAGAAAATGGGGCAGCAGATACAGACAACTGGATGCATTTCACCATCTGGATCAAACAGTAAATCTCACGCAGACTGTTTCTGTGTATGAAGCTCTCCTCTCTGTAATCTGAACCAAACTGACTTCAGCGCAGACGTCTGCAGCACAGTTTTTATTTATCCCGTCTCTCTGTGGCAGCTAATAACCCGTTTCCTGTCTGACTGTCTGCCTGGCATGCACACACACACACATACACTCTCACTGTCACACCCTGTTTAACCATTAACCTCCTCCGACACACAACACACACTCCTTCTGCTGTCAGGTTAGTGAAAGTCAACAGTGTGCATGATCTGGATCTGGATCAGCTGCCAAACCTCAGGAGAGACCAGGGACTGGACCTCAGACTCTCTCTGATCTGATTGTCACACAGAAACTCATAAAGGTGTAAAAGTATTAACGGCTGTAAGGAGCTGGCAGCTCATAAGACCTTTTACTGTCCTCACTGAGGCAGAATGATCTTCACATGAACCCCAGGTCGACTTCAAAGAGAGAGGAAGAGCCGTATGCCCTCTCAGGGCTGCACCTCATGAGGAAGATCACGTCAAACGCAGAGGTGTGTGCTGAGTGAAATCAAGACAGAGAGCCTGAAGACATGCGAACATCCTTCAAACATTGCTGTTATTAAAGATGGCTGTGAGACAGCCTCTCAGATACAGCAGAGTTTCAAACCGTTTTCATCCTCAGCAGCGGAGAGGTGTCGTTTGATGATGATGACGGTTTTATCCTCTAGAGGTTGTTGTCGGCTCCTCTGCTCACACTGCACTAACTTGTTGTTTTGAAGTTGAGCTGCAAGATCTGAGCCGGATAATCTGCAGATTCCACTCCTCTGATGGCATATTTCACCCATATGTGATGCATATGGTCCTGAGTTCTTCTAACTGAGCCAGATTTCCTGAAATCAGACTCAGAACAGCACAGATTCAATCCTCACTCCTGTTCTTTCCGTCTCACAGCCTTTAGAGGTGACTCAGTGTTTGTGTTCAGTGAATCCAGATCTCTTTATCATAACAGTGCAGCGTTGCTTCTTTAAACCTGTGCTTCTCCTGACGGTATCTCACAGGTGTTCTCTGCCCCATCTGCTGTATGTAGCTGTGTGTGAACACAATGATGCCTCAAGTCACAGCTGTTAGCTAAAAACACACGGGCAGTCTGAAATGGCACCAAACTAAAGATGTAAAGCTGATAAAAAGCAGTATCTTGTCTGTTTTACACTGTTTCATTCCCCATCAGGACCCACCTGCTAAGAATTACAGCTTTAAACAACCAAGACACCAAAGTCATTAAAGAGTGTTTCTTCAGGGTTCTAAATATGAAAAAAGCAAATTTAAAGCCTGAATGTTTCCTTTTCCTTCAAGAAAAACTTTCCCTGATAGTACAAGTATCACTTTTCAGCCATGACCCTTCTATAGTTTTCTTTCTATGACAGTTAAATTCAGCTGCAGCAGCCTTAGTTAAATCCCAGTCCGAAGCACCGTTAGTGTAAAAACATGCTGTGGATATAAACAGAGTCAGGTTGAGTCTTCAGTTTGTACTCACTCTACTGCTCTCTTTGAAAAGTTTAAAGCTCATCCACTTCGGCATGTCGACCTCTCCTCTCTGTCGCTCTCTCACTCTGTGACAGCTCCTTCACCCGTGTCTTTGACACACACACACAAACACGCCCTCTCTCGCTCTCTCTCTCTCCCTCACTCTGTATGTGTGTGTGTGTTTGTGTTCGCATGAATCCCTTCTCTGGAAGCTCCCGACACTAAAACACTCTCAAAAGCCAAGACTTCCTCCCCTTCTCCTTCTTCTTTTCCTTCTTCTTCTTTGTCTTCTTCTCTCTCTATATGACACGGGAGTCATATGACCAGCAGATGGCTACTGTAAAGCTCCAGTCTGAGGCCGGTTCTGAATGAATCTGATTCATGAGAGCTCAGACACATGTAAATGATTGTCTGAGGAACAGAGTCTCTGATTTATGCTGCAACACCAGGAAGAAAACAAGAGCCCAAGCTTCATCACTACTCATCTCAGACAAGTTACTAAAGGAAAACGTTACTTTTTAAGTTGATTTTCTTATAAAATGCACAGAATGAAGAAAGCAATTATCTCTGAGCCTCAAGCAGCCAGTTAATATAAAACCATCAGAGTCATTGATGTCAGTTAAAGAGCTCAGCTTGGGGAGATCCCCACTTCATTTGGTCTGAATCCAAACTACTTTAAGACCTCATCATGTGACGGTGAAGCTACACTCCTCGTGTCACATGGACCGTCATGGAGATAAAGTTTGACATTAAGTGCTCATGAGCTTCATTTGGAAAATATCTGGCATGATTCTTAAAGGTTAGCAGGATTTTATAACTTACTTAAGGGCTAAAGGGTCAATTCACCCAAAATCCCACTAGAACACTTTTTCCTGACATGCCATGCAGAAAGTTTCAGATATTTACTTCTGAGTTGTAAATTAATTCCTGTGCAGCTGGGGTGAATATAAATATAATTTATTATAACTGTCTCTGCACAGCCTGCAAACGCAGAAAGCCGTGATCAGAATATTCCAGCAGACTGTCCCCTGACCTTTCAGATTTCTTAAATTAATTCAAACAATAAGATAAAAATGTCTCTCATCCTCTGGGGAGCGTATCATATCTCCTCATAGGAATATTATTTTACCCTTGATGAAGACGGAGGCAAAACTCAGTGTTTGTCCTCTGACCTACAGTACGAGGTTTCAGACAAGCTGCCAAGACCCAGACCGCTGGAACGAGACTTTAAATAACACAAAACCACAGACTGAACCACGGCTGAGTCACAGAGTGAAACGTCACAGCAGAGACTTGAACCACTCCACGTCACGGCTATGACACACCGCGTTAGCCCCACGTTTGATCTACTTTAACTTAAACATGTCAACAAAACACCACACAGCTTTTATATCAAATATCCCTCCTACTGAAATCCATAAACCGGAGTCTGTATCCCTCAGTGACAAATAAAGACAATCTATTTGTATTTTTAAACTGATGGACTGTTTTTAGAAATGGTTTCATCTTCTATCTTTAACATGAAGTTCTGGGTCAGCCAAGGAGACCCACCGGCCCACATCACGGACGTCAGAGAAGGATTCCTCAACGGAGGAAAGAAACCAGCATAAACACTGTTCTCCAAAGTCAGTGCCACACTTTAAATCCCAAACTGTGACCTTTAACCTCGGCTAATTAGAGAGGAATGGCAAAACTCTGCAGACCACAACAGGTCACTTCAGAGGAGGATGTGAGCATGGCTGTTGTCACAGTTTTTAGAGGTCAGAGTGGGGACATGTCAAGGTTAGGTTTTAGAACTGGAAACAAGAAGGATCAGAACTGATCCTGAAACAGGGCGCTGATCAGGATCACAAAAATACCTCTCATGTTGTGGATGAGTGATAAGCAGACTGAAGGCTGCTGGAGCTCGCTCTGCTAACGTTAGCATCGCTCTGCAGACTCTGAGATCCTTCGTTTAGCTGTGAAACAAACTGATCAGTTTGACTGTTTTCTGAGTGCTCTCTGACCTTTGGAGCAGTGGGTTGGTCAAAATTTAAATTTCAGGTTAAACAGTGCAGGAAATGAGTCACTATGGATTATCCATCTTAAACCTCTAGCAGACAAACAAACAATCAGAGAATGACCTGAAGTGACCCTGGTCTGCCTCCTGGGTCAGGTGAGAGAAAGTAAGATGTTTTCTTTTAATAAATTTATTATTATCTTCTGTCTTATACTTGACCATAAAATGAAGCATGTTGAACATTAAGTGTCTTCATTCCTTCAGTCAGAGTAAATTCTCTGTCATGACTTCTGACCATGACTTTCATTGAAAGTTTTACTGAGATTAAAGGAAGACTGCTGAAAACACGCACAATGAATCTAAGCTTCCGGATGATTCTGAGCGAGTCGAGCTGTTTTCATGGTGAGCAAGATTTATCTGCTGTAACAGCTCCAGACAGATGATCAGAGTCTGCACAATTCTGTGCTGAGGTTAGGAGACGAGTGAAGGAGAAGGAAATCCAAAACACAGGAGGGGGGAGGGGGGGCATGGCTGCTTTACACCCTGTCTACACACACACACACACACCACACACACTTAAACCTCCAGACTCAGACAGCCAGTGGAACATCTGACCACGCTGAATCTGGGCTGTCATTATGGTATACAGCACAGAGAGCGAGAGAGAGAGCGAGAGAGGGAGAGAGAAAGAGAGAGAGAGAAATACGTGTGAAAATGAAAAAAAAAAAACATGGGGTGGATTCAGCGAGAAAACGACTGACGTGGTTGGAAAGAGAAAATAGAGTAAAGAGCGCATTAAGAGGAGAGGAGACATAGAGTATTAAAGTGAGAAGTAAACACAGTGAGGTCAGACATGGAAAAAAAAAAAGTCTGAAAGGAAACTAAAAGAAGAGCAGACACAAATATTAACTGCAGCCACAGATTTTAAAATACAAAACACAGAATGTGGTTCCAACATTAAAATACTGAATTTAGAGAGAGAAATAAGTCCACCTTAGAAACTTTCACTGAGATGTTTTTGTTCAGCTTGTTTTTGCGTGGAGGAGAAAGAGTCTGTTTTCTGTGGCTCATTATAAAAATACATCAGACTTTATATAGTCTCTGTAAGACAAAACAATACAATTGTATAGCATCTTATTTCCAAATAAACATCTGGTTTTCTCCTGGAATAAATCAAACCGACTACACAACTTTTACTCCTTACAGTAAACAAGAAGCTCTGAGAATAAAATACAAAGATCTCTGTCACCTGCTGAGTTTAGAGATCATCAGGGTTTATTCTGTTCTGATAAATAAAGTAAGTAATTCAGAAATACAAACTCAAACAGGAAGTAAAATGAAAATATGGGCACGTCAATGTCATGTTTATCCTAAAATATGCTTAAAACAATCAAGTCTGAATAAAACATGCTTTGAATAATGAATATTTTTGGCATCAGAGATCAGACATGATACTGTTCTGTGCTTTTCAGACACAGAACAGACAGTATGGAAACAAAGACCAACATTATAGTAGGAATAAATCAGTGTCAGACTGTAAAAAGCTTTTATAAGTCATTTGGAGATGGAAATTCAGGATTATTATGGTAAATTCTTAAATTTCAGATCATTCTGATATTTTCTGGACCCTTAAAAGGATGCTTATTTAATGAAAATAAAAGTTTTACTTTGAATACTGATTTAGTCAAAGTTTAAACTATATTTCACAGATTTGCAGTTTATTATTAATTAATGTCACTATCATGTTGATATGATGCTATATCCATGGACCATACACAGAATCATGAAAACGGTGCAGCTTCACCCGTGATATCCAAGACAACATGCTGTGCTCCTCTTCCACTACAGCCTCCTTAAACACTGACAAAGAAGACCAGCCAATCAAAATCAACCACACACAAAAACACACACTTTAACTCAAGACAAACTGAGTAAGATGAGATAAATAAACAGCTTACACAACAGGAACGGAGAGACAGACAGAGCTCTGTGTGAGACTTTCATTTCAATTTCCTCTGCTCTGCAGAGATTGTACTGTTTTACAACGTGACAGTGAGCTCAAAAGCTGTACTTGTGTAAAGTCTGGTTTAAACTGTAAAACAGGGACAAACTAACGGCTCAGAAACACACACACAGAGCGACTCCGGGGAAGTCGAGCTCTGCTGGGTCAGCAAATGAAATCTGAAACGAATCAAAACACAAGTTATGAAACTGTGTTTTTTCTCTCTTTGATGTTTTCAGGAAAACCAACGAGGAGGAACCAAAAATAGCAAACTAGAGTTTTCTAAATCCTTCAAACAATAAACTGGACGAGAACAACAACACACCCACACCGACAACAGGCTGGAAACATTCATTATGGTGTTTTCATTGGACCAGAGGAGGAGGGGAGACAAACACACACACGCACACACATCCAGGGTTACAGAGTGTGTGAGGGTGCATGGTTTGAATTTTGTAATAGTTTGCATGTAGGTCTACCATACACATACACACACACACAAATATTCTCCACCGATATACAGTGACAGAAACTGTTTGTGTTTTGGTTTGAGATGGAAATTATGGAGACAATGACGGAACAAGAAACAGCAGAGGAGCAAACGAGATGAGATGGGTGTGTGTGGTGTGGTGTGTGTGTGTGTGTGTGTGTGTGTGGTGCTGACATTTAGAGCCAGGCCTGTGAGTAGGCGTGGGGTTGCACCGTGAAAAGGCCACAGTGTGTAACACTACAGTAGGAGGCCATGACTGACATCTGTGTGGGTGGATGTGTGTGTGTGTGTGTAGGGTTGTGTGTAAGTGTGTCTGTTTGTATGAGTGTAAGCACAGCAGGGAAGGGGGGTGGGAGGGTGGGGGGGTTACTGTAGTAACACTGAAGGAAGAAATCTTTCCGAATCATGGAATCCGAAAACAACCTCTGCACCAAACTCCATTCACAGTTTGAGTAATTTAACGTTTAGATGATTATCAAACAAACAACCTGCGTCACAAAACTTGACCGGAGTTCTTTAAAGGTTAGCATGAAGGTCACTTTTTAATCCAGCATACCTTCCAGTCTGCTTTTGCTGTGATTAAATCAAAGTAGTGTTGAGATGTTCTTACTTGAATGACAGAGGGTTGTCTGCAGGAGGCATCAGCACAGACGCCTGAACACAACCTGAAGAGGTGTTTCATCACTGACTGCTCCTCTGTTTATACACCAACATTGTTTGATATTCCTCACACACACACACGTTAATCCATGTAAACTTTACATGTTCACTTCATCACAATCTCACAACACACAGAGTCAGGGCTGCATATGTCTCTAGGATTTTGATCTCTATGTAGTTCAGGAAGACTGCAACCAGTGTGCACAAACAGTCTGCTCACACTGCATGCACAGCCCCTGCTCCTGCCCATTGAAGCTGCATGGGAGACCCTGTAGCAGTGAGACAGCTGCAGGTCATCAGCTCGTCAAAGGCCATGGTGGGAGAGCTGAACCCTCAGACTGACGGAAGGCTCAGGTACCTGCAGAGTGCCATACTCTGAAGTCTCTGTGAGTCCATGGTTTTAGGCTTGACTGATTTTCTCTTCCTTTGGCATTTAAAAAGTCATCAGCAGTTGCATGTCTACGTTTGTTTCCTACCTTATCGCTGTCCACGGTGTTCTGGGACGTCCTGGAGGCGATGGAGATGGTATCTGGTTGGCTGCTGCCGTCTCCCTGACTATCTCCATCTTCACCCCCCTCTCTGAAAAACAGACAGCATCAGAATAAATACTCAAAACAGGAAAGTTTCATAATTTCTCCCCATGTTTTTTTTTTTTTTATCTTGTAATGGTTTAAGGTTTCTGTGTTGTGCTTTCAGTGCTCCTGTTTACTGAGCGATGTTCCTCGTTTTCAAAAGTAAAGAATAAATACGTCCAAAATCCCCTGCTGCTGTTCGTCACCTTTGAAAACAACAATCCTCGACATCAAATCTTTTATATCACACTTTCAGTTTTTCCCCTGTTGAAGTGAAGATGATTTCTGTTTGTGTGTCCCTGTTTACCTCCTTGTGTTGTTTCTGGGTTTGGTCAGTGCTGGTGTTTTAGGCAGATGGAGAGGCTCCTTCAGTGCCCCCTTCAGGTGAGTCATCCTCTCCTGGATCACCTCCCTGATGTTTTTAATCCACTCCTGTTTGGCTTCCATGCTGGACGCCTGGAGGAGAAACACCTCGATTACTATCATTACCCAGAAAAGCATCCTCCAACAGAAGACTGGGTTTCAGTGGAGAGATTTCAGGCTCTGTTTCAGAGTTTATGACGGAGCAGATCACATCCTGTCATCCTGTTACAGCTCAGTTAGCCGAGGACAGGAGGCACAGATACACCTACTTTGAGTCTGAACAACTGCTACACCAAACATCATTCAAAAAGTTACACATTTAAGCTCCTGCAGCATATTCACTTAACGATGGCATCAGTTTTTTTGTAGGTATCTAAAATTAATTTAACCAGGAAAGCCTCATTGGGATTAAGACTTAAACTTAGTGCTCCATGGTATACACAGTTACTGTGATTAAAAATGGAGTATAAAATGTAAATGTAACGTGTTTACAGTCTTATTTACTTAAATAATCTGTCTACCTGTTTCATAACTCCTCACCAAAGCTCTAAATGATCTTCTTCACTCACCTTTAGCACCGTTTTATTATCAGAGGAGGGGGTTCGTCCGGCCCACAGAGCAAACTTACATGGATCACCTTCAATGTGCTCCGTCACCCCCAGCTCTGACGTCTGTGAAGGAGAGAGACAGACAGGAAGTGAGAATCTGCACCCGCTGTGATATACCAGGACACACACACACACACACTCACCAGTAGTCTGTTCTTATACTGGTATTTGGTCCTGCCTGCTGAGTCTTTGATCTCTTTGCTGAAGACCAGCGAGAACTCAAACAAGAACAGGTGTCTGTCCCGGCCCTTCCTGATCAGAGAGCGAGGATCCCAAACCTGAAAACTGTCCTGCAGGATCAGTTCGCCCTGCACCTCCAGGTTCTCCTCAAACCCTGACAGAGATCAAACGATGGTGTTATTCTGACTGAAACAGAGAGAGGTTGATGGTTTGTTCATCCTAACAGCAGGATTTTAGATCTCACCCTCAAGCATGGCGAGATGCATGGCATCGTTTGCTCTCTTAGGAACACTGAGCATCACCTCCAGTCCATCTTTGATCTCTCCTTTACCCTCCTCACAGCAGGACAGGAGCTCCTGCAGAGGACAGTGGGAAAGGACGTTTGATGTGAAGAGGCAAGTGTAGAAAAGTTTGTGTGTGCGTGTGTGTGTGTTCATGTTTGTGTCTCTACCTTCAGCAGTAGTTGGTACTTGGTGATCCTCTGGACCGGTTTAATGAGGTAGGAGGAGATGGAATTCGCCAGCCCACGTCTCTGCTGGATGTCCTGTTCACATACATATACACAAACACATACACACAGACAAGTAAAAACTCAAATCTGGGACAAATCCACAGAGGAGTTCTACAATAAAAGATCAATGTCATGGATCTTTTATGATAAAAATGCTGTTTAATAATCATATAAACAGAGATAAAACAGCCAGCTCATTTAGACCACTTGGTATTTGTTAATAATCAGAACTTTAAAGACACTCCGCAGTTGATCAGGTTCAAGTTTTCACTTAGGCTATGCTTTAAAATCATAAAATTGCCATGAAGGTAAAAATGTTAAATGATGCATGCCTCTGCAGCTGGATGGATCATAACCAAACAGCATCCTCTGCTGGCTAACACAGGTAACTACAAAGTCTGAAGCTGCTGGAGGAGATCATAAACCTTTATATACTGTTTTTGTCCTTTGACAAATAAAACCTTTGGTTTTACATTACTTTTTCAAGAATCATTAAGTTTGTACTCACGTCAAAGAAGGATCCAGCGTGCTCAAGGATGAGCTGACTGGAGTCCGGTTTGTTCTTACAGTAATCAACGTAAATGTGAAACTTGTCAGCCTGTGGAAAAGAGAGGGGGGAGGGTCACAGAGGTCAAACCACAGATGAACAAACACTATGGATAACTGACATTCATCGTGCTGATTCTCACCCAGGTGACAAAGCAGTGACCGACATCCTCCGGCAGCTGCTCGTAGTTCACTAGCTCCTTCAGGAAAATACTGAAACAGATAGAGCACCATTCATTATGTGAACAGCCTTTTTTCCCTGCTGTGTGGGTTAAACGTTTAACAAGTAAAGGCTCTCAGATGAAGTTATGATTCAACTTGAATCTAAAAATAAATCATGAAAGAAAAAAAATATCTAAATATAGTCGACGAGTACAAGGAAACGTGTCCTTGAAGAACCAACACAGAGACTTCCTCAGGTAAAACACAGAGAGCAGACACTAAAGGAGTCTCCTGAGAAACTCCAGAGGTTCACAAACGTTTTATAAAGGAGACCTCAAAGAGACTTCATCAGTTTCCCCGCAGCTACAACCTCAGAAATAAAAACCCAGAGAGATCCCCGAGGGAGGCTGTCCAGTACTAGTACAGCAAATCTCTTTAAACTGAACATGTTCCCGCTGCAGGAGAGCTGCTGAAAAATGTGAGAGACGCCCACAATGATGTTGGAAAGATCTGATTAACCATGAACAGAGTGAGATGTTCATACGTCCTGTTAGAGTTTGGTATGAGGAAATCCCGCCTCCTTCTCAGCCTCACTCAGAAACCAGCCGACCAGTCTCTTACTTGTTGTGGAAGTCGTAGATGTCCTGCATGTTTCCAAAGATGATCTGCTCCTTGTTGGCGATGCCTGGAGGAATCTCCTCCACCCCGCTGGTCATCTCCCACAGGTACGTCTGACAGAAACAGAAACAGGAGTGAGGAGGAGAACATAAGCTGTGTTCAAACAGAATCCAAGAGAAGACGACCTATACTGACCTCTAAACACTCCTGGAGATCTCTGACGTATGTCTTCTCCGTCTGCAGCAGCTCGGCCATGATGAACCTGTGGAGGATTAAATGTGTCAGTTCTGCAAGTTTCTGTGCAGCAGCAGCAGCAGACTTTATCTCTCTCTCTCTTTCTCAGATTCTCAGGTTCTCAGGTTCCTGGACTCACTCTTTCTTCCGGGCAGATTTCCTCTTCTCCTCGTTGACCTCGTGGTTGGGATCACGCAGTTTGACCTCAGGATCGTCCGTCAGGCTCGCAGGAATGATGTCCAGTTCCAAGTCTTTATTATCCTGAATGATGCAAAAATTAATTTTAAAAAACGAGCAGGAAAATAGTCAAATTCTACCTTTAACATTTGAACATAAATGTTGACCATCGATCACATAACAGACGATAAAACCTGAGGTCAGGGAGGGAGGCCTGCGAGAGCTGTGTGTGTGTGTGTGTGTGTGTGTGTGTTCTCACCTCTGAGCTGACTCCCAGACTCTTCTCCAGGCTCTCCTGGTATTTGGACATGCGCAGTGAGAAGTCTCGGTATCTGCGGTCCACCGTGCTGACCCAACGCTTCAGCTCCGACACATGGGCGTGGCCTTTCTCCACCAGGTTGTCTGCGAGCTGGATCAGAAGCTTCACCTTCTCCTTAGTTTGCTGCAGGGAGAGCACACACACACACACACACACACACACACACACACACACACACACACACACACACACACACACACACACACACACACACACACACACACACACACACACACATACAAATGACATACTGTTAATCTGGAGGACTCATTGTAATCCCACACCTCTACACACTGACATCTGGCATCCACGACAATTCAGTTTGCTTCATTTGCTTGTTTTCTCAAATTTGTTTCCAAATATCATGAACAATTTGTCTTTCTGGTTCCTCTGATTTCTCGCCTCTTGTTCACTCAGAAACATTAAGTTCTTTCTCTTAAAGTTAGCTTTTATGTTTTTAGTCAGAGGCGTGCAGGTGGACCGCTCATAAAAGGCTCCTCAAACTTCTGAACGATGTGTCAGAGTCAAAATGAGTCTGAATCTGTGGTAAAAAGTTAGAGCGAGCAGAATCAGCTCTGATGGATTACAGTTTCCAGTTTGATGATCCAAGAGAGCTTTATTAAGACTCCTCTGGGGCTCAATAAAACCCACTGTAGCTAATCACACACACACTCAGACACAGTCGTGCAGGTTTACCTTGGCAGACAGTCTGAAGTGGTGGTAGTCGTCCAGGAGCTCCTGTGTTTCCTCGCTGCTGTCTCCAGGTGCTGTGTGTGTGGCCAGGTAAACTTCACCTGTCTCCTGAATCCAGTCCAGAGCCTGTGCACACACACATAAACACACACACAAACACACACAGAAAAGTTATTCCTCTGTAAATTTTTGTCGCTGATTAAATAAACAGATGTTCAATTTGAGCATTTCCCCAGAGCAACAACCGAGCCAGGATTCTTTTACACACACATACACACACTCTAACACACACTGACCTGTTTGGCACTGCGTTCAAACACCAAGTACTGCTGACACTGGTCCAGCCTCCGTTTCTTTAACGTCCAGAAGTGAAGGACTCTGTTCTCTCTCTGCAGCAGCTCATTTAGTATCGCTGCACAAAAGCACACACACAAGATAAAACACAAAAAATACACACAAAATACACAAAACACACTCTTAAAAAGCTCTATCTCTCTCCATAATCAAGGATTAAACTCCTCACTGATTATGCCTGGTGCCTTAAAATTTTTATTTTATTAAACAAAATCCACCAAATGAAAGTGAATCATTATTATTGATGTCATTCATCGTCATCATTTCTGAAGCACACAAACCTGTTCAGGAGTAAAAACACAGCACTGACCTTTGACCTGTTGTTCTGGTCCCCGGGCGTGTCCTGCAGCTCCAGGTATGCTCACGTTGTTCCTGTGGATGTACTTCAGGAACACCTCGGCGTTCCTGCGGGCCAAAGTGCACGCCTGCAGCAGAGAGGAGAAGAAGGTTCAGTCTCTTCTAACATCATCATGATTTTACTTTCCTTTTCATCAAGTGTCCTAACTTTAAATGTCAGAATCTGGTTTGATTCAAAGTCAGAGGCCTGATGCGATCAGTGATATCAGCTGAGGGGCTGAAAAGGTGCTGCAGGACAAACCCTCCTCTTTCTCTGGGAGGGAAACTGAACATTTGACATAATAGTTGGTTGATTTTTAAATCTCTATGAAAACCAGGAGCAGCTTCTTTTCTCCAGCAGCTGAGCTCCAGATAGACACAAGAAATAAACACACCACTTTATGAATCAACACATTTATGAAGAGAAACATGTCACTGCATGAATAACGATATACAAGACACTGATCTGTAAGCTTGATCTGCATGCAGACCCTATCTCTGATCCAGACTGAAGAAACCTAGGTTCATACTGTCGGTCAAAGGAGACCAGATCACTTATGGTCTATCATCTCTTTGGAAAAAGGTGTAAAAGAATAATTTTCACTGGGTCAGATGTTTTGTGTGTCAGCTCAACAGCGTCTTCTCTGATCTCAGACAGGATGAATCACCTTAAGAAAAGCTTCCTTCTGCTCCAGGTGTTTACTGATCAGAGGCAGGAGGTGATCCGTCTCCACTGACATCCCCAGTTTGTCGTGGCTGCCGCACCAGTCCTCATCCCGCCGATACTCCTGCTCCAGGCTCTCCAGCACGCTGCACACCTGGACAAACACGCAGAGAGGATCACATCATGACAAAACTCCTCCTCCAAGATTAAACATGAGAGATACACACCCTGAGTGTGTGTGTTTACCTGCTCTGATGTTTTGTAAAAGGCCACTGAGGCGTTGACCAGCTTCAGACGGTCCTCCATCTTCAGCATCAGCTGCTGCCAGTGAACCGCCACTTTCTCCGCACAGCTCCGGATCGCTTCAGGGTCGTAGTGACCGGCCTGCAGGACCATCTGATGGAAGAGGAGGAGAGTTAGAGGCAGATAAGATTATCGCTTTACCTGTCTGTACCTGCTTTAAGCGCAGAAATCCACTAAACTAATGCAGGAGTTAGAGAGCATAGTTTTACCTCGGCTTTCTGCTGGACCTGCAGGGCGCTCTGATGAGTCTTCTGAAGAGAGTTTGCATGAAACAGGGACTGAGAAGAGAGGAGGAGAGAGAGAGAGAGAGTCAGATCCAATTAAAACCATTCCTTCATTAATTCATCTGAGCTGTAAAGGTTCCCTGAGGACTCTTTGACCACTGTTAATGTTAGCTGCTTTGTTTCTATCCAAGTCCCTGTTTGATTTGCACTTCAGGTAAAGGTTTGAAAAATTTCTCTGTTCTGAAGGTAAGAGGGGGGAGGAGGGTAGATTTCAGTCAACTGAAGGCCGAGGAGAAAAAAAGCAGAGGGAGAAGAGGAACATCTAAAAGAAATGTACATTAGATTACTGAAGATATTTGTTTTAAATACTGATCCAAGAGTGAAGTTTTAGCATGACTCTGTGAGTGTGTGTGTGTGTGTGTGTGTTAAAGTTATTAGCCAGGACAAAATTACATCAGTCTGTTCATAACTCTCACACACTCTAAATAAAGATGCAGAAACCAGGCCATACTGGATCTAGTCCAGAATGAAGTGTGTGTTTGGGTGTGTGTGTGTGTGTGTTTGTGTGTGTGTGTGTGTGTGTGTGTGTGTGTGTGTGTGTGTGTGTGTGTGTAGCACAGTGCTGACCTAAGGGCCTTTATACACTTATAGACTCAGCAATTTGATTTAAAGCAATGCAGAGTACCACACATGTACACACATGATAACACACACACACACACAAGTTAGATTTGTGTGTGCATCTGAGTGTGTGCGAGTCTGTGTGATGGCATCTGTAACTCTTCAAAATCAATGCAAAAAAAAAAAAGGTTTAAAGGGGAGCCTTACACACAAACACACACATACACACACACACACACACACACACAGACACGCGCAAAACAAATAGTGTGTGCATCCATCTGCTGCTTTTCAAACTGATGCTTACTGGAATAATTATTACTAAAGATCAGTGATCCTGGACCGAACAACAATAATTAGACCCTGTGTGAGTGAAAGTGTGTGTGCGTGTGTCTGTGAGTTTGCGTGCACCTCTATAGCCATCTGGAACTGCTCGTGCTCCCTCTGCAGCTGCTCGGCCTCAGACAGAGAGCTGGCGTTCACCATGCTGGCGTTCAGCATCGACTCACCGTTACGGATCCAGCCCAGCACCTGAAGACAGAGAGGGAGAGGAGGGGGCGGAGTTAGAGCCACAGGTAACACACAAAGCTTCTAATTTACAAATAGAGAGCACTTCTTTTTTGTTCTGTGGATAGAAATCATGCAGACGTTATCGCAAAAATCTTCTGATTGGAGCGAAAAAGCAGAGCTCGGAACAAAATGTAATGTCGACTGTTTTTATCGACTTCTTTTAATGTTGATTCATTTTTCGTGTATTCTGAATTCTGTGCGTCAGAGATATTCTTCTTTATTCATCTTCCTCCACTGTGAGTCATCTGTTCACTGACCTCTGACTGACTTCATGTATATTATCAGCAGGTGATTTCTATTCTGTCTTCATAACAAGACAGAGAACGAGTGCAGCGGTAGGCATGTGTTTATGTATGTGTGTGTGTGTATGTATGTGTGTGTGTGCGCCTCATTAGCACATTGCAATAAAGTTCATAAATTATTCAGCTGCATCCATCTGCAGCAGCAGTTCACTTCCTGTCTCGGCTTTACGACGCTCACATCTGCAGCCGCGTCTTCACAACACACACCAAACATCAACGATCTGTGTGTGTTTCATCGTTTTTTTAAAAACGGAGTCATTCCAGAGAGATTTCTGCTCTTTGCTGTGTTTCTAATAATAAAAACCAATCCAATGAGCATCATTAGAGCACAGCATGGTTTCCTTTAAAGGGCTGAGTTTCTGGTGTTCTCTGGTTCAGGATCAGAGGAAAGGATCCAGATTGCAGGAAGCTTAAAAAGGTAAATCCTCCATCTTCATTTCAAAGGTTTGGAAAGTTCATTTGAGAGAGGACTGAAGTTGTTTAAAGCCTTTAGGATCATTCTTAATCCAGATGTGAGACTATTTTCAAAATAAAACCTCACCATGAGTCTGAAAACGTCTCATGGATGCTTGATTAGAGACAACACAACACCCAGCTTTCAGCAGCTTTCAACAGGTTTTTCAACATGCTTCCAGTTTCGTCTGTGCAGTTTCTGTTTATGTACCTGTTTAACTTCGGCCTGTAGGTGGCGCAGCTGCAGGGTCTGCTCCAGTCGTGTGTGCGTGTGCTGAGCATTAAGATCCACCTCCTGCTGCTTCTCGTGGAGGAACTCCAGCAGCTCCTGGACCTGTGAGGCCAGGTCCATGTCCTTCTCCCCGGTCAGCTCAATACCTGGAGGAAAGAAGGGATTTATTTCTCTCAGATGATTTCCTTCATGTCAACACGCTTCCTCCTGAACTACACTTTGTTTTTGCTGTCAGCTGGAACTATTATTGAGCTTTAGGTGCATCTAAGAATAACATTTAGGGAGACGAATGAGTAGAAACATTCATTCATTCTTCTTATCTTATTCAGGGTTGCGGGTGGCTGGAGCCTATCCCAGCTGTCATAAGGCGAGAGGCAGGGTACACCCTGGACTGGTCACCAGCCAATCACAGGGCTGACACACAGAGACAGACAACCTTTCACGCTCACACTCACACCTTCGGGCAATTTAGAATGACCAGTTAACCTGATGAGCATGTTTTTGGTCTTTGGGAGGAAGCTGGAGTACCCAGAGAGAACCCACGCATGCACGGGGAGAACATGCAAACTCCACACAGAAAGGCACACTGGACGAACTGGGATTCTAACTGGTGACCTTCTTGCTGTAAGGTAGCAGTACTAACCAGTGCTCCACCGTGCAGCCCATATAGAAAAACATCTGAGTAAGAAAGCATCATTCTGTTCCCAGCCAGGCTTTGTAGTTGTTCCTTTTCAAAGATCTGAAACTGATGAAACGTCTCCGTGTTTCAGAGTCTCATCCAGATTCTATCTGATATCTTTGGATTATATAAATCTGATTATCAGTGATTATTATTCATTAATATGACACTGTGTTAATGTTTAAGCTACAGACTGAAAGAGGACTGAGTGAGTGAGTGTCTGTATGTGTGAGTGTGTGAAATCTCAATCTGAAGCATCAGCTAACTAATAATGCCTGAGAGAGACAGATAGATAGAGAGAGAGAGAGAGGGGGAGAGGGAGAGAGGGAGAGAGGGAGAGAGGGAGAGAGGGAGAGAGAGGAGGGAGGATCTGTATGCATGTAAGAGTGTACATATGGGTGTGTGTTTGTGTGTGTGTATGAGAGAGATTTATCACCCCAGAGGAGCAGTGACTGAAGTAGCAACCTCCAAACACACACACACATGCGCGCACACACTCACACAAAAAAAGAAAGAGGATTGTCCTGTGATGATTTTTTAACCTAATTCTCTCTCCTCCTCATCACACACTCATTTCTTTGTAAACACAGCATCAGCCCCCCCCCTCCCCTCCCTCTCTCTCTCTGTTGTTCAGTCTGTGGCTGTGAATCCAGATGTGGGTCTGCTCAGACACATTTAAAGGACGACAGGGACTCACGTGGTCCCGTCTGAAGAGCGGCCTGAATGCTAATGCAGCTCTGAAAGTACAAAGACAACATGGCAGCCTACTGAATTCTGGTGCTGCAAAAAATAAAACCCCACAAAACCAGAAACTCTGCTTGAAACTGTGAAAACACGTGTGAAGAAAATCTGATTGATGATAAACTCTGAAGACGCTTATAAACCCTGGATCAAAAAACCAGCTGATTGTGCTGAAGGTTGTTTGGGTGTGGTTTGTCACACTCCGACCTCTTCCCGTCTCTTCCTGAGTGACTGCTGAGAGTCTCACCTGAAGCCTGGACCTCCATGATGTACTGGTGCAGGTCTTGGCCCTGCTGCATCACTTCGTAGGTCATGTTATTCATGGCCGCCTTTCTCTCTGCGTGTCTCTTCAGACGCTGCTCAGCCAAGCCGATGTCCTCCGCGCCGCCTGAGGACGAGCCACCTCCTCCGCTGCCGCTGCTGCTGCCCGACCGGCTGCCGTCATTCAGCTGGCGAGACAGATCCTCGTTCCAGGCGTCCAGCTCGGCAGTGACCTGCAGGGAACAGAGGATTTATGATAACAGGAGAAGATGAAAGGCGTCTATATGCAAACAGTACGTAGGAGGATATTTCTATCATCTCTATTAAGCTCAAACTAACAGGGTCAGCTGGATCAGGGTTTCTGTCAGAGCCCTCTGAGAAGACGCTCAGAGTAAGTCAAAGCTTACCTTCATTCATTCTTTCGTCTTTTGCTTGTGTAGATGCTTTAATTTGACTGTAAACAACAGTAATGTCCATAAAAGGAAGTCCCTGACAGTCCCCGAGACTGATCCAGGATCAGACTCAGTCTATCTCTACTGGCCCCCTCACCTCGATGGTGTACTGCTCAAATATACGCAGCTGGAGGAAGATGTCCAGTTTGATTTTGCGCTCATGGAAGAGCTCCTCCATCTGACCCTGGGCCTCGTCCAGCTGCTGCAGCACCCCCTGGATGTGTGCGATGGAACTGCAGTGTGGGGTCTTGTTGGTGGACATGGCTGCATCTCTGAGGAGAGAGGAGGAAATTGTCCTTTTGTTTTTCCTCTTCTGATTTATTCTCCTCTTCTTTACTTTACTGCAAAGCTCAGAAGCTTCTGATCCTGCCTATAAGAATTATGCTTTCATGTCACTTTGAATCATGATTTAAAGATGTTCAGTCGGAGCCACACTGCTAATTCATAATCTAACCTGCGTGTCTGAATGAATTTGACTCTTTAAAGTCATTTTAAGTGTGTTTTTAATTTCCTGAGCGGCCACATGAATCCATCTCTCTCTTTAATAACTTTATAAATATTAAAATCCTCTCCTGAGCCTCTGCAGGAACCTTTCAGTCGCTCTAACACCTTCATAAATCCTGGTGTGAGTTTAAACCATACCTGAGCTGCTGGATTAGCTCCTCCCCCTCTTTGATCACGTTCAGCGTGGCATCCAGCGTGGCCGTCTGCTGCTGCTGGAACTGCTGGATTAGAGTCTGAACCGAGTCCACCGAGTCACAGGACACGTCATCCAGCAGCTGCTTCTGGAGCTCCTCCATCCACGACCACAGCTGGACACACACACACACAGATGGAGAAGAGACAGATAATCCTTGAGCACATCTCTTCAAAATACATCATAAAACTCTCTTTTTATGCAGAAACACAAACACTGAATTTGGGTTGCAGCAGGATGTTTTTCAGTTTGAGGTGTGTGTGTGTGTTTCAGCTCTCTCACCTCTTTGGTGTGTGTGTGGAAGGACACAGACATGTCCAGCAGCAGCTTCCTGTGCTCAACCCGGCGGACAAAGTCTTGGATCCGGACCTCCAGGTGTCTGGCGGCCTTGTAGATCTCCTCTGGGTCACACTCTCCGGTCTGAGCCAGCTGCTCCGCCGCTTCCAGCAGCTTGTCTGCGTTGGTGTACGTGTTCTGTTGGAGACAAGACGAGGAGGAAAAACACCATCATCATCATCATATGTATAAATAATACTCTAGATTATTTTGGAGGCTGTTGTTGTGCTATAATCCCAATTATTAAAGAATGAGTGTTGGGTTCATAGATCAGAGCTTACAGCCGGGTTTCCCACTCGTATGTTAGCTGGATTAGTCAGAAGATAAAGATTTTTTTATATCAGAGATTATAACTCTTAGCTGCATGACTGCTCCGGTTAGAGGAAGGATTAATGCAGAGGACAGGAAGAAGAATGATCTCTGTCAGCGGAGGACAAAGACTGAGCAGGAATCAAAGGATGTAATGAATGAAAATATTAAACCTGCAGGTGGAGCAGATAAATCCCTCTGAAGTGATTTATAAACCTTTATTTATTCCTCTCTACCCCAAAGGCTCAGGGTGGGAAACAAAACAGACAGAGGTGATTAAAACAAACTATCTATGAGAGGATTTTCCACAAACCAAACGTCTCAGCTGGTTGTTAAAATCCTCTCCTTTAAGTCAGTCGATGTGTTTTTTTTTTCTAATGATTTAATGAAAGAGTCTGACCGATCCTTCAACCCTCTCATGTTGGGAATGAAACAGGTGAAGCAGTTTAAACCCTCCCAGGAGAAACCACCATTAGAGGATCTTTGATTTAATGAGTTTTAATAAGAGCGAAGGATTCATGAAGTCTGAACTGTTTGATGTTTTCCGAAGCTGAGGCCACTAATCAGATGGAGATGAGGGAAAAAAAGAACATTAAAAACAGCCGTTATGATTAAAATAATATAAAATTAATTTCTCTGCAGAAACATGACTTAATGAAAGATATTTGATCTGCTTTTAGGGTCACATGTCAGGGAGTAAACACACCCTTAGCATGTACTTAAAATATGAACTGAATTCATTCATGCCGTATAAAGGCAGCAAGCCCCAGAGGAAAGAGAGGAAACGTCACAGAGATAGAGAGAGAGAGAGAGAGAGAGAGAGAGACACCCAAATAATCCTGATCTAATGCAGGTTAATCCTAATCCAGAGTGTAAACAGCAGATTATACTACCACACACTCTTTATAGGATTAACTCACTCTCTTTTATAGGATTGTGAGTTTACTAAACTCCACGGGGCGTAAAGAAGGAAATTATCCATCAGCTGATGGAGGATCCATCAGCTGATGGAGGAACCATCAGACGTCTCCGGAGTTTGACTCCGAGGATGTTTGAGACCAAACATCAGAATCTGAAGAACGACTTGAGCTCACATTGTCCTGAATATCTGACTAATAAAGATGGTTTTACTCAAGTAAAAGTCTATAATAATGGGTTTAAGGTTGTGATATAAGAAAATATTCTGGATCTGGGGACTTAATCCTCTGTGATATTTCATGTAGGAGAATAAAGGAGGAAGGAGACAGGAGGAAGTGAGGAACACTCGAGACAGAGGCTTGATGAGTATGTCTTGGCGAAGTTTCTGGAGTGTATAGCCTGTTTGTGTTCCTGCTTATAAACCTGCTGTCCTGAGATTGAAATAATAACTGAACACTGGAGATGGCTGACGGTGGATAGTGATCAGCATTTACAGAAGGCGACAAACTTTAAACGGTCGAACTGATGAATAAATCCTTTTTAATCTAAATTGGCCTAACTGACAGTTTTTCTGCATTCTTACAAAAGAAAATGTTGAATAATAAGTTTCTGTGCTTCCTGCAGCAGAGTCGTCTCTGTGTGGTTGAATTCTGACAGAAAACTTTCCCTTTTGTCTGTTTTTTAACCATTCACAGCTTGTTCCAGAGTTTAGTTTCCATATTTAGGATCAAATGTACAGTTTCGATGTTTCCTCCATGATAAACCGCAGCAGTGAAAAGCAGGAATGGATAACATCTTCTGCAGATCTTTCAGGAACGACTCCTGACCATACATGGCTGTGGAAACGCACGTTTTCATGGTTTAGAAAATTTGGGATTAATCAGAGTGGATTACTTACAGATGTTTGAGAGAGGAGTGAATAAAGCTCTAAAGAGAACTTCTGAATGAGCTTTTCTTCTTTAACATCAATATCAGAGCGCAGACAGGGACGTGAACTCAAACATGAAAACATGAATGTTTGGGAGGAAGAGGTTAGAAGCTCTCTGCAGATCAGCCTAAAGGTGTGATGGTAGTTCAGCAGGGACTGTATCCAAAGCTTCTATACTCATTTTTACACCGTGCATCTGATCTGCTTCATTTACGTTAAGATTTTAGAGGAATGGATAAAACAGACACCTGATGGTGGAAGTGACGAGATTCAGCCTAACACTCACCTGAGCTACGTCCTCAAAGTCGTCGTGTCTCTTCTGCAGGGCCCGGGCTCTGTGCAGAGACTTCCCAACGCCGGTGTGTTTGCTGAGGAACGCCTCGCCGTGGTTCTCGATCCAGTCCATCACCTGGAGGACGGAGAACAAAGTGATCACGCTGGTGACATGTCAGGATGAAATCTCACCTAATGAAGCTCCTGAACGCAGAGCTGGCAGCGTGAATGCTGATCAGCTGAGGAAGAGGATCTCTGAGCTCATGAATTAAGAATGGAGGAGAGGAAACCTTCATGATCTGAGGGAGGAATTAGGTCAAAGCAAAGAAAGAAGAAGAAGAACTGCAGCTTCAATATTCTGAGTTAACAAACTTCTGCAGACTAAAGATGCTGGAAACCATCTGTTGGTTGTTGTAACTCTACAGGGTCTAAAAACTTACTGATGTTCTTTTATCAATTATTTGAGAGCTGTTGATGTTTTCTTTTCTTTTGCATTATTTACACTACCTGTAATTTTTTACAGTACGCTCACACACTTTTTTACCTGTGTGTCTAACCTTACAGCGAGCCAACCTCAAAAATTCAGATGTTACTGCATCGTCAGAATGCTTTAAGGTATTTTATTTGATGCCGAGATGCAGATTTCTATTCAACCCGTTCCAAAAAGGAAAATACTTCTTCTACGTTTCTACACCAGCCAGGTTTTTCATTTTGTAACAAGCATTTTAACCGAATCACACTCCAAAGATGTTTTCTGCAGCAGTACACGGCTAAAATCTAATAACTACAACACTGTACGAGGGCTGATTGATAAGTTGTGAGCCTTGTATTGAAGAAGTTAAGCAGGGATGTCCTTTTTCAGCTCTACTATTCCCTGACTATTTAAGGCTGTGTACCTGCAGACTGGTGTCATTTGGTCAGTTTATGCTGAAGAGGTAGCTCTCTAAAGTAAACAAGGCAAGTGACTTTGGAAAAATGGACAAAATCGCTGAAAGAGCAGTGATTCAATATTTGCATAAGAAAAGTCTGGCACCTAAGGATAGCCATGCTGATATGGTAGCAACACTTAGGAAAGATGCCCCTTTATATGCTACAGTGAAAAGGTGGGTGGAGGAATTTAAGCGCCCGTCCTGGAAGGCCTGTCACTGCTGCAACCCCAGATATTGGTCAATAAAGTCCATGATATTGTTTTGGCTGAAGGGACAAACAATCAATGGCACATATTATGCATCACTTCTTAAACAGTTAAGAGAAAATATTAAACTCAAGCGCCGCAGAAAACTCAGTTAAGGTGTGTTGTTCCACCAGGACAATTCCCCTGTTCACAGGTCTGTCATCGCCATGGCTGCCATTAATGATTGAGGCTTTGAATTGACTCAGCATCCACCTTATTTGCCTGATCTCGCTCCATCAGACTTTCATCTATTTCCAAAATTGGAAAAAGGCCATTTCCGGTACCCACTTCTGCTCAGATGATGACATAATACACGCAGTTTCTGAATGGTCAAGAAAAGGACTTCTTTAAAAGTGGCATTGAGGCCCTTAAACATCACTGGCAAAAGTGTAGAGATACTGAAGGGGATTATGTTGAAAAATAATGCAATATGTCCGCTAAAAGTCAAACCCTAAAATATGAGGCTCAAAACTTGATAATCAGCCCTGACATCACTTTGGTAAAACCATTCTCTTTTTCTTTATTAAATATTTTCAAATACATGAATTTAACCCCAGATTAATCTGTTATGTTTCATGCTCTCTGGTCTAAACTCCCTTCACTCTGAAGCACAGACACCCAAACATACCACAGCAGCTCTGAGTCGTTCAGGCATCATCATGTTACAGAGGGAATATGGAGTGGATACTGAGTGAATGGATGAACACTGTTGTGAATCATGACATCAGCGCGGTGCAGTCGGTCCAGCTGGAGCCGTGGAGAGGTCGGCGACGGGTCGAAACATACGCAAAGTGAAGTGTGCTGTGTGTAGTTCAAGCTGCCAAATAAACTACACACCTCATACACTCAGCCACCCCCCCCCCCCCCCCCCCCCCCCCCCTCTCTCTCTGGGGTCACATATTTCCTGTAGCATTACAGTTGGGAGAGAAAAAGGCCTGTTTTCAGTGATTTATAGACTTTCTCTATGAGCTTACTCTCTCACTTCCACCTCCTCTCACTTTCTGTGTATGTCTCTCACCCTCTGTGTGTCTGTTTGTGCCTGTGTGTGTCTCCGGGGTCTCATAGAGGCTGATGCATGACGAGTTGGCTTGGCAGAGCTCTGTTTCCAATAGATTTATAACCTCCTTGTATGATCTCTCTGCACTCACTGTTCCTCTCCTCGCTTTGTCTCTTTGCTTCTTCTAAACACTCTCTCACTCTCTCTCTCTCTCTCTCTTTCTCTCTCTCTCTTTCTCTCCCCTGGGCTCCATAGAAATGTTTGCGAGGCGCCGCAGCTCGGAGCAGTCATCCTTGAATTTGTGGTCAGCCTGATGCCGTTCGTTCTAACGTACAGCTCAGGATGGCTTCAGTTACGATGGAGCCATGTTTCAGATGAATTCAATATGCCGTCATGTGCTGGCTGGAAGGTCAACGTCTGTGTTTGGGGAGGAGTTAACGAGCTCTTCGAAGATGCATTTCAGCAAAAACATCCAATTTACTGACTAAAAGAGAAAGAATACGCTGACATGAAAACTAAGTTTACACTCTACGGGATACGACTTCACTGAATGCGATCACTTTGGGGAGAAATGACTCTGTAGCTCTGTTGGGTAAGCACTCTGTAACTCAGGCTAGTCTCAAGGTAGAATGGGTGAATGGGTTCATGGGTAATGTACTGTTTAAAGGGTCTACTGTGCTGAAAACTCTTGATAAAAGTCGTGTGATGACATTAACTCAAAGCCACTTTATGAAACATCCACAGAAATCTGAAGGACAGTAAACACTCATCGTTATCATCAGATGCAGTTTAAAAAGCAACATGGCCCTTTAATCCATTACTCCAAGGCTGGTGCACGGGGTCGCAGTGATCTGTGCCACAGTCAGCGGGTTCCTGGTTTAAATCTCCACACGGCTCTGAGAGGATGTGCAGACGTTCGCTGCAGGAGCATCTCTGCCATCTGAGGTCTGTTCCAGCTGTTTTGCATCATTTCTTAGTTGCTGTACTTTTTCACCAAATGCAGGCAAACAAAGACTCCTCACAGAGTGAACATGTGGACTGGAGGGTTCAGTAATGCCCCTGCTATTTGGTTGTTCTTCATTCCTGCTGCATTACCGTCCAACCCACAGTTACATTAAAGGAAGTGAAATAACACAGAAGATCCTCCGGATGACGTCGCTCCACTGGGTAAAAATAATCTTCATGAAAAAACGCTGTTATATTAAATTCTGAGCTCCTGAATTTCTGTCAAGCCTTCAGGAATCTGAGCTGACACCTCTCCAAACCCAGACTGTCTGCTGCTCGGGGAAATATGAGCATTCAGAGAGTTTATCTCACACATTCAACTGCTCAGAGAGCAGAGACCAAGTGAGTGATTCTCATCTGTGTTTCTGCACAAAGTTCACCTCAGACACACACACACACACAGAGCATGCTGTCCGCTCAGCTGATTACATGCCTACATACTAGATTACATGCTCTGCTGTGGTTTGACACACTACTCTGACTGTGTGGGTGTTGAAAGCTCCAACAGATCCTGTTTTTAAACTGCAAACTGCTTTAAAAAGTTGAAATGTTTGCTGAGTCCTCAAAAAGTTTACATCTAGCAGCAACAAAACATTCTCACTCCTGCACGCTGGTTGGACACTCACTTACTTTGTGCTTTGTGCCTGTGGGTGTGTGTGTGTTTACCTGCTGCACGTCTTGCTGAAACACACACAGCTGCAGTCTCTGGTGCAGACGGACTTTTCGATGCTGCCAAATATTCTCCAAACGTCGCTGATGGTGCAGAACCTCATGAACCACATCCAGGATGCAGTGAACCTGAAAAATAACAGTGATCTTCTCTCTGAGGATATGTTTTCATTCATTTATTAGATTATTTTTTATTAAATCTTAAAGCAGATTTTTCTACTGGAACTGGCAAACAAAAATAGAAGATGATGTTGCTACTCACGGCTTTGGAGTAGTTGGCCGTGGCTGTCAGAGACTCAGAGTTGCCCGGACTCAAAGGCCTCTGAAGGACGTCCAGCAGAGCTTTACCGTCCTGACTCACCTGGAAACACAAACAGGTGAGTGACACACAGGAACAGGAAGTGAGGAAAAAAAACTGAGGCTGGTATGAGGTGAGAGGAGATAAACTGAGTCTTTGTTTCTCCTCTCTTTGTTCTCTCTCTTCTCCAAAACAAATATATACTTTCTGAACCAGCATTTCAAGGCTCACAGCTAATTGCTAAATTATATCCTGACACACATCGCTGAAACCAGAGAGCCACCCACAAGAGCTCAGCTGGTCCTGTTCCCTTCCTGCAAGAATTCATCCATGTCTGTCCCTTTGGTCCCTAAACTGTGTTCCTTAACGTCCAGCCTCTGTGACTCCATGAGTCAAAACAGTGTTGTTTAAAGGGGCTGTGTGAATCCTGGATGTGTTTTCTGTCTCTGAGATCCTTCAGAATAAATGATTATGAAGTTACATATCTTTGGAAGTTGTCTTTTTCTACTTCAAGTAACGTGATGCACAAAGAAAACCAATTAAAAGCAGCTGACTGACAAAGTTCAGAGCCTGCACAGCGTTGATCAGGAGGGACGACACTAATGCATACGAGAGTCTTTTGATGAACGCTGAGCAGAGATTAAAGACAGTTTCTACACTGAGAAATAAAGAGCAGCTTCTGCACACGTCAGCACAGATCCCAGCGTCTTTTCATCCTTTAAAGACTCTCATGGTCACATTATTCTACAGGACAGAGAACATGATTCTCACATTCGTATTTGAAAACATACAGCAGAAAGAAAAAAACTGCTTACAGCTTTAATTTGTGTTATTCTACTGTATGGAAGCCCAGATGAGATCATTTAGCTCTGCAACACAGTTATTTCACCTGCATGAAAAGAAGAAACTAGATAAAAACCTGAAAAAAAGCAGCATCCTCCTCGAACTCTGCCCTGCCACAGCTTTCCAAACAGCCTCACCCAGAGCTCTGACTGAGAGTATGTATGGACTTATCATTTCACAGATAAGCATGAATTGAGCTCACACTGCAGCTGCCTGTCTAAAGATGGCAGAGAATAGAAGCAGCGCTCCCAGAATAAATTAACTGGAACAGTGCGGGTTTGCAGACAACGGATCTGTTTGAACGTGACGCAGCAGCTGAGAAGAGATGCCCTGTCATCATCATTACAGAGAGACACACTGTCCTCTGAGGACTTCTCACACAGCTCACTATTCTCATCAACACCACTGAATCTTACCACTTAAAGTCTCATTTCCCTAACTAAGTGTTAACAAGAGAGTCCAGAGACGGACGCAGGCGGTTCTCTCGTGTGGTTACCTCAGTGTAGGCCTGGGTGACCTGCTCGTACAGACTCTGGTGGCGATGGATGGCGATTTCCAGCTCCTGCATCTCAGATGGTAACCCTCCCTCACTGCAGACCTTACACCAGGCCTCCACCTCCGACAGGAACTGAGAAAGAAGAGCACAAAGACACACGTACACATCAAACCTCTCATGTAGTCTTAGTAAACATGTCTGATTCAGTAGGAGCTGTGTTTTTTGTTTCTGGAAGGAGACTGAAAATAAATACTGGGTCACATATAAAAAATAAGGTCTTATATAAGCAGTCAGCTTTCTCTTGTCTCTCTCATTTTCACACTTTTTGTAAATCTATTTTTAGCCCCTCTGAAGTCTTTTTTCTTCTCTTTCTCGTGCTTGATCTTTCTTTTTTTCTGTTTTCAGAGTCCCTCTGCTTGCTCCCCTCCTCCCTCTCTCTCTATCTCTCACGTCTCATCTTTCATCTCCAAACGTACACTTGTAGCTAACGTCGAGGGCCCAGCAGGAATCAAACAAGTCCCATCTGTTGCCATGTCAACCTTCCAAGGATTTGCAGCCGAGCGGTTTGATCTATTAAATATAATCAGACGCCAAAAATGTCCCATTTTCATTTTACATTCTGGACATGTGTCTGCAGCTCTGAGACTCCCACATTACATCGTCAACAGATCAGCAACGAGCAACCCAAACCTCATGCAAAGAGGAGCACGCTTCTGTGGAGGCAGAGAGACGAGGAGGAGGGATAAACTAACAGCTCATAATCTCACCTCTGCTCGAGCACACCCTGACTCACCTGCTCAGCCTTTTGGTGAAACACAGACGACATGGCGAGGATGGTGGAGCGCTCGTCCAGGGCAGCAGCAAAACTCTTCCAGTCCAGATCCAGCTGACTTGAGATCTGTTTGATCTGCGCAGACGCATAGTGTCCGGCCTCTGCCAGTCGGCTCGCCACTGACATGATCCTGTTGATGTTCACGTACGCGTTCTGGGAACACAGAGAGGAAAGCACAATGAAACCTCTCTGTACTCGTGCACGCTGACCTCCTCAGGTGTATCATGTGATAAACGTCTGCGATGACGTCAGTTACCATTGAGTTCATGGCAAAGTGGTTGTGCTGCGTCTGCAGCTCCACGGCGTGTTGGTATCCTCTGCCGATTTCTGTGTGACTCTGCAGGAACACCTCTTTGTTGTGGCTGATCCAGTCAAACATCTGCATGCACACACACACACAGAAACCGCATTAATACTGCACATATCAGTACGTCACACACTTAATTTGATTTAAAAAATGAGACTCAGAAAACCTGGAACAGAAGTTGTATCAGTGACTTTAAGGTTAGGAGCAATTCATGGCTAAAACCCAAATCTTAGTCACTTTTGTTTAATCTAATTTCTCTTCAAAATATCTCTTTAAACTTTCATTAAGTCAAATATACTGGATGAGCCCAGCTTTATATTCTATTTCAAGAAGCCAAAAATAAGGATTCCACTGCTTAAAATGAGTAAAAATACCTGCTAATGTAGCAAAGAAAGACGCTTTCTTTTTTAGGACTAGAGTAAGAGCAGCAGTCAGCAGGAGCTCAGATACGTCATTTGGAAGATTTAAAATGCTGTATTTGTTTTCCAATCATTTTTAGTTGCTGGAGGTTTTGCTATACTCCTGTATGCTTACAAGTCTGCTCTGTAAGCTTTGCTCTCTAAAATCACAGAAAAGGGAAAAAAGCTGATCGTGTTGTTAACTGATCTTTGTCAATCCTCCACACTTCTAATCATAGGATGTGGGCCCTCCTGCAGCAGCTGCTGTGACTAATCTTGCGTGTAGGAAACAAAGTTGGTGAGTTTCTGTAACCATGGCAGAGAAAATGAGGACTGAATAATATAAACATGACGACTGGTATAACAAAAACACAAACTGCTCCTTTAAAAACACTTCTGTTCTCATCATGTTGGCTTCGCCCCGATCAGCTGATCAGCTGAGCCACAGAGGCCGACACAACCTTCAAGGTCTGAATCAATCTTTGCAGACAGATGGAGGCCGATTGTGGCGCTGAGTGGTTGCCATGGTGACATCATCATCATCATGCCTGTAGTTACTCAGAGAAGGAACGCCTCTCCAGATCTGAGCAAGTCTCTGCTGAAAGCTCAGAGTGTGTAAACTCGTCCTCGGCTCCTCAGAAACAAAATGTTTTCTGTTTGATTCCTCTCTAAATATTTATCACTCCTGGACTCTGTGTGGAGACACACACCAGGCTGGCGACGCCCGCATGTCTGAGTGTGTGTGTTTGTGTGTGTGTGAGAGAGAGAGAGAGAAAACAAGCTGCACTCCAGTCAACTGTACATGATGAAGCACTCAGAGAACACATTTAGTTTAAAGACGACAGGCTGACATGTTCAGATAAAGATCCTCTGCAAGTAAAGCTGAATTTACACCCCAGGTACCAGGAACCTAAGGTACCAGGAACCTTAACCCTCTGGATCCCAGTCCTGCTGGTGGAATCAAAATATTTCTTATTTTTTAAATTACTGGCATTTACACATACCAGGAACCTTAAGAATTAGTAATCTAAACTATCAGGAACCTTAAGTACCAGGAACCTTAAGTACTGGGATCTTCTGTTGTTGAGGGTTAAGTTTCAAAAGCTTGTTTTTAATTTTCGTTTTTTTCTCATTGTTGACCTCTACGCGTCAGACGTTGTGATCTTTCTACATTCATCCTGCTGGAAGGAAAGCGTGAGCTGGTTTGCATGTTTCAGTAAATGGTCTGGTATGATAATGATGAATGAATCTGAAGCTTCAGTCTCCTCTATGGATAATCACCGTACAGGAGGGAAGCGAGGCAGCGCCGCTTGATTTTCCACTGAGTGATGGAGTAAAAATAGAGACTGTAACAACCCTGAAGGAGTGTCCAAAGGTTAAATCCTGACAGGAAGTGGAGATAAACACACAGAGGCGTGAAGAGGAAGCTGGAAGTGGCACTCCTCTTCAGAGATGATATTATTAAACTGAATCAAAGAGAAGGATGTTACAAATATTGACAAATATTATCATCTCAACCTTTTTTAACCTCTGGAGATATTCTGGGAGCAGCTCAAAGTGATCAAAACAAATGTTGATGAAGACAATAATAGACACCCAGAGTCTGAATAAAGCAGAATAAAGTTTTATTGTGGGACCTTTACTCCAGACATATACTGGGTTAGGCCACCTTCTTAAAAGCGCTGTGAGGACTTTTTGTTTTAAGTGGATTGCAGTGACACCTTTTGGCTGGAATCTCTCGCACACTGTCGTGATGACATGACTCTTGACAAGGCGTGTGTTTGTTTTGGAAATGAATGGAGATGAGCTTTTCTTTTTAGCACTACTTTTCTTTGTTCAAGACAACTTTTTACTGGATAAAAAGCAATAAGGTAAGGTATTTATCAACAGTTACACAGCGCTGTTATTTTAAATGTGACAACAAGCAAACTCGTCAGTTTGTTCTGTAGTTTAGTAGCCGGCTATATTTAGTGCTGCTAACAGTTGGGTGCTTTAAGACATACCCGTAGGCTAATGTGTAACGTGCAAATCCTTATGTCCTGTTCATCTACCAAGCAGAGCTAACGTAACCTGGCTCTTCTTTTTATTAACAGACTCTCAAGTTTGATCAGATCACTGCAGTATAACTGCTGCATGTGAGTTGGAATGAACATTATCCCAAACAGTTTAGCTCATGTTTTAGCCTTTAGCTTGTGTTTTAGCTCTTAGCCTGTGCTCTATTACTCTCCCACTTAGATTTCTTCTGACCTTTTTCTGTCTGACAGTTCAGCTCCAGTGTCCACCATAACCACAAAATTAATCCCAGAAATTGTTTTCATTACATAAAAACACAGATCTCTCTTCTCAAGACTAAAGGGTCGTCATAGAGACTTCAATATGTCATAAATCAATCCGGTTTTGTCCAACCTGGTAAGGAAGCTAAGAAATAGCATTTAGAAATAACTTATATTTGTGCTGATAATCTCATTTCAAATTGTGGATTAGGATCAGGCATATATCTAGTAGTGAGACTTTTTCAAGATCACTTAGAAAGTCCTTAAAGTCCCTTTAATTCAAATCTTTCTATCTCTTAAAATACATTCCTCTTCGTCACATGAAGCTCAGGTAAACTCACCTTCTCTGCATCCTGTTCAAAGAGGCGGAGCTGGAAGCACTGGTCCAGCTTCAGCTTCCTGATGTGCCACATCTGATGCAGGTTCTGCCTCGTGGAGTGAAGCTTATCCAGCAAACTGGCCACCTGGTTAAAAATAAGAAGGAAGAAGAGTTTTGATGATGATGGAATTTGTGCTGCTGGTTTCCAAAAGTCTCCCTTCACGTAAACATCATCTTGTCTTCACCTTTATATCCCCTCTGTGGTGTTTATTTCACTTTAATCTAACCTAACTGAGAGATGTTAGTGAGTAAGCTGAGATAAGTTTCTTTAAAAGCCTTTAGATTAAATATTTATACCAACACGTTTCTAGTTTGCCACCTGATGTGTACCTACTTAATGGAAACAACCTGTTAACTGAAACTCCCTGTGTGCTCCCTGTGGACTCCTCCAGCGAATGAGCTAACAAGCTAACAAGCAGCGAGGACTTCTCATTAGCTGTAATGAAGGACGCTAAAGGGCAGCAGGCGAGGTGAGGAGAAATAACAGTTCAGCTGTTAATTCATTCGATATGTCAGACAAAAGACTGAATAAACTAAAATGATGTTGAGATGATGCACACAATGGGGCTTGATTCCTAAGTTGATGTTCGTCTACACAGGATGAAAATACTCGTTAGCCTTGTGAAAATGGGGGTGAAAGGGGAGGTAGAGCTCAGGCTTGAAGAGGTGTTTCTCTCCACCTCTGCTTTCTGACATCCCTCTAACAATGCTGGAGCAACCTATTAAGCCTGTGGCTGGCCTCACCTGATGGATCTGATGAACCAGTGACGTGCTAACTCTAACTATCCGTCTCTCTCTACCTCTACTCTCCTGTTTGGGTCGTGGAGGATCTCACAGACCATGTGTGCAGCCTCAATGTCAGACTGGTTCACTGACTGCAGTTTGGAGCTTTGAATCTGCATTCTAGCTGTGGCAATGACATTTTCTTCAAGCCAGAAGAGAGATCATAATTGGATGAGAGGATGAAACTGGAGGAAGCGAGGGGCTGGCAAACGCTGAGTTTTTGGAGGCTGCAGAGTGGACGCCCTGGGCTAATTCATTAGCAGTCTAATGAGATGGTTAATCACCATGTTATCCAGAAAATGAGATTCTATTTGTGGAAGCTGGCTGGAGCTGTTTATTTATGGGACAAAGAGAGAGTGATGTGGTGAAACGTGGCAGACCCCGGCCCCCTCCTGCTTGGAAACATCTTAAGCTGGAGAGTCTCTGATAAAGCACATCACAAACTATTCATCCAATAGCTGCATGAACACATCTCAGAAAGCATGAACATCTTTTGTCATTTGAGGCTGTAGATATTCTGAACCCTGCTGTCAGGTTTGTATTTGAACTCTGGGTCTTACAGGAAGTCAGGTCCTTTTTTTCTGATTGGCTGTTTATTTCCTGTTAACTGAGTGGACTGAGAGGATGTCGTGCATGTCCAACTCTCTTCACCCATCCATTTATCCTCCTTCAGCACAAACTAAGGAGGAGCTAACCATCCATCTCTACTTCAATTCTTCCTCAGGAGTATTTGGAGACTTATGATAAACAGATGAGGCTATGAGATGACAGACGAGGTGTTGCATCTGTGTTTCCAGCTCGAGTGCACCTCCCTGAAAGCATGACTCACTTTGGGCACTAAACTCTGGAAGTCAGCTGAACCCGAGATGCAGTTCCTTCCTGAAAAGCCGTCACTGGATCGGATACACTGCAGCAGCCTCTGACCCTCACGGTCCAGCTCTTCTACCGGAGCCTTCAGCACCTACAAAGGATAAGAACTCACTTTGAGCAGCTTCACAGGATGCAAAGTTCCCCAGAAGAACTATTTAAGTAAATGTTTCTGCAGATTAGTCTTCAGGAGCTCTCGAACCTTTTTCTTCAGCTGTGTGTGTTCGTCTATCAGCCGACGGGATCCCTCCACGTCAGCAGGAAACTCCTTCTTGGACTGAAGTTCCTAAATCAAACAGGAAACGTGATGAGCAGTTTTCAAACCTTTAACTTCTTTTATTCCATCATCATGTTTCCTCTGAGGGAGCTCTCATTCACCTGGAGGTCCTCCAGTCTGGACAGCAGGTGGACAGCATTGGACATGAACTCCTCCAGAGAGACTCTCAGGTCCATCCACTCCTCGTGGTTGTAGTCCAGAGAGCCTTCAAAGTCGTCCGTCAGCTGGGACGGGTCCACCAGTTTGGACAGGCCTTCAACGGACACCATGCTGGTCTGTCAGAGACAAAGAATCAGAGAAACATCAGGACTTATTTCTTTAACTGAAACATAGCTCTTTATTTTAATATCTTGATTTTTTAATTCGATGAATCCTCTTAATCCAGAGTTTATGTTTCTAGAAGTCATAAATTCACAGCTTTTGGATCCCACTTCTCTCTGTGGTCTCTAATAATCCCCATCCGCACAGAAATTGTGACTTTCTGACGGACAGGATGGGAAAAAAAGCAGTGAAATAAAACTGATGAAATATAATAATTTGACTTTTGAAAAATGAGGAAATTCAGCTACAAAGCAAAGTGTGTCTGAGTTTAGTTAATATATTAATAAAGAGGGTTTCTGTCCCTTATGTTCAGTCTGTGCTCTTCACTTCAACAAGGTCAACACTTCAAATCTGTCAGCAGCGTGATCTTCAGAGCTAAGAGCAAAAGAAACGTCTTTTTTTGATCCTTCTTTGATTATCCTCTCTGGATGATTCACTTGATGGTGTCACATATAGGACTCTTTATTTTACAGACAAACCTCTCAAAGATAACTTTATTTCTGTCCATAAATACATGACCCAAAGAGGCATTTTTTCCCATTCTCAGTAATAACCAGAAAATCACCTCGAAGGAGAACTTTGCACTTCCAAAGTTTGTCTTCTGCTTCTGCCAGAAGTTGTCAGGTTTGATGATGAGTGCCACGCAGATCTCAGCGGGAAAAAACTCCTGCAGCGTCTTCAGCAGAGGTTTGATCAGCTCCCACTTGGATCCACGCATGTCGATGATGACAGTGAAGCCACGCTTACAGACATCCTCACTGAAGAGGCAAAGGAGATGAAAACAGATCAAAACAAAAGGAAACAGAGAAGGCAGAGGTTCAGGAGGAATGATAACCAGCTTTAAAAACACAGAGAAGGAGGTTAATTAATCCAGCTTCTCGTTGTCAGACTGTTACATCAGACTCATTACTAGAAACCTGCAGCGAACCAATTTAGGTCACATCTGGTTCAGATTCAACGTCTGTTCGTGCCCTCAGCGAGAATAGTAATGAAAGTCATATTTTCATATCTGTCTCTCTGAATATTTACATTTTTAAATAAATCCAATTCAAAAACATCAGTGTGCCCAAGAGTTTGATATATCTGGTCAGTTTATTTTCACTTACATTAACCCCTTGAAAGCCAGACCCATCAAAAAACAGACAGAAAAGTCTAAGTTTTTGTAACTGAGATGTTTATTGACCCTTTTAGCAAAATCCACGAAAAATATGGCTCTATCATTATATTTTTGGTAGAATTTTTGAATCACATTTGATGGGCTTCACGGTGGCGCAGCTGTTAGCACTGCTGCCTCACAGCAAGAAGGTCTCTGGTTCAAATCCTTGCCCGAACGGGTTCTCCTCATGCATGCATGGGTTCTCTCCAGGTACTGCAGCTTCCTACCACATTCCAAAAATATGCCCATCTGGTTAATTGGTGATTCTAAATTGCCTGTAGGTGTGAGTGTAAGAATGAAAGGTTTTCTGGCTCTATTTGTCAGCCCTGTGATTGACTGGTGACCAGTCCGGGTTGAATCCCACCTCTCGCCCTAACAGCTGGGATAGGCTGGGATCCAGACACCCGTGACCCTGAACAGGATAAGTGGTATCAAAGATGGATGGTATCACATTTGCTAAATTAGGCGGTTTTGGAAACTTTTTTTTTCAGTAAATATACAATATTTCAATTCATAAAATATTGGAAAATATTTTTTTGGATGTTTCTTTTATTGCAACTTCCTGAAAATTAGCAATGATTTTCCTGAAGTTTCCTTAGTTTCATAAGAGCAGCCATTTTTAAAAGGGGCAGAAATACGAATTCAGCTATTTATAGTGGAATGATAAAGGAAGTAGATTATATTTTTTCTTATTTTTTGAATAGGATTTTTTAAGGGAACTATTGGACTCATATTGATATTGATACTCATGTATCAAATATGATATGTTCAGCAGTAAAGAGTCAATATACTATTATATTATATACTATCTGCTGACTGTGCAAAAATATCAATATGTCCAGATTTTTATCTGTTCTGTATGTAATAAGCCATTAACAACCAGACCAAAAGGGGAAACAGAGGACTGTGAATCAGTGACATTAGTATAAAGTCTGAGCTGAACAGTTTAATCAGAGCCTGGTCTCTGAGCGTGTGGTAGGACGACACTTGTTTGCAGCTGTCTTCTGTTTTCATGAAAAGAAGCGCCCCAGAAATCAGCACAGAGCCAGCTGTTTACACTCCAACATAATGAGCCTTATTTCAGCCGCCGCTGCTGATTGGAGAGTAAAAATATACGGCTATTACCTCCACTCAACGCGCTCCCTCTATTAATACAAACTCAACAAATGCACATCCATTATGATCTGCCTGAGGGAGTCACAAACTCCATCCTCACCATGGCAACAGCTGCTCCATCAGCAGCAGGATCCAGAGTGGGGCTGATGGGGATCAAATGTTCACTCTGAATCTGGGTGACTTTGGTACAACCAGCTGTTTTCAGTCAGCCAGGTGAGAGTGTGTGTCTGTGAGGAGCTGAAGACACACATTCATAACAATGACGCTGTGACACAGGTCACTGAGTCCTCCAATGAAAAGTTTCCTGTTCACTCAGAGATTTATGGAATCTTATTTTAATTTTCTTTCACAGGAGCTGCTCAGAGCCGAGCTTTTAGCAGATGAGGATAAATTCTGGATGTCAGCGTGTCCTTGGATACTCTTTCTACAAAGAGTTTAAAATGATTCCTGAGCGCAGCCAAATCTAAAGCCTCGAAATGCACTCTGTGAGGTTCAGGAGCATCATTCACTTGTCTCAGGTCTCTGTGACTTAAACTCAACCCTGAGAGACTCAGAGGGTTATTCAAAGGTCATTTATGAGTTGCACGAATGAATACGTTTCTTTAAAGTAAAACTGCTTGTTTCTGTTTGTGCTGGAGGGTTTGCATGGGTAAAAAATGAACTTGATCAAAACATGAAGGCTTTAAAACCCGATCCAGTTGTTTCTCTATGAAGTCAGAGGTTCAGACACTGCAGCATCCTTATCTGTCAAGGCTTCAGATAAATGAAAAAAAAAATTGAACATTTATATGTTATGGGTTTGCATCCAGGCTTACTCATAAAACCTGACACAGTCCATGTTTCAGTCCGGTCCTGTGCCTGCTGATGAGTTCTTAACATCCCATCTCGGCCTCCGTCTGCCTAAGCTGGGAGGCAGCAGGATTAAATTGGCTTGAACTGAAGTGTGACAGACTCTCGGGTTGTCTGTTGCAAACACAGCAGCTTTCACGCTGATGCAAATCAAACGCTGCTCTCAGTCTGCTGCTGGGATGGAGAAGAAAGGAGCGTTTGATTCTGCAGCAGGGACGGCTCTGAAGCAGCCTGCAGGCTCTTCAGACTCCTTACATCAAACACAGATCAGCACGTTTCTCTCTCTGAAAAGCTAATAATACTGACAAATGATGTCATTAGCTTCAGTGTGGTGTTGCCGTGTACCTGGGAACAGTGGACAGGTAGGTCACCAGCCTCCTCAGGTCCTCCTGCTTTATTCGATCGTGGTTACTCCGAGCAGGAAACGTCAGGATTGGTCCTCCTCTCTTATCTCGCCCACCTGAACATGAACACAGAGAAGAAGAGCTTCATGTTTATGTTTCCTCACACGGTGTTAGAATCTAAATCTGAGCCTATCACAAATTAAATGTTCATTAGTTTTTATCTAAAATTGAATAACCTTATTACAGAAATCAAACAAAGAAACCATGAGATGATTAGAGCACAGACAAACCGCTGTCAGTCCATTATCACTCAGTCTGTGTTAATCTGCAGATTACTGTCCTCTAACAGCTCTAAAATCTGTGTATCAGTGACACACACACACACACACACACACAAAATGCCCAGACGGCCATACACAAACCCTCCTCTGCTCCTCTGTGAGGCACGACGTGTGCAGAGATGTTTTGGTTAGATTAATGTTAGAAACACAAACCGCACAGTTTATGAAAACGCTGCTCAGACGTGGAAAAACTGTGTGTGGATGTGTGTGTATGTGTGTAATCATGGAGGGAGTATTTTGCTCTAATCTAAGGAGGAATCTTGATGACAGATTGTTTTTGGCACTCCATCCTTTCACATGCTCTCTCTCTCTCTTTCATCTGTCCTCTATGTCTCTCTCATTTTCTCTCTTGTACACAGCACTAAAATAAGTAAGGAAAACAGTAAAGTATTTACAAACAGTTCTGAGGTGTCTCAATAGTTAAATATGTGGTTTTGTCTCTTGTGCAGTCTGTGGTCTAACGTGTTGTTGGGAGGTTTTCATATTTTCATCATGTTTCGAGGCTGTGCTCTCACTCTCTGACCTGAAGTCATGATGTTTACCAGCGGACCAATCACAGGGCTCGCAGGCTGCATCGTTGAAGATGCATGTCTGTCTGTAAGTGTAGACTCCGAGGAGGTTCAGGTCTACACAGACCCACAGTGTTTGCTTCAGAGGCTTCACAGGCTTCAGATTTGATGCAGAGGACAAACCAGGCAATGCAATGCAACATGGTGCAAGTCTTAACAGTTCCTCTCAGTCCCAGATGAACAGGTGAACCTGGACTTGGACCTGAGTGGAGTCAGGTGTTTGTCTGATCAGTCCTGAGCGACTGCACTGTCTGTAATACCAGATCTGAGGTCTCAGGAGTTCTGAATGCTGGGTGCATCAGCATCCTCAGTCCTGCTGTGCTTTATGTGCAGACTGTTGGTGTTGATGTGGTCCGGTTCAGCCCGTCCTCCTGATGGGGTTAACAGACCAGCTGAAGCCGTGTTAGCTCTCAGTTTGAGCGAGTGTGACGGCCTGTGGAGGGAAACACTTTGTGTGTCTGCTCTCTCTGCTTGTTTTGGCACACGGAGACCCCAGACGCTGCCAGAGGGGGAAGTTCACATCAGTCATGTTCAGGGTGTGAAGAGCCTGTGATGGTTATTCCTGCACACGCTTCCTGTCTCAGGAGGAGAGCCAGCCCAAGTCTGAGCAGGTGATCTGTTCTGTAGCCCTGAGGGTTCACAGGACCAAGGCAGAGGTACTGAGTGAGTTAAATGGGATCAAGGTGGATGAGTCAGGGTCAGTGTTTAGGGTCCAGAGTCTTCACCTCTGACCTTTGTGGGACTCCACTGTGGGTGGGTGGGGGTTGGCTCAACCTTATTTCTGAGTGCACAGCCACAGGTACTTCTGCTCACCTCATATCAGCCTTTCTTCAGGCACTCCAACAGAAAATAAACATTTTTAATCCAAATGGAAAACTCCAGAGATGATGATGAATAACTCTCTCTATCCATCTTTCTCTCATTCAGTTTTTCGTAGGGTCTCTCGTTGGGTTTCGCTCACTTAAGAGTCCACAGTTCTGTGAGGAGCTCTTGCAGCAGGTTTTAACTCTGCAGACCTTTAACTCATTCACTGCATGGCTTGACTTGACAGGACATTAGCAGAGAGAGCTGAGAGACAGAATGCAAATGTGCAAATCCAGGATTTGTGAACCGAGCAGCCAGAGAACAGACATGCTAACGGTGGTGTAGAGGTTGCATGCGGTGGTCTGCTTTGTGCTCTCCTTTGCTAGCTTACAAATGGCTTTACACCATCAATAATCCCACAGAAGGGTCCAAATACCCTGGTCCTCCTTTAAACCTCAGACTCATCTTCTCTCCAAAGCACGCAGAGTATGTGAAGTGGTTGAGACTGTGTCTGATCTCCTGCTGCTTATGCAGAGGATCAAACCAGGACAAAGTCTAGACCTGATTCATCGCAGCATATCTGAACTGCTGTGAGAAAGTGGTCGCTACTCTTCAATGTTTCCTGAAGTTTGCAGGATGAGCTGAATGTGTGAAGACACCAGTGTTTGCATGTTAAACCCTGGATCATACACTCACCCGAAACAAAGGCCACCTTCTCCTTTAAGACGGGGAGAACATCAGACGCTTTGATGCCTTCAGTCCTCGACGACCCTGCAGAGAAAAGAGGGGAACAGTCAGTCAGAGGAGGATTAATCCCATTATCAGATCAACATTCCTGAGAGAAAGAGAGAGAGAGAGCACACATACCCTCTCACACAGAAACACGACCTTTACTAAACTCTGTGCTCTCTGTTTTCAGCTGGAAATACAGCACAGTCACAGCTGATCCAGGTGGTTTCATGGATCAGAGCAGCAGGATGTCTCTGCAGAGTCATGTGGGTACAGAATATAAGACCAAACACTGCTCTACAGCCATCCTGTGTTTCTAATGTGACACTTTTTCCTCTCACTCTTTCTTCTCCTCTCAGTTTGTCTGGTCATCCATCTGTCATGTTAGAAAATCCCTCCATCCCAGCTTAAATAATGCTCTCTCCACCTCCTCACCTCCCTCTCCCCCTCTCTCTCTCTCTCTCTCTGTAGAAAACAAGCAGAAATGTCCGTGTCCTGCTGAGTGTGTGTGTGTGTGATACACTGCCCTGACGCTCTCTCTTTCTCCCTCTCTCTCTCACACACACACACACACTCACACAGAGAGACACACACATTCCAAGAACATTCCTCAGTAAGAACGCTAAGTCAACAAAATCTATCTCAGGACAGAGAGAAAAACCAAGAGAGAGAGAGAGAGAGAGAGAGAGAGAGAGAGAGAGAGAGAGAGAGAGAGAGAGAGAGAGAGAGAGAGAGAGAGAGAGAGAGAGAGAGAGAGAGAGAGCGAGAGAGAGAGAGAGAGAGAGAGAGAGAGAGAGAGGGCTAATCTGACTGAATCTTTCCATCCAACCAAAGATTGAATTTATGTTCTCAAACACAGAAACGTGTTTTTTTTCCACACACTGTTGAGAAAAGGAAGAGTAAAGGACTCTGAAACGATCACTTTCACAATAGAATGTGTAAGATAAGTGGAATTTAAAGGTGCAGTGTGTTGTATTTACAGCATCCAGGGCTCATTTCCGACACGTGTGACCAATCAGAGCTGTTTACACCCTGAGCAATCAGTCAGCACTGTAAAGGACGTCCAGGAGGAATCAGCTAATGGATTAATACGTGGGAAGTCAGATAAACTGACAGTGAAGGATGTAAACCAAGCTGCAAACTCCAGTGAGGAGAATGAAGCCAACATAGAGGTGCATAAAACTGCTAGTCTCAAAGTGTGTGAAGTGATTATTAAACTCAAACTGAAACCACGTTCAGGAGTCATTTTTGTGGTTAAATATTAAAGTAAAAGTCAATCTTTCATCCATATCTTCTCACTAAAGGAAGAACTGGGAGACAAAATGTGGATGCATGCTGCTGAAGTGAAGTTGGCGTCTGTTTGATTGACAGGTGGACACCGGAGGGAACCAGAGACAGTGTAAACAAAGCTAACCTTTGACCTTTCTGTCAGACAGACAGACAGCAGTGTGATCTCTGATCCTGAATATTATGGAGCTCAGCAGATTTAAAAGGACCACAGTGAAGTCTGCAGGTACAGAAACAGGCTTTAACAAAGCTGAGATGCACCACAGGACGTGCGCACGTTGGTTAGAGGAAGGGAGCGTGAGAGAGCTGAAGCAGATATATCAGAGCGCATCAGAAACAAAGCTAGCCTGCTAAGTGATGCTATAATAAGAAAGGGAATGACAATAATTATGTTAATGATGGCTCTCCAAACCACAACGAGCCAGCCTGTGGTGTCCATCCCACAACAAATGATTACATATCTGTTTGTCTGCATGTTGGATCTAATCTGCACCGAGAGAACAAAGAAAAGAAGGCGAGGCTAACATCAGCTTTCTCTTATCCACCATCATCCAGAGACCAGGGTCAGCACAAGATCAGCGAGATCCTGAGACTTATTAGTCCACTTTGGTTCAGAGGAAACAGTGTTAGTCATTTCAACAAACTCACAGGAAACTGTCACACACACATAAACACACACACACACACGTTTCCTGATCCTGTTTCTGACTGTATTCTGATATTGAGTTAGGCTCAGGGTCTGAGGTGGTGTTTGGATGTTTGTGACAGAGATCGGTTCCTGTCTGGATCCACAAACACTCACAGGACGATCTGAAGCCACCGCAGATGACTCATGTGTTAGTGATGAAACTTCTAACAGGTCTGATATTTCGAAATGTTTTTTACTTTCTCGGCAGATCCCTTACTCCTCTCTGTCTCTCTGCACAAGCAGCAAAACATCAGGAGTGATAGAAAGCTTATGCAAATGTTTCCAACTGTCAATAAAGTAAACACACCTGCACAAAGACATTCAATGCACAAACACACACACTAACTGTCCTCAGTGGCCTTCACACAAAGTCTTGATCATCCATCAACTGCAAGGAGAATATAAGAGAGAGGAAGAGAGAGAGAAAGAGAGAGAGGGAAATACACCGACATCCAGGTCCTTCTTTTTCCATCTCTTATTTATTTATTTTTTATGTAAAAATACATCAAAAGTTAAGCGTCCCAGACTGTGAATCAAAGTCTAACATCATTTCTGGCAGAGAAAACAGGAGCAACATCCTGTCCTGCATTTCAGACACCGACAGCAGAGCTGCTGATCTCTGAGCTTCACCTGTCTGTCCCATACACTCAGATTAAATATCTGACAGGACGCTGCAGCACAGGAGGTGGAAGTCTGTAGATCCTGCAGACTTCAATGCTGACAGTGATGCTGACAGATTCAAAGGGAGCTCGAAAGTTCTGAACTGGTCTTTGCATTACTGTAAATAACAGTGTTTCCTCTATTTAAGGACAAATCTGACTGTAAATAATAACAGAAACTGCTTATGATGTAAAAATCACAATAAGCTTTGGGACAAACTGTCTCTAAGTCCTCTCGATATTTATAGTGTCTCATCAAACTGTCAGTAAAAGTATTGAGAGTGATTATTTCAGTGCATTTATTCAGCACAGCTGTAAACATCATTGTGTGACTTATCATCCTCAGCCAGCTCTCATTCTGTTACATTCACAGGAAGGCAGCTGAGGAAGCAGCACGAGGATCTGCTCTGCTCATTACGAACCAGCACATAAGGAGGACGGTGAGGATGATGCTGCAGCTGCTGTTAGTACGGACTCATCACTTCCTTAACGTTCTGCAGCTGGTCTTAGTATCCCGAGTAAGGTGGTGTTAGATAGTAAAGAAGTGTTTAAGTCTGCTTCAAATTAGCAAGACTTGAGGAGAATATTGAGGAAGACTTGTCTTCATATGAGTTTGTCCTCAAACCCAGCTGCAGGAAAGTCCCGTCAAAGTCATTCTCGGTGAACTCAGAGGTTCAGATAAGAGAGGAAAGCAGCAGTTAATCTGCATGTTCACACACCCCCATACCATCACAGATGCTTTTTTGGGGCTTTTTATGTCTTTACTGAGAGAGGACAGGACAGTGGATAGAGTGGGAAACAGGGTGAGAGTGGAGAGTGACGTGCGGGAAAGTTGCCACGGGCCAGACTTGAACCTGGGCTGTCCCTTCAAGGGCTTTCACAATATGGAGTGTGTCTTAAACCACTTGGCCATCTACAATTCTTCATTTATATTTAGCAGACACTTTTGTCCAAAGCAACGTACAACACAAGAAAGAAAATAAACAGGAAGGAAATTCCTTAGTAAGTGCAAAGAAATGCTTCAAGTTTGTTGGGCCACAGGTACTTTGCCATCAAGTCCCTTAAGACTTAGTATTCCATCTAAATAATGTAGCCACAACTAAAATTCAGTATCTGCAATAACATTTAGCAACATTCAATATTCAGTGCTTTCATTCACTCAGAGCTGGGTCGAAGACCTTCTGATTCAGGACAAAGAGGAGAAGGGTCAGATTAAGTGTCTAAGTGTTCCAAGAACAGGTGAGTCTTCAGACATCTCTTAAAAGTAGAAAGGGTTCGTATGGAGTTAGGTAATTCATTCCACCATTTGGGAACAACAGAGTAGAAGAGTCTGGCTAGAGATTTAGAGCCATGCCATCTGCGCTCCACAGATGCTGGCTTTTGAACTTTGCGCTGATACCAATCAGGATTGTCCTTTTCCTCTTTGGCCCGGAGGACACCGTGTCCATGATTTCCAAATACAATTTGAAATGTGGACTTGTCAGACTACAGCACACTTTTCCACTTAAATTAACCTGTTCACCCGAGGAAAGTTTCAAACAGGTGTTTTTGAGCATTCCTCAACTTTCCCAGTCTACTATTGCCCCTGTCCCAGATTTTTTGTTGTAGGCATCAAATTCAAAATGAGTGAATATTTGTAAAAAAAAAAAAAAAAAATCATGAGCTTGAAGAATAAATATCTTGTCTTTGTAGAGTATACAGTTGAATATAGTTCAAACAGTATTTGCAAATCATTGTATTCTTTTTTTTTTTTTTTTTTTTTACGTTACACACATCTAAACTTCATTGGAATTGGGGGTTGTATTCAACAAGTCAGGTGGAGACTCTTCTTTTCATCCTGCCAACAAACCTGTGACAAAGACACCAGTTTTCCTCTCATTAGAGCCGACACGTCTAAATCTGAAACCCTGAAGGAGGGCCATGAGTTAGAGGTCTGCTATACTGATAAACCCTCTGAGTGTGACCGAGGTAGAAACTTAATTAAAGCTGAAGCAGCAGGTGAACTCAGGTGAGTCTGACTGCTGTAAATGAGCCGTTTCCATCATGAAGGTTTCAGATTCCTGCACCTGGTCCCCATTGATAAGATGAACATCTGAAATGCACACCGCTGGATTTGTTTCACTTCTAATTATTAAAACGGATTTAAAAGCAGAGGCTGTTTTCCAAAGTAAAACACACACAGCAACACAAACACACACACACACTGCCACTGAAGGCTTCCATAGTAACACACAGAGCATGTTAAACGCGGTGTCCTCAGTCTCTCTAACTCATCCTCACGCCTGAAACATGTCTGAAACATTTCTGAAACACACGTCTGAAACACACGTCTGAAACACATTTACGTCACCTCGGTCAACTGAAACATCTGAAAGCTTTCAGAGTGTTTAAAGATCAGGGTGCTGCAGCTTTTCTCCTTTCTTTTCTGCTCTCTTTCAAACACACACCTTTGATCCAGCATGTGTTTTCCCCATTACACACACACACACACACACACACACACACACACACACACACTTAGTGTATGTTTGTACAGTAGCAATACAGCAGTGATTACAGGAGCATATGGCTGTTTAACACAGCAGACGGAATATCTCGAGGCCATTCAATTGACTAGACGCACACACACACACTCACATACACACAGATTCATACACAAAGAGCTGAGAGACAGATTGTAGGAGCCAAAAAGAATAAAAAAATCAAATCCACACACACACACACACGGAGAGGAAAACCTGAGTGCTTTCACAGTCTGCAGCTCGAACAGGCACTCAGCTCCTGAGAGTGTGTGTGTGTGTGTGTGTGTGTGTGTGTGTGTGTGTGTGTGTGTGTGTGTGTGTGTGTGTGTGTGTGACTGTGAGGCTGACATCACAGAAACCAACAGGAACATCTGTGAGCCATTGGTCTGCTGATTGAAGAAGACTTCAGTGACTCTCAGACGTCTAAAAAAGAGAGAATCGTTTCCACCAACGATCGATCATCAGACTGAAGGAGTGTGAGGGATTCAGTCACAGCTGTTTGATCCAGGAGAACCAAAGGCTGCACCAGGAGCACAAACGAACCAGGAGTCATAGAAACACAGTTTATTTCATATGATGGGCAGTTAGAAAGCTCAGATTGAAGCTTATTAAACCTCGCCATGTGGGTGTAAAGAGCACCGTCATTATTTGAACAGGGAACTGTTCCTTTTTGTCCTCCTGCATGAGAATCTAATGTTCTTTCTCTCTTTCATATTTCTCTCACAGAGACTTTTATCAAACATCTTCTCTGCTTTTTGCATCTTGAGGCTGGATCGAGTGTTTCCAGGTAACCATCGGGAACAGACGCTCAGCTCGTCTCCTTGCAGCAGCTTGTTAGCAGCAAGTGAATAAACTTCTGACCAAGGCTCTGCACTCATTTACATGTTAGAGAGGGAATGAATCAGATTAGGTCTGCTTCAGTCCACACATTTAACCGGGAACACTGGAGCCCGGGCAGGGCACGGTCTGACTTCTGCTACCATACAAAACCAGAGAGGGAGGCATCACAAAGACGTCCAGACGCTGCTCAGAGCTCAGCCAGAGACAGACAAATATCTCCCTAAGAATGACTACCTTAACACCCTCATATGTTGACACCAGTTTCCCTCCAACTCACCCTGCAAATGCTCTTAATGCATCTCAATGGAGCCTCTTAGCTCCACAGGTTTCTGCAGACAGTTTCAGAAACCACAGATGTAAAGGTTACCCACCAAAAACACTCCCTCACACACTTTGTCCACAGAGACAGAGGGAGTGCAGACAAAAAAGGATATCAGAAACTTAATGATCTGTACAGAAAGCACTTTGGCTCTGTGGAGACCGTTAAGTATAGACGAGATGTGTAAGGAGAAGAGCAAAATTAATGCTCACACAGTTTTCACCATGAGATCAGCGCCGAACACAACAACACCGGAGAATCAAACGCCAGAGAGGAGAGCTGCGGCAGACTGAAGACACAAGGCTGCTGTGTGAGAGCTCAGTGATTTACTGCTGGAACACACACACACACAGACACAGAGAGAGGGATGATGATGTCTCTTCGTTGGTCTGTGGGGGGGAATTTTGCTCTTGTGTTTCTTCTGTGAAGTCTGTCTCAGATCCCCTCTCCTCTGTGTTTACTGGTTTGACTGGTTTCTCTGGTCATCAGAGATCAGTCAGAACCTCGTCTTCAGATTCAGCCGAGAAACAAACTGAAATTGTTCGAAGACAATTGTGTGTTCTGTTCCTCTTTTGTCACACAGCAAGGTCACACACACAGGAAGTGATGTCACCGCGAGCTGGGTGTGTGTGATTCACTTTATCTCTTCATGTGGCAGAGCGAGTACAGGGGGAAGGTCACAGTCGGCTCCCTCACATACACACTCACAGGGAGACAGAGCTGGTGTTTCCAGACATGTGGATGTTAAAGGTCAATGTGCTCTCCTGCTGGAGCCATTAACACGGCTAACCCCACCCCCTCCACCCTCCATCCTCCATTTCAGGGACCAGCACTACCTGGTTCCTTCCTGAGACCAGCTGACTGGGTGTTCTCTGGTGCTGGCTGCTCAGGAGGTGGATTGATCTGATCACAGTGTAGTGGTTTAAATATTTCATGGTTCAATGTAGAGTACTCAAAAGCTTCAAAGAACCCTAACCCTCTTCCTTCTTGCTTACTTTAAGGTGAGGTCATGAGGACAGGTGTACCTGTGGATACCTGATCCTGCACTTTAGTTTGCATTGAACTGATTTGCATTGTGAGACAGGCCATTAGACTCCTCCAGCTTTATGTTCTGTTCACGTAGTTTCCTCTGAGCAGCGCTGCAGCAGCTGACAGCGAAGGTGACGCTGAGGAGGCTCAGACAGCCAGCAGACGTTTCTTTCACTTACTAAGACGAACAAATGATCACACAGAGCCGAGCTGAGGATCATTCATCTACACATAGACTGCTCTCAGCGAATGGGACGACTCGAGCCAAAACCTGAAGGTCACAGGAGCCTGATGTATCAGGAAATAACACCTCAGTGTGTGTGTGTGTGTGTGTGTGTGTGTGTGTGTGTGTGAGAGAGAGAGAGAGAGAGAGAGAGAGAGAGAGAGAGAGAGAGCTCCATTGAATACTTTGAATAACAACCAGCCAAGTAAAGTTTAACAGCTTCATGCAAAACCAAACTGCCGTGAGAGGTCACATCAACACGAGTCACACACACACTCTCTCATACACACACAGATCACACAGTAACAGGTGAGACCGTCTGCACCCTAACAGCCGCCTCCCCAGCTGTCAGACCTCACATGTTCCTGCACAGACACGGTTTGGACTCCATCCATCTATTTCTGCTAAGCTAACGTGCTAACAGGACTCTGTTTTCAGTCTGAGGTGAGGTTAGAGTGTGTGAGGGGTCCAGCTGAGCATTTTGAGTCCGTCCATAAACTCATGGAAGACTCTGCTTTGGGTTTTAGACGTCTGATCAAAGCGACGTTCAGCCTGCGTTCACTGTCAGTGTCCAGCTTCTTCAGCTGTTTGGATCATTAATTTCTCACACTCTAGTGGATGGAGTTTCAACACAGCGAGAGAGTTTACAGCTGAGTAAAGATCTCAGTTGGTCACCAGAAACAACTGACAGGAAAGAGGACCAGTGGGCAACATGGGAAAAGAAACCACTGCAGCTGAACAGCATGTTAATGTTTGAGAAACACACGCTTCATATTGTCAATGGATTTAAATGGATTGACTTTTCCTTCTGAAACATTAGCTCAGCTGACTGTTTCATATTTCCAAACCTCGACTGTTGAACATGTTTCTGAGCGCCGTGTTTTCCTCCTCAGAGCCTCCGCTGGCACGCTGTTTGCTTTTTTGGCAGATTACAATCAAAACTGTTGATCAGAGGAAAAGCTTGAAGCCATTGGCAGGCACGCTTATCGTGAGCAGACATTCTGTGTGCGTGAGTGTGTGTGCGTGAGTGTGTGTGTGATACAAACAAACGGGGACCACATTTGAATCATGGCTCAACAGGAGTGATACTAGCGGTATCTCTGTGAGTCCATTAAACCTTAAAAAGCTTTATTATAAATGATGAAAGTGGCTCACAGCACGCTGCTCCTTGATCCTGACAGCTGTGTTTCCCTATTTGTTTCACCTCAGGAGGAAACTGCACTAAATTAAACTTAAGATGAGCAAATGACCCTCAAACATTAGAAAAAAACATCCAGACAAGCTATGCCTTAAAGCTTATCTCAGTCAAGGTGCTGAAAGAAGACCAGGAAGAGGAATTAATCAGACAAGCTACACTGCAGCAAAGGTGGTTATCGCGCAACATGAGCAGGTACAGTCACAGTCAAGTAGCCCTGGGACGATAAACAATAAATCAATTAATCACACAATAGATGAAAACGAACTCGATCATTTCACGGGCCTCGATATGTTGCCATGTGCATGCATGTTTGTTTTCCTCTTCACTCGCCTCCACACATGCAGGATGACCATATCAAGAGGATTCAGGAACTCAGGAACTGATGAAGCCTCTTGGATGAGAGGTGAAACATGTTCCCAAACTCTTTAACAGTCCAGTTGTCTAAGTGTTGGGTTTAAGCATTCAGAATAACTATGTTATGGATGAGTGAGAATTTACATGGACACAGATAGTGTAGTTTGGGATATTGCAAAAGAAATGCTGCCCTTTAATAGTTTTTATTCAAGTGCAATTTCACCAACAGAGACTAAGAATCAATTTTATTTATTTATTCATTCATCCATCCATTCATTCATTCATTTATTCATTCAGCTTATTTAGGATGTTTAAAAGTTCTTGACATTCCAATTACAATGGTTAAAACTACTCATGAGAAATAAAAGTTTATTGCATTTGAAAGGGTGTACTTGCATTATTATGATATACTATTACATTAGTGGTTAATTTGGTCTCATTAATAATGTTGACAATAATATTGTTTATCATTTAGCAATAATTTGTGGGACAAAATATAGGCCTGTGGTCGATCTCAAATCTGTTGCATTAAGTGGAAGTCACATAAAATCACACACAAAATGAAAATCTATCAAAAAGTGTTTCTCTCTATAAGCTGTATTTTCACACAAGCAGTTGATCTGATCTGCTCTTCTTGGAGTTACTCATCTCTGTGCTGAAATGTTGCACCAGAAGAAGTTCTTGAAGTAAAAAGAAGTTGATGATATCAGTGGTCTGCATGCAGCGTAGTATTTTAATTAGAAACAGATTTTCTCTCTTTGTTGTTTGAAACTCTTTGGTCCTTCTGCAGCTCTGCAGCAACAAGCAGGAGACCAGAACTCAACTGAAGAGACCTGATATTAGTGTTTAGACCTATCAACATGCACACACACACTGTGACACAAAAACAAAAACACACACACACACACTTGGTCCAGCTTTGAGCAGCTGTCAGTGGAGTTGAAATGTCAAGTATAAGCTGTATCATCCTGTTTATGAATTATTCATCCCTGTCTCATTATTTCAACATACCACCGGCATATATTCTCCAAGACTGCTGGGAGAATCTGTTTCCTATCTGAGCCCTTCTAACACACACACATTCACACGCATGCACAGACACACAGGCATGCACACACTCACACACACAGTAATGGCCTCGGCTCCAGTTTCCCCTGCAGAGGAAAACCACATCCATCACTCCTCCAACACAAACCACACACTCCTCTCTCACATGCACACCCAGGAGGAGAGAGAGCAGTGTTTGCTGGGCATGACATTCGTGTCACACACACACACACACACACACACACACACACACACACACACACACACAGAGTAGATGATGTATTCTTCATTGGGAAGCTTCTTTTCATAAAGAACACACACACACACACACACAGACACACACACAGACACACACACAGACACACACACACACACACACACACACACACACACACACACACACACACACACACACACACACACACACACACACACTTTATGTACTCACTTCTTATTTCTGTTTAATTGACTGACAATGAGTCTCTTTCTGCTGTTTCCACACTGAGAACAATGAGTGTTTCCTCCTATTAAAGCCTCAAGGCTGCACACATACACACACACACACACACGAAACATGTAACACACACAGTGAAAAAACGCACTTGGTCAAAGGGCGTAGAGACAGAATTCTCTCACCTCAAGAGGAACTGACTAACTTAGGAGACCGTCTGTTTGTATTTGCATGTTCACATAAATCTGTGTGTGTGCATGTGTGTGTGTAGGTGTGTGTGTTTGTGTGTGTGTTTTTCTATGTTTGTATCTTTCTTCCATTTTCTCCTCATGTCCATCTGACTCATTCGGCATGACCCAATCAAATCAGAGCTCAGATTTGGAGGTGATGACATCATTCTCGCCGTGTTCCAACCACATGGAGAGCTGCCATCTGGAGGACGCTGACTCAGCACAACAACACACACTCTCTCTTTCTCTCTCTCTCTCGCTCTCTCTCACACACACACACACACACACACACACACACACGCACGCACACACACACACACACACACACACAAACACACACACAGGCTAAAGTGGAATATGAGAGCTGCAGGCTGGGATCAAATCCAGCTGATCTGGATGAAGGAATGAGGGTCAGTTTATCCAAAATATGGAAAAAAAGACGTTTTTCATTTTCAAACTGGTGACATCAACGAGACCTCTGAATCTGCATGTTCACAGAAACTTGTTTCTGCTGGAGCGTCTGTGATTAACATGAAGAAAGCAAAGAACATCATAACTTTACTGCAAAAACACCACAAATACAGAATAAAAGTCTGTTTTTGAGGCTCACAGAGAGAAAAGGTCTTTTCGCTGTCTGCATGAAGACTTTCATCACATTCAGCAGCCTGCAGGTTTGAAGTTTGGATGTCTGAATTTAAAATAAAGGGATGAAGTTTAGAAAGTTGGCCGTGATGTTAGTTAGGCCTTTAAGCTGCTTCAGAGAAACATCAATCTTCACATATAACCAGAAATAGCCACCACATACACTCACACACCTGTTTATGCTGCTGAGATGCTCACACACTCACACACATGCACATGAGGAACCAGGAGGTCAGAGGTCAGGAGGAAGCCAGAGGTTTCTTCCTGAAGGAGAGAAAGTTAAAGCCGGAGAGGAGCCGGACGTTCAAACACAGAACACGTGTTGGAGCTATCAGATGAAACTCTCTCACTCCGAGGATCAGCTTTCAGTCTCCAGACAGCAGCTGTCTGAGCGCAGGAAGAGCTGGGAGCAGGCGCTCAGACATGGAATGTGTGTGTGTGAGAGAGTGTGTGTGAGATTGTGTGTGTGTGTGTATGAAGGGCCTGGTGACAGAGAGGTACTTCAAGGCGCCACATTTACTGTAAGGACGGACAAATCTCCAATCTCTGACGTGTTTCATGAAGAAGAACGATGAGCACAGAGTGCTAATATCTAAAACCTGTTCGTGTTCTAATAAAGATCCTTTCATTCATTGTTTGTTTGTCAGTGTTCACCGGGTTTAAGTATTAAAGAGTGTTTGAGTTCAGTAAATGCATCTGATGCATGTGCTGTCAAATCAAAGAGTTTAAAATGTGATGATGTGCTTGAGATTGCAAGTCATTAGCCTCATAGCACAAACGCCCAAGTTAAAAAAAATTAAATATAATAAATAAGTTAACAACAATAATAAAGATTATATAAACAAATCATAAATAGTAAAAAAAAATAATAAATATACATTAAAAATGTTGCTGTTTTTTCTTCTTTAATGAAAAATTTGACATACAACTTAAGCGATAATGCTACGAGGCTAACGAAGCAGGAGAAACCAAACAGTTGGTAAAACTGGCTACAAAGCCGCAGAGATCAGTTGAAACTATTTGAATTCAGTTCAACAAATCCAAACATCCCAGATTCTCAGAGGAAGTAGATGTTAACCAGCATGTTCTTCTAAGCTAAACTTTGATTATCCTAACTGTGCGTGTTATCGTCTCTCCACGCAGAGACACAAACAGAGCGAGTGTATCAGCACGCGCCAGAGAAAAGAGGAGTTTGGCAAACAAGCCGGCCCTACCTGCCAGCAGGCAGTGTGAACACATGCTGCCCTTTTCTGTCCAAACCCTCCCCCCGATGACAGAGTGTTTTTTATCCTCTAATGATGCTGGAGGAGCATCATGGGAAAAAAAGAAACAGTGAAAGTAAAATATCTTCCAAAAGAGTCCAAAAGATCAGATGAAGTGAGAAATATTCAGGGTTAATGTTTCCTCCTGTTCTCTCTGCTCTATTATTAGACCTCAGGAAGCCCGGTTCTGTTTGCTCGATCACAGGCTGACACACACACACCACACACACATATACACATATAGGAGTCTGAGTGTGTGTATCCCCGTGTGTGTATTCGAAGCCTCTCTGGGGCTGAATGAGCTCTAATTAGTGTTTGCTTCAAAGACAGAGAGATTAAATAGACGTAGAGGAGAAGGTGGAATCAGGACCAAACATCGGAGGAAGATTCAAACGTTCAGATGATCGAAGACAAAGAGGGAGAGAGTAGGGGGGAGAGAGAGAGAGAGAGAGAGAAAGAGAGAGAGAGAGAGAGAGAGAGAGAGAGAGAGGGAAATCTGAATCAGTCCCAGCTGCTTCATTCATTCTGTCTGCACGGAAACTATGAACAGAACTCTTAAAATGAATGAAACGAACACACACACACACACACACACACACACTCAGACACAGCTCCTGACTCAGGCCAAACCGCAGCCTGCTCAATCTTCATCTTCCACCGAGGTTTAAAGTTTTAACCGGAGCTGAAGTTAAACTGAGGACAACTAATCTGTAGTACTCTGCAGCAGAGGGTTTAATACTCACAGACAGACAGACAGACAGACAGACAGACAGACAGACAGACAGACAGACAGACAAGAAGAGGTAAACAAGAGAGGAACGGTGTCCTCCCTACATCAGTCTGCTTGTCTGCTGGTCTTCAAAGATGAAGCTGATGCTGAAGTTTTATAAACTGCAGTTCCTCCAGTGTCCACTAGAGGCTGGCTGCAGAGGAAGCAGAAGCCACATCCACACCCATTCAAAGAGCTGATTGTTGTAGTTTCTCCTCCTTCATCTGAGAGGATGTTCTGACCTTGTGGTCTCACCTTGATGCCATATTTCATAAAGTTCTTCTTAAACAGTCAGATCAGGATCTGCTCCTGAAATCCCCTCCATCTGTCTGACAGGCTGAAGAGACATTGACTGTAACTCAAACATCCAAAACCTCCCCGATCAGTTTGAAACTCCACTCAGTTTGTTTCATTTAGGGTTGGATGAGAAAATCATGACCAATTACGACTCTAACCCAATAAAACTTAATGTGTAGAGATTAAGAACAGGCTGAAATAGACTCCCCTACGTCTCACACACGTCAGACAGTCAATCTGTGCTTTAAGTTTCTGTACCAAATTCTGACACTGTGCCATGTTTACAAACAGGGCTACAAACTCCTGCTCACATTTAGTCAGAACACATGTTTACAAGAGCTCATTTACACCCAGTCACAAACACACACACACACACACACACACACACACACACACACACACACACACACACACACACACACACACACACACGTAAACACAGTGGTTTTCTTGTTTTACTAAGAACATCCTGTAAAGATCTTTACTGCTGCGGGGTAATTGCTGACTGCAGTGAACTAATGAATGCTGCTAAAGTGGAGAGAGAGAGAGGGAGAGAGAGAGAGAGAGAGTTGCAGGTAGACCCTCTGAAACCATGACCCAGGTGTTTGCTGTTTGAATGTTTGCAAACTGGAAGTCATGAACCCTAAAACACACCTTCTTTTCTTCAGTGACCTTGTTTTT
>CM061160.1:21298587-21361087 GCA_030710495.1 Labroides dimidiatus
CCACCCTCCAGCCCTGCTTCTAGCCAAGACCGAGACCCCCCCCCTTCCACCATCCAGACCACCCCGGGACCCTTTGACTCTCCTCACTTCTCCGCCCCACCTCTGAGCAGGTAAGACTCAGCTTGTTTTAGGCTTTTAAAAAAAGTACTTCCTGCTCTCTCCTCTTGTTTTGTTTTCAAACACTCAGTTATCCCCGGCCCCTCCGTCTTCCCTGCATGCATATTTCAAGTTTTCCTCGCAGCACTTCTGTCGCTCAGAAAAGTGACACAGTTGCAGGAGATGCTATCAGTGAGGTCACTGTATTTCTCTTCCTCCTCTGATATTCTCCTCTGATAACAACTTCCTCCCTCCTCCTCCTCCCTCTCTGTTCCTCCAATCTTTTCATCTCCTCTTTTCATGTCTTTGCATTCTCATCCCCTCTGGCTTTTAACGTGTGCAAATTCAGTTAGAAAGTGATTCAAATCTCTTGTCTCAAAGTCTGCCTGGAGCACAAGTTTACAAGAACAACATGGTGTGTTTTGGTTGTGGAAAAGGCAGCTCTAATTGATTTCTTTCAAAGTGTTTGTTAGTTGCTAATGGCTATTTATAGGCGCTGACGCACCACACACGTGCTATCGCTAGGCTACTTCCCTAATGCTGGGACAGAACACAGGACCGTCCACTGGCTCCAGAACACATGACATTGCACAAAGTGTAATGACTTTACAAGGCAGTGAGTTGCTTGATTGAATCAAGCAATCGTTCCAGGAGAACTCCAATATTAACATGGCCCATAAAGCATTCCTGGCAACAGCCGAGGAGAAAGAAAAACTGCTTAGTTCTCCATCCGCACATCCTGTACTTTACCAGGAAGGGGAAGTGGATTGTGTGTGTGTGTGTGTGTGTGTGTGTATTTGTGCATGTGTGTGTTTGCGAAGGAGACACAGATACTGCTTAAGTGCTTTAGACATCAATACTGGCAGACAGGAGTTTTTAAAGCCACTCCATCATATCTGAAAACTGGACCTTACAGCAGGATGTTTCTGCTGATGAGCTCTTCTAGTTCTCACAACGGTTTTCAGCAGATACTGATGTAATTAGAGTGTTTTTAATCTGATGTATTTATTTATTATGTTATTTAAACAGCACCAATATTCCAGGTTGTAATCCATCACATTACACAACAGGTTTCCCCCCTCCTCCTCCTCCCACTCTACAGTGTCTGTCTTTACACGTTCAAACAGTTTGAATCAGAAACTATTTTCATTTGACTCCAAACGTCAAAAAGCTCCATCACCCACTGTGACCTTTCTTTCTCTCACAATCATTGTCTCGTTTAGAAAATTCAATAAATGAATAAAATCTGCATCTGTGACACAAAGCCTCATGGGAATCAGGGCTTCTCAATAGTGTTGCCTTGAGGGAGAGCACCAAAGGCTTTTATTTTGACAGTCTGCGTATAGAGCATCTTAGGGACTGAGGATAACGCCCGCGTCACTTCAGATTTAAATCCAAACATCGCTTTCATTTTGCATATTTATGATGTTTACGATCATAAATATGTCTTTAAAGAGCAGATTTATGTTACTGTTGGCAGCATTTGTGGACTGGATCACGCAGGTGTCAGGTTGCTAGTTTATTAGGACGTGTAAATTGGCTGTCTCCACTTCTTGAAGCAACATGAAGGTGTTTGTCTGTGCTGCCCCTCTCAGAAACTCAGCTGGATTTAAGCCAAAGACAAAACATCTCACTGTCCCTGTACTAATCAGAATATAATTTACATGTTTCATCAGGGGCTGCACGGTGGTGCAACGGTTAGCAGGTACTCCGGCTTCCTCCCACAGTCCAAAAACATCAGGTTAATTGGTGATTCTAAATTGCTCATAGGTGTGAGTATGAGCGTAAAAGGTTGTCTGTCTCTGTGTGTGTCAGCCCTGTGATTGGCTGGAGACCAGTCCAGGGTGAACCCCGCCTCTCACCCTAAGACAGCTGAGATAGACTCCAGACACCCGCGACCCTGAACAGGATAAGTGGGATAGAAGATGGATGAATGAATGGTTCATCAGGAAAAAAACATATTTGTTAGGTGGCTTTTCAGGCCTGAACAAAAAGTCCAGGCTGGATGTGAAGTGTTGTTTCTCACTGATCTAAAATAACAAGTGGTGGCGAGAAATGTCGGGGTGACCTGAAACTACAAAGTTTGCAGACTAACTTACATCATACACTCGGTCACATTTTGTGAATGGGGTTTAAAACCATTTTCATGAATGACTGGATGACATATGTCCAAGAAGTGGACTTATGACCTATTCTTTAAACCAGTGTTTCTCAAATTGTGGTCCGTGGACCACGAGTGGTCCACCAGCACCCCCTAATGGTCCACCTTGACATTGAGTAATTATTATTATTTTTTTATGGAACATTTAAAAAGAAAAGAGAGAGAGAGAAGTTGATCGGGACTAAAAAATTTCCTTGAAATCCCCTCCAGAGAAACCGTCAAGCTAACGTTTCTCCGCTAATGAGCCTACAGGAAAAATCATCATGTATCGGTAGCTTAAAACGGAGACAGTAAAAAGAAAATCAAATTGAAAGAGAAAACTTCCAACACTGACCAGGAGAAGATGTAGCAGGGAGATGATTCATCTGCAGTGAGCATTGTGGACACCGTGGAAGCTAACATTAGCGCAGTGCATACATCAGTTGCTTATCCAGGCTGTTGTTACAGGGATATATAGTTTAGTGGTCCATCTGTTTTTTGGGGGGGGGGGTTTCGAAAAGAATCTGAGAAACACTGCTTTAAACACTGCTTTACAATGAGAGTAAGTACATAGACTTTTTTTCATTTTGGTTACATTTTGAAGTATCTGGGTTTTTTTTTGTTTTTTTCCCCCTTTTTTTTGAGAACAAAAACTCAATATTCTTGTTTAAAGGGTAATATTTGTTTAGAGAAACCCAATTTTGATACTAGGGAGACTCTGACAGAAAATGGGATACTCGCCTGTTTATGGAAGCTGTCCACTACCAGCCCAGGCGAAACCTCATCACAAAGACATATCAACAAAACAAACATGGCAGCCACTTTAAGAGCATCTTACTTCAGGGGCAACTCAAGAGTTTTGTCTTATGGCTACAGGAATTAGTTAACTGCTTCTGCAGGGGCATTGTGAAAACTGTCAGAGTTGAGGGTGTGTTTAAAATTTACTGTTGCTCTATTCCATATCTGCTCTGAGATATCTGTTGCGAAAGATAAACATCACAGGTGCTTGAGGTAATATGGTACAGTAATGAGAAACTGGGATACAAGTTCTTTTAAAAGTATACAGGGGTATAAAACACTATCAATTCCCACATCCTGAATATGACCAAAACCTTAAATAAGGCTCATAAACACTCACTCAAGTTGATGTAACCACACTCAGTCAGTTTTGTAGCAACTGGACTCCTAAACCATCCCCATCTTCTGATATTTCATTAAATTATACCAGTCATGAGATAATCGAAAACACAGTAGGGACGAAAAAAAGTTTAATAAATGTTCTTTCCATGCATGCATCTCCATCACCACGACGCTCCAGCAGCTCTTTCTCCGCCATTTTTAATGCACTTACAGCACATCAACTCTCCCAGTGTAAGCTCTCATAAGAATGCATACGTAAAATCCCTTGTACTATGAGATATTTATGAGCCTCTGAGATGTGGTTGCAAACTCCTGCCCGTGCACTCACACGCCTTCATAAGCCACTGCTGTGAGCTCAAGTCGAGCTGCACGCAGTTTATGCAGACGATGAGTGTGGCCCGCCATGTCAGAGCAGTTTTATACTTTCCCATCATAATGTGCCACACGTGGAGGTGGGATGTCATCTGAGAAAGACACAAATGAAGTGTTGAGATGGCAGCATGTGAAGGGAAAAGTGACGGGCTTTTGTTTAATGAGAACTGAGAAAGGATGTTAAAAAAACCCTGAAGAGGGAATATGATTCAACAGTTATCAATGGGCTACTTTCTCCATCGGTTATTATTTAAATGAATTCTACGAAAAGTATATTCTCTTTTCTTGTAATCCATTTTCAGTGTCTTCCTGCCTCCGCTGCTAATTTTCCATTTGGAACAAGCGTACTGTAAAAAGATGGATCACATGCATCCAGTGCACTCAGTCAGTCAGGCTTCCTTCCATGTGAAGCCAACGCTCTGCAAGCAGCTGGCCCTTTGTGCTTTGGCCTCTTCGAGCCTTTCCGGATCTCCCGCTGGCCTGGCTCGGGGCACGGAGTGTGCCGGGAGTTGCCGGGAAGAGACTGGCTCACATGTGAAGAAGGCCATCGACACTGACAGGCTGTTGTGTTGGTAACGGTCACAAAACAACACTGCTATTGACGGGCAAATTTAAACTTTGCTTGCTCTGAAAACGGACCTAAAATTTGTAACGATATTATTAAACCAACATTTTATTTTTTAATCATTTCAGAGTTTCAGATAGAGATGGTGATGCTGCAGAATGACTATAAAGAAAAACATTGTGACGACCAAGATGTGGTCATAATCTAACTTCAGCAAAAAGTGTTTTTCAAAGTAAAAGCGCAGATCAGGAAAGAAGAACAAGAAAACACTGTTAGCTCACGTTCGAAGACCATCACAGCATGTGAGAGCAGGAGTTATGTTGCTTCAGCTGACTGTTTTTAAATTAATGACTGAAAAAAAAATAACAATTATTAATATGTTTGTATATTGAATAAGAGCACAGCATCTAGAAACTACATTAAGAGTTGAGGCTAAGTGAATCTTAGCTTTGTATTGGATTTTAAAGTTTCATTTGGCAGTGAGTCACACAGTCATGTGTGCACACAGGAGACTGAATTATTTATATATTTCATTCCCAGTTTTTATTACATTTTATTTTCCTTTTATTTATATGAGGAGCAGGGTCGTTTTTCAGATTTATTTCATCTAACGCATCCTCATATTCTCAGTTTGGCACTTTAAGAGTCTGATTTTTCTGTAAGATCACTTTTCAGGATAAAAGTCATGTTTTATAGTCTGTAGATGGTTGTTTATTGTTGTGAACAAGCTTCTCAGCATGCGAGTTTTGTGTTGTGCAGGCATGGCATGACTCTCCTACACAATTCATGAGCCTGGTTTGTATGCATGCTGTAAATGTGATCACCTGATTCATTATGTTGACCGCCTGGCTAGAAGCACAGCATGTAAGGGCTGCTAAGCTGGTGTAAAGATATAGAAATTAAAAAGGGGTCAAGGCTCAATGCAGACCTCAGTGGGACCTTTTCAGTTCAGGGTCACTGACGCCTTCATCCCCGCCTTTTTCCAACATAACATGTCACCAGTTCCACAGCAGCTGTGTTGAAATTTTCTGGATTATAGAGCTGTGTCATTTTAAATCAATCTAAAATAATCTGCATTGTTTTTTTTAATGAGAAAACTAAGTTAAATATTTTTTTTCTAATTTTACCTGAGCAGATCTGATATTAATGCTACTTTTAAAATTCTCTCAGATGTAGTAGAAATTTTCTCCTATGAAGAATTTTTTTCCAGTACAAAAATAATATTGAAAAAAAAAATGCAAAAATAGCAAAAAAAAAGCAAAAAAACAGAAATGCAAGAAAATCAAAAAAAAGAGGCAAAAAAGCCAAAAAAAAAGCCAAAAAAGTTTTAAAAAATGCAAAAAAAAAAATGTACAAAGAAGTTTTAGGTGAGCAGATCTGATATTAATACTACTTTTTAATTCTCACTGATATAGTAGAAACTAGAAAAAAAAGCAAAAAAAAAAAGCAGAAATGCAAAAAAAAGCTAAAAAAAAAAAAAAAAAAAAAAAAGCAAAAAAAAGTTAAAAAAAAAAAAAAAAAATTGTACAAAGAAGTTTAATGAATCTTGGTCTATTGAGGTCTGTTTTCAAGAAAACCACCTCTAAACTCTTAACAATCTGCAACATTTAACATTAAAGTTATGAAAGAAAGCTGCTCAGAGATCAACTCGAGTATCATATCTCATTTTCAGTTATTTCAACCACATCTAGTGTTACAGGGGAACAGTTTAAATCTTTGATAACAAGTAATGAGAAAAATCCACTCCTTCAGGAAGCAACTACATGGAGACATACAGTTTATCTTCAACAGTGTTGTACTAACTGGTCTATGAAGTGTCTTACAAAGTGTGGACTGCTAACAGCTGCATTGATCCATGTTGTCTTAAATGTATTCTGAATAAAGCTATCACAGGAAAGAGTCTGTTAATCTCAACAGGAGATGAGTATCGTTCCTCAGAAAGCTAATCAAACACGTGCACAAATAGAGACTGCACAACTGGTTTGTGCAGGAAGTTCAAAGGACTGATTCCCATTTGAATTTGTTGCTTTGCACACGTCACACAACTCCGTTCTGATTAAACGCATCAGGGGATACAAGGACACGACCAACCTGGATGATACTCTGCACAAACACTGACCTGCAATCTTTAATTCAAAAGATGTCTTTTAGTATGTGTTTGGATAAGTTCAGTCTTTTCAGCCTCCACTGACACTGAAACTTAACTAAAATTCATCTGGCTCTCCTACAGCCACTCTGTGTTTTATATCTCTTACTCCTTCCTTCACACCCATTCGATTGGGAAGCATTTCTTCGTCACAGAGCTGGGCTGTAAAACTTAAAAAACAATCTATTCTGAGTCATAATTCATAACTGAATACGAGGGTTGGGGGGTTTGAGGCATGGCCCGCGGCTGAAATTGAACGCAGCACCTTTCTGAAATCAGAAGCTATTGGAGAGAATTATGATATGTGAAACCTGAGGGCCTTTTTGTCTCTGTGCAAAGCCACTGGCTGATGTAATTCAAGCTGGCGGAGGGTTATGGGATCAATCAGCACAGGATGGAAGGGAAAATGGAGAGAGGCTGGTGGAGAAGGGAAAGGTGGAGCAGCAACAGAGCAAGAGAGCTTTAACATTCCCCGCTGCTTTCTTAGCATCACTCTGGGTGGTGCAGCGTGGTCATAAATAGGCAGCCCCCCCCTCTGCCCCCTGTGTTAGTGCTATTTTTATATCCACTAATACAGGGGGGGTTAGAGAACCAGCTGTGTGGTGAAGTGACAAGGAAATGTTATTGTTGGCTCCGAGTTAAGAGAGCTGTAGCGATCAAAGAAGCATGCACATACCCATGGAGGGGTGTTTGTGGAAGAATTAGCCCCATGTTGTTGTTTTTTTTATGAGATTAGAGTTTAAATGTGCTCATTTATGACTCTGGCTGAGATTCAATGGGGCATGTGTTACATTTGAATGTTTCTATTTGCAGGTTGTGGAAATGCCATAGTGTTCTGATCAAAGCATACTCTGGATTTAAACCAGGGGTCAAAAGTTCAGGTCAAATTACTGCCTGAAATAATTATAAACCGGTTAAACGGGAGACATTTTTTCTGTCTTTTCTTTTTTGTAATGAGGAAAAAAGGATTAGGAGTTCAGGCGGACTAATAAATTCAAGACAACAACTAAGACAGCAGAGGAGGGCAGTGACTCTGGGCAGACTGGTCACTCATCAGCAGACATGAACACACAAAGCACGGTTCCACCTGCCTGCTCTGCCTGCACACAGAGATCCCAGCTTGCCCCCGTGACACCTTTCTTGCTACCTGTGATGCTGGCACAGGGCTGAGCTGAGACCTGGTGCCATCATCATGCCTCCATAACATTTATACAGACAGCAAGATGTTACAGGGATACAGGTATAGAAGAAGCTGTAGATCTGGGACCACACTTTTAAAAACTGTAAATCATTTGGTTATTGATGAGAGATTTTTTAACACTTGATCACCAAAAATGGATCTAAAACCTCTCAACTAGATTCGTTTTCTATTTATTTTTTTAAAATATTGACTAACCCTTTAATTCCACATTACTCTGATAAACTGATGTTAAAAACCAGGAGAATCTTCATCTGTTTACTGATCACTATTACAAGTATTTTTCAGAATGTGATGATTTAAGACAGTAAACTTTGGTGTATGCTTTAGTGAGAGTATTTCTAATATAAATTTATCTATAGACAGGGATTATAGGTTTGTCTGTGTAGGCGGGGACATAGAAGTGCATACATGTGTATACCACAACGATCCTATTTACAATGGCTTTGCCAAACTTTGAATTTTCATTTACAAAATGTTTGTCTCACCACTCTGTCCTCATTTTATAAGAATGATTAGACATCTGAATAAAAATTTAAATAACAAATAAATAAATAAAAACAGGAGGACTGTTTAACAACACTTATGTGGAAATGACATCATTGCTTTATGTTACATGGAGCTAAAAACTGTGACATATGATCTCCTCCAGGGAGAGAAGTAATTTCATCATCCTGGTTGAATTGATCTTAAATACACTAAACCATTAGCTGTAAAACCTTTAGGCTGTCAGGAATGTAAAGCAATACTTGTGGAAAGGTCAAAGATTGACAATCCCGTGGGGGGGGGGGGGGGGGGGGGGGGGCAATATATAGAAACTTTAACCCTTAACCAGATTAAGATGAAGTTAGATTAAAAAAGTGGGAAATACAACAATATAAAGACATAATATCACAAATATAACCTTTAAACTATAGCTGCCTAGGTTATATAGAAATTATATACGGACAGAACTCAAAAAGCCCAACCTGCAACAAACAGCTCTTTTCCTGCTAAGGAGAAGCATCGTTCACACTCACTCTGTGTCTGCAACATGTGATGGAATTAATTATTTAAAGACTTGAGTGGGACTGTTTTTTAATTCCTGCACCCACCTGCGCACTCACAAATTTGGACCCCACCCACCCATCCCTGCAGAGATTCAGTCCCGTCTGCAACAATGTTGGCAAATCTGTGTCACCGTCCTGTGAGAGACCCCACATATGCTCCGTATCTCAGCATGTCTGACCTCCATGTTTGCTGCTGGTGTATACTACACATGTTTCATTATTGATGTCCTGTAAGTAATTCCATCATGATTTATTCATCCATTAATTACCACTTTTCTTTTGCATGGCTTTCATACTCTGGACTCAATGATGAATGGTACTTTTTGACTGTTAGTCAACACTGTTACTGATGGTTGTTGACGTTTTTTAGAAAATGATAGTGATGATGGTGTCAATGACTGAGGAAAAAAAAAAAAGACTGATTTTTAATTCCCTTATTTAACACCAGCCCTCTGCTGGAGAAAAGCGGTACTGTTTTTTCAGCCCAGTTGATTAAAAAAAACGTGGGAAAAAACGTTTTTTTAACAAAAAATAAAAATAAAAAATTTAAAATTGTAAAGCAAAAAAAATCCCAATATTTACATGAAACGATTTTTTTCTCCCACCCCTAAGTATTACTATTTTAACACAATGAGAAGTTAACCTCAGTTTAATTTTAGCGGTATCTCTAACTTGTTTGTGTTTCCAAAGACAGAAAAACAGATTGTACAATTCAAGCACTAAGAATCAGCTGTTACTGCATTAATAACCTTGTTTCTGATTAATATAATCAGTTACACTAAGTGTGACATGTTGCTGATGAATGCTTAATCTGGGACATTTTTCAGTCACCATTTAAAACAATGATTTAACAGCAAAAAACAGAACTTGACAGTACAGATCCAGTGGCTCTGGGTCGATAATTGGAAATTCTCCAGATGGAGAAACAGAACAGGCTTTATTTCTGTCGTGCCACAGCAGGGAGAAACAAAAAAAGAAGCTGACTCGTCTGATTTTGTAATCAATGTTCATAATCAAAATCAGCCTCTCTGACACTTCAGCAAACCTGGCAGCTGCTGCTGACAGACGGCTCTCAAATGTAGCGCAGTGGGTCATGAAAAATGCACAGTAGGCTGTATTTCACCAAAACAATGCAGATTACTGCTTCATTCACGGTGAATGTGGAATCTATTTGTAGAGCTGAGAGGCAGTAAGACTGCGTGTGATGATTCACATTAAGTTAAAGCCTGCAGAAAATTCACCGTGTCCTCTTTAAAGCAAAATAAAACAGACGTGTCTGCAGCTTACGGTGAAAATTCACGTCTGGTGATGTCAGGAGAAAGTGTAACAGATATTCTAAAGCTCATCTCTTAGCTCGGGCTCTTGGCGCTCGCCGCTGCCTCTCAGCGTTTTTGCTTGATTAAAAAGCACCCAGGAGTTTGTAAGCGCGTGGTAGGTGCGAGCGCACACCCTGACAGCTTAACATACTGATTATTCAAGCCTCTTAGGCTAAGCCACGGCACTCGAGTGATGAACGTCGACTCCCCTCCCTCCCTCACACAGGCTCCATTTCTCCCTCTCTCTCTCTCTTTTATTCATTTGAAAGAGTGGAAGGCTTGTGACAGCCTGCAGAAGGCAAACCTGTTGTCTGGGAAGCAGAGGGGATCAGTGACACTGTGATTCATACACTGCTGCGGCTTTATTTAGACATAATCCACACAGTGCAGGGTCCTCGCCTGCAACTTCTTGTATGGATCTGGCTAGCAGCAGTCAGGCTGTGTTGTCCTACACTGCGGACCACAAGGAAAGTCCCACCAGTGGGGTTTAGTGCATTAACAGTTGTCTGATGTCCTCCAAGAGGGGTCAAAATCCCACAGACCCACAAAAGCACGGTTGTGTCAGCGCAGCAAATTTCATCATGGTCTGTTTTTTCTGCGGGTAACCATGAGAAGTATGTATTCAGCGTTTTTATACCCGGTTCACCATGTTAGCTTTACTGTTCATACCTCAATGCCCAGGCTACAATAAAAGCTTCTCTCCCCAGCTCATCACTGTTTGGGTTTCTATATGAACGCAGGATTCAGGATTCACAGAAGAACACTTCAATATATTAATATTTTGTATATGTAGTGTATAACAGAGTTGGTGTAAGCCGGACTTGTGTTTGCTTCCAGCTGGCTAGTGAGGCCCTGACTGTTACCACTGAGCCACACCTGACCGACAGATTGGTCCCTGCTGGAGGCTGAGGGAGGAACAGACACAGCAGACACTCACCTAGAGATTTGGCCAGCTTCATGGATTACGTACAATGGAAGAGGACACAAAAATCCACTTTATCTGGTTTTCATTGGCTTGAATATGGTATAGTTTTAAACTGTAGTGTGTTTTTTTTTCCAGTGCTTGGGTATTTTCCTGCTAGGGCCGAATATCTCAAAAATCAAGTGTCAAATCTTAAAAAAAAAAACCCCACTAAATTTATAATTCTTTTTTTGTTTTCTATAAAAAATCAGTGCATTTAAAATGTTTTTATTCTTTAATTTTACATCTTATCCTTCAAATATATGTAAAAATTGATTTTTCATCCAACTATTATTATTAAACAGGGAATTAACAAATTAAACATATTTATTTGTATCTATCTATCTATCATTATTATTATTAATAATAATAATAATAATAATAATAATAATAATAATAATAATAATAATAATAATACTATCTTAATTTGTATAGCAAGTAGACTGTATAATTAATAGACGTAGATTGTTGAAGCAAAACGGCCGGCGCAGCCATATTGGAAATGAGGCGGGCTTTGAGTCTACACGGTAACAGCCATAGGAGCTGAGCTGTGCCTCTGGTTGGACGAACTGTCGATCTTAATATTGTCTAACCTGCCGAGTTAGAAAAAAATTCACCCTCTGTACAGTTTGTGCTGTTAGCCAAGTTAGCAATTCAGACGGGAGACATTTTTGTACCAGGCTGTAAATGTGCTAATTTTGGCTGTGAAAAAAGGCTTTTTTGGCTTGGTGTGTTCATGACTTCCGGTACTTCCGGAGCCAGCCTCAAGCAGACACTCGAGGAACTGCAGATTTTGGCACTTCCGCATTGTCTCATATTTTCAGACCGGAGGTTGCCGCTTGGTATGGCAACTTTAAAAACACAAGTTCACAAAGTGCTCTGACAGCAGAGAAAATGTGAAGCCCTCAAAATTTAGCCAGTTTTCTCATAGAAGTCTAATGGTATTAGCAAACCATAGAGATGTCAGGAAAGGGGATAAGGTTCTCAAAGTTATCCCAAAGGAATAACCACTAAAGTCATGAACAATTAACAAAGGGAGGGGGAAGAGATGAAATAATATTGAAACGAGTCAAATAGGCTCCCTAAACCAAACAAAGCTTAGAGAAGGCTGCCAAACAGCTGACCAGAAGCTCAGTTAACAGGAAATACATCTCATCATAAACTCAAAGGTGGCCAAGGATGCCTTTGAAGACAACACCAAAAGCAAAAGAGGCCCAATGACAGGACTTTGAAATTGCAAAAAAGACACTGAAGGAGAATGTAATACTCGAGCTGACAACACAAGAGCAGCCTCTCACAACCTCAGGTGGTGAGCTAATGAGTTGACACCGCGAACGCAAGCTCAAGAGTAGATATCAGGTTCGCCCACCTGTTCCAAACAAGGGCTGATCAGGCAGAGTCAGGGCGCCAAGGCTAACAGCACTATGAATGTGACAAACGAAAGCAACTAATGGCAAAAATCATTAAAACCTAGACGACAGAGGATTCCTCCAGCTAATGGTTTCCCAGGCCAGCGCTTCTGTTTGATCTCTACACATCCACAGTCTGATCTACAACATCAGAGACAAAGATTTACCACAAACATAGGGACTTCAAGTACTGCGAGTCTGCTTAATGTGACAACCAAAGTTCCTCCAGTTAGAATTAGAAAAAACAGGACAATTATGTGTGTGCATCTTTATCTTTGATACATTTTAGCGTTTCCAACCAGCAATCAGGACAAAATCCATGTTGGATATCAGTGTTCTGTATAAGGAGCGGCTAAAAAGTGGTGGAATCCAGCAGATAACTGAATAAAGATTATCATTCCTTGTTAGTTTGGCAGACTGTTGACCATGCTGTGAACTTATAAGCATGCCTTTTTATACGTCTTCATCCTCAGTCCTTCCCATCTGCAGTCTTCTTTTTATTCTACCCTATCTTAGAGAATAAAGAAAGTGCAGCTGTGCTCTCTGTTTCCCTGACACACTTTTCCTGACGACATTTTGCCATTATTTCTTTATTTTTGTACTTCTTTTTTTTGTTGCCGATCCCAAAACATTCTGCAGGAGAGGTTGCTAAGTCAGCAAAAAAAAAGAAGAAGAAAAAAAAAACATCCGCATGTGCTTAAGCAGATGTAGAAAAGGAGGCGAGTGCTTCAGGATCTTGTGAAAACAGTTCCCGGGGTTGCTGCCGCTGGCGTGTGCTCAGAGTCTGAGGCAGGGGGTTTGACGTGGGAGAGAAGCTGTAATGAAACGAGGCAGGTCTGAAAAAAGAGAGCTTAAAATCCCATGAGCACTTCCTGCACTTATCCAACCCACATATATACAACCTAATTCATGAATCACTCACAATTTGCAGTTTAGTGGTCAGACACAGGTCACCTTACAGGTGGTGTCTTTGGACACTCCTTTTCCTCCTCTTTGTTTCTTTCCACATTAGAGAAAGAGAAATGCTCTTAACCCTCCTTTCTTCCTCCATTATTCATTTAATGGAAGACTGAAACTGTGTCAGTGCAGCTGTTCAGATTTCGTACCAGGCCTGGAGTGTAAGTCTCCTGCCTTGAGTCTTTGCTTTCCTGCGTGCACGCCCCTGCTGTGTCTGCTTACCGCCTCTCTGTCATGTGTCGTCATTTTATGGGATTAGAGACCTCACTTTTTAGGCTTTTGGGTCTTTTTTCTGTTTTTTTTTTTGGGTGGGGGGTGGGGGACGCATGACATCATGATTACCACCTGCAATCTTTTCACTACCCGTGTGATCACTCTGCTGTTGCCACGCACAAACCTTGTAACTGTTGTAACTCCAAATTACTGGGGGGATCTCTACGTGCAGCAAGAGGAAACCCTTTGAAATGTTGGGATTAATCACAGATGCAAGGTACAAAACACTACAGAGTACAGAACATGTCACAAACATGTTTAATAATGTGCGGAGAAGAAAACTAAAAGAGAGGGAAAAAAATGAAATGAGCCTCTTCATTTTTCACTCCTCTTTAGGATTAAGCATTTAAAGACTCTGAACCATCAAAGAGCTTTGATGTAGAAAGGCTCTTATGCTGAAGGTGTGACGACGGCAAACACTGTTTAACTATGCACAATGTCAGGCTTCCCTCACACACACACACACACACATCTACACATTTTTCACTACATACATTAAGCTTCTGTATCATTTATGATTGCTCTTTCAGCTAAGGGGAATATAATCGCGTGTGTTTCTGAACCTGCACAGTATCAATTCACTGGCGCGATGGAGGTTTTGGTAGATTTGAACAATTCACCTTTGATGTGAATTTCCATTCATTTACATTTAGATCAGAGCACAGGAGGTGCTGAAAGGTCTTCATAGCCACTGACCTCATTAATGTGGTTAGATCAAACAGTCTTTTATCATATTTATCTGCCATTTAACAACAGGGTTCAGCATTACAGGGTCATAAAGCCACAGGAGGCTACAAGACAATTTGAGTACGTACGCTATAAAATGGGAAACTTAGCTTCTTTTGCTCTTTTAAGCTTGACACAGATGTACATTTTTGCAAATATTCACTCATTTTGAATTTGATGGCTGCAACACATTCCTAAAAAGCTGGGACAGGGTCAACAAGAGAATGGGAATGTTGAGGAATGCTCCAAATACACCTGTTTGGAACATTCCACAGCTGAGTGTCATGTTTGGGTATAAAAGGAGCATCCCTGAAAGGCGCAGTCATTCACAAGCAAGGATGGGGCGAGGTTCACCACTTTGCGAACAACTGCGTGAACAAGTAGTCCAACAGAATGCAGGTTAAACAGGATTTGCAAATCATTGTATTTTTTTTTTCATTTAAGTTTTACACAACGTCCCAACTTACCTTTCTAACAGGTTGTTTTGATGAAATGGTCTGTTTGGTCAACATGTATGTTCAGTTCGGTGCTTGAACAAAATGGTTTTTTGAGGCACTGGAACATTTCCAGATGAAGTATACTGCTGGTTCTCTGTTGGCTGCTTTTTCCAAAAAAAAAGGGGCCAAGCTTACTTACTTTACTATTAAAAAGTACCTCAATTTATCCCCACTTCAGATTATCCCTTTCAATATCACACGGCTTAGAAGTAGTTCCAATCCAGGCCTTTCCATTAATTTTTCATTTTAGCCAGGTTCCCTCGAGTTGATAAATAGGTTAAAGAGAAAGAGAGAGAAAGAGAGAGAGAGAGAGAGTGGTACTTGGAGGAGAGGGAGAGAGGATGACAACTAGCAAAGTGCAAAGAGTCAGAGTTGAACCTAAGGCTGCTTCAGTACAGACCACAGCCTCAGCACATCATGCCCACTCCAACTCCTGAGCTTAACAAGAGCCTCATGCGTGATATTTTGATGGATCACTGGCATATCACAAGTGGAAAAAGTCTGTTTTCTTTTGGATTCTAACCGCTGACACTGTGGAGAAGGTTTTTTTTTTACTAGACATGATGATGCTTTAATGATCAGGGAAGACGAGGTGGCTGTGGTTTAGCCCCAAAGATCAAGCTCTAATTACTAGTCAGGCGAGCCTGTGAACCCGTAATCATTGCTTGCTGCTGAGACACTATTTTCGAACACTGGCTGTTTTGTGTTCTTTTATTTGTGCGTGTTTAAGAAAGAGAAAAGAGTGAAAACCAGTTGTCTTAAAGGAAGAAAACTCTGTTTCAGACAGAGCAGAGTTAGTTCAACATCATTAAATCTGTAACTCTGCCTCTTGGGGAGCGATCAAGCTCCATTTGCAGCATGTCTTCACAAGAGACAGAAAATCAGGTAACACAGGCTGTCAGAAAAATTGACTGGTCAACAGTTTGCTGCCGGTAATTTATCAGGTTTATTAAATCTGGCACTTTTCATCTGCAGAAAAATTGTACCAGTAAGGGGAAACGCAGCTGTGCAGATACTATGCACATAAGGCTGTGTGTCTCACCATGCATGAAACTCAGTTGGCTGAGAGAACCAGGATCTGTTAGACAGCTTAATAAAGCATATTACAGATTTTCCTCCCCCCTTTAATAAGAAATATATGAAAGAGAAATACTTGTGCTGGACATTAGTGGAGCAATGAAGACATTTGCATCTCTCCTTCTGGAGTCACATGAAGGATTAATACGGCTCATATTCTCTCTTGCAAACGGTACATTAATGTTTCTAATGTGGCAATGAGGAATAACGTTGACTATAATTAGATTATTCTAATGGTTTACATAAATTTGTGCCTCTATGTAGAAGACAGACTCTTTCTGTGTCCGTTCAGATTAAACTGCTCTTTAGTAGGAAGAGAAACATCAAGTCTGTCCTTGTAACCAAGGGAAAATACAGTCAGTTGATTAATAAATAAATAAAGTAAAGAAATAAAGTAATGTAAACCAAACAAACTTCCATAAAGAAAACTGCTTCCAAACAGAGCACGGTGCTCACAGGTGACATATCATCCAGTTAGAAAGAGACTTGAGACTGTAAATCTAAGAAATGTTCATAAAACTGATTTAGCTGGCCCTGATAGGACGTCGATGTTGGAATAAATTGTGTAACTTTATGTATTGAACGAGATTCTCGTCACAGCTGATCACACAAAATCCTCGTTGCAGCTTGCAGAAAACAGTAAGCTGTTGGTGACCCCCAACTGTTGGAAAGGGATACTGCACTCACTTTCCAGTTTAAAAATGTGGGAATATGTATAATATATAGATAGAATAATATATAGAATAGTGTAAAGACATGTGGGTATTTGCTTTTGTCCCAAATTGATAAAAAAAGATCAGACAGTTACAGAACACAAACTGATATCTGATTTCAAACGGATGTCTCACTGCTCATTCACACAAAAGTCACACACAGGGTAACATGAGTGGAATAAACTGTGTGAAGGTGACGGATCTGACGGTCCAGAAAAGTGATCCTGACAGGCCTCAGTTTGAGTATTCATTTATCATGACTGTCATTTTTTTATTACTATAAAAAATATTTTATTATTGTAAATATTTATTGTTTTGTTATTGAAAATATTGTATTATTTTCAGTGGTCAACTCAAGTCACATTCACACAAAGCACATTATCGTTGTTTTTAAAACCACAGTAATAATAATAATAATAATAATAATAATAATAATAATAATAATACCTTTTTACACTATTTTACCAACAGAAAGATTTAGAACTGAATTTAACTGCATTAATCTGTTGTCCTTTAAACGCTCACCTTAATTGTTTTCGAGCTAAGAGTTGAGCTATTATCTACATGTTGCACTTTAACTTAGAACAATGAAATTGCAAATCTTATGTGGCATACTCTGCCCATCCATATCTTAACATCGATATTGGTTTCTGGTACATATTTGATCTTGGTGGTTGGTACCGCTTTCCCAAAGTTGTCCTAGTGACCCCTGGCACATTGCTCAAAAGCACACATGACAACGTGCAAACAGAAGCATGTACATGCACATGGCCTTGTCACCTTAAGCTAGCTCACACACATTGCAGAGACAGGCCATATATACACACACACACACACACACACACACACACACACACACACACACACTTAACCCCCACCACACTAGCTGTGATGAGCAGGCAGAAAGAAGGGCCTCTCTGGGCATAAATATGTCCAGCGTCAAGATATACAACTGGCAATTCCATCTCCAGCTGAAGCTTCGTCGATTGCTTTTTGCCCCTTCCCTGCAACTCACACAGACAAAACGGTGGCCTTGCACATGTGCACTCACAGCATGGGGACATAATATACACAAGCAGAGGCTGAAATGAGAGATATCTACGAAATGAAGGATGCAAACAAGGCTGTTCATCCTACTCAGATGTTTTTATGCAGTGGAGCAGAAAGTCACAATCACAGTCCTGGTCTGGAGGGGAGCTCAACAGCCACAGTGCTTTGTGTTCAATCTCACCAGACATCTTTTAGAAAGACTTTCTCTAAAGCAGTCGTGTTTACAAACCTATGTGAAGGTTTTTTTTTTTCTTTTTTTTTTAACAAATTCATACACTCAGTGAGAAAAACAAAATAAAATTGCAAGCTGTTTGCAAGGGTTGCAGAACGCCTTGTTAAAATAGGGTTAAGCATTGCCACACAACCATACTGCTCTACTGTGTGATATAAACAAACACTGGTGACAGATGGCCTCTTGTAGCACAGCACAGTTTTGCAGTATTTTGATCCAGACAACAGAGATGTAGTGGCATGTGGGCTGTGTGTGGTTAAACTAGCATTTCACCTTTTGACCTGATGAACCAGCTGTAACCAGCACAGGCATGTGACCGCCAAGCCAAGCTGTGCTAACTCTGCTTACTTTAGCCATGTTCAGCAGTCTAATTTAGTCAGACTTGTGACCTGACTCTGTGGTCCCTTTTTGTTTCATCATCATACATTTTATAGAGGCTGACACGGTCTTTGTGAAATGTACTGGAACCATTACAAACTGGGGCACAAATTCAAGCAAGACAGCTTTAAACTGCTGCATTTGGATTGGATACGACACAATACAATACAATACGATACGATAAGATACACTTTACTAATCCTGAAGGAAATTTTGTTACCAGAATACAAAATAAAATATACCAAAGTAAGTAAAGTTAGAATACAAAAATAGAAAATAATAGTGAGAAAGAATAAAACATACAAAATACAGAGCAAGTGGCTTTGAATACTACAATGTGTTAGAGTGGAGGTTTAATATAGAAGTGTCAAGGTGAAAAATGCAGTTGCATAAAAGAGCCTAAAATAACAACAATGAATAAATGAGAGTGAAACAGATGAATGAAAAATGTCCATATTGTTGAGGTTACACATGAATCATCTATTGCTGAACTAGGTCCACCAGAATTCTGCAACTACTAGAATCGCCATAGCAGTCATTTTGACTGCTCAGACATTATTTGCATATAACTTGGATAGTTAATTAGATTTCTACAAATAAATTGATGGAATAGGTAAAAACATAAGAACACAAAATAAAAATCATTATTAGATGTTTAGCAGACAGCTAGATTAATCTACTTTCAAACATCAGAAGCATCACTCTCTGAACCTGCTCCTCCACTGGAATCCTCCTCAACAAAGCTAAAGCCTCCATATCTGTCATTCTCCCTCTGGTTATCTTTTTAGCCTCTGTTGGGTTTTTAGCATACACTGTATTAAATATGGACGTAGTCTCCGTGACGTCACCTGTGTGTTCCTGATACAGTCAGATGAAGCCAGCTGGATGGGGCCATGATATGACGCAGGCTTTAAGCTTCCTTTCTAACAGCTATAGAACGCCTGTCAGTCACGTGAGCTGAGCTCAGCCTCTGATTGGACAAAATTGTGATTCTAATATCTAATAAACTGCTGAATTAGAAAAAAAATTCACCCCCTGTACAGTGTGCCGATAGCAAAATCAGTGTTTCAGACCCAAGCCCTTTTTTGAACCAGGTTGTAAATGTTTTTTAATGCTATAAGTCATTTTTTTGGCTTGATATGTACGTGACTCCTGCACATGGTCTTTCTGCAGCCAGCCTCTAGTGGATTCTCCATGAACAGCAACTTTTAGCGCTTCCACATTGGCTTCATTTTTCTCTATAGCTAGATTTTAGCTTCACAGAGCATAAAGAAAAAACAAACAAAGCAAAAACAAAGCAGGAGAAAGAGCGGGAAAATGTAGCAAATAGTGAAATATGACACCCCTTGTAAAAAGCCAGCAGTCAATTTGACTGCTATGGTAATTAAAGGTAGTAATACTCAGATCTCTTTTGTGTTTTGAAATTTTAGTGACAAAACAATGTTCCAATAAAATATACACATATTTTGGAAAAGTCAGGGTCCTATTGGTAGATGGGTTTTATTTAAACAAAATTATGACATTGCAAATTTTGAAAGCAGTCAAAATGACTGCCTTGGCAGTTTGAGTGTTAAAACCAATAAATAAATAAATAAATAAAATTTTGCCCATGAGTGAAACTAAACAAAGGGTGTAAATGCAGCGTAAAATAGCAAAATACTAATTAGCATTTATTGGCAAACATACTGAAATCCCACTGATACAAATTGCTGCTGTTGGTTAGCTTGTTAAGCTTTTTGCTGCTTGTGTAGCAGTTTGATTGATGGGTTGATATTATTGTTTGGAAATGGCTGAGTCAATGTGATCACACCTCATTTATTTTACTACAGGAGGAAAATATTATATAGAGAAATTACCCCATCACAGCAAGAATACCCATCCTGCCTGAGCCATGAAATAGACTATCAAAATGATGTCAAGTTCTGAGACTTGTTATAAGGGCCTGACTCATCCGACAGAACTGTTGAGTGTGCATTCACTGAAATGATATCAGAGAAACATCACTCTCACAAGCCTGATGCACCACTGCCCCTGCTCAACACTGCCTGTGTTGAAAACAAGCACAACAATCCCTAAAGGTCTCATAGGACATTTACTCCTCTACAAACAGACTTGCCCCTGCAGGTAGTTTTTAAGGCGAGTGAGAATTTGACAAAGAGAGTGCAAATCAAAGTTTAAAGAACTTTAACTCTTTTTAAGGAAAAATGCAAAGTTTGCTTGATGCTAAAGTTCCCATAGATTGTGGTGGGTTTTTTTTCAAACTGTCTGTGTGCAGTAACTGACAAAAAAAAACACCTCTGAAGCAGAAATCCCTGAAACGCAGCAGTCAAGAGAGCTGATGCACCCTCTCCAATAAACGTAGCGTTACTAATCCCCCTCACACATGACAAGGCCTAGTCATCTTACTCACAATGAGTGGTCTCCCTCTAAATGACTTCAAAGCAGACTTGACTGATGGAGCTATATTTCTGACAGAAGCAAACAGGGTTAACTAAACAAGCAATTTCAGCACAGCAGCATTTGCTAAAACGCTGGATGGGACCAGCTAAGCTTGTGTGATTGGCCTTTGTGTGAGAAAGTGACCACTTAAGTGCTGTGCAGCCCCTCTTGAGTATGTTTGGAAGCATAAGCATTTCCTCTGACTTTCTGCCTGCTCGCACTCCCTGGCTGTGTGTGTGTGTGCGTGTGTGTACGTGTGTGTGTCCTTGAGAGCATGTTGGTGTGTGCCTGCCTGCTCACTGGTGCAGTTGTTCTTTTTTTGCTGTGTGTGCATGTGTGTCAGAGTACATCTGTGCTTTTTTAAGACTGGATTCTGTGTGGTGTGGTTTTGAGTTTTTGATGACTACAAACAAAACAGAACAAATATTGACACACTTAACAAAAGCTCAAAAGGTGTCAACTATATACTGATGTCATCTTCATGCAGCGTCATTTCTTATTATATGTTATTATTTCAAGATTACCTGGTCAAATAAGGTAAATCTTTTTTTTTTATTCATATTATTATGAACCAAAAATTGTCAGGAATATCAACTGATCTTATCTCTAAATGAAGCATCAGTCTGCAATATATTTATCAAGTAATTCTGTCTCTTTGTCGTTCGTTAAAAGTTAGATTAGCCTTTAAAAAAAACATATTTCACTTTTTCATTTTCTGCATGTTAAAATCTACGGTGGCCCTGAAAGCTCACAGCATTGCAACTAAAGAAAACACATGCAAAAAGACAAAACACAAGCAAATTAAAAAAAAAAACCATTTTCATCAACTTGACAACACATGCACATCATTTAGAAAACAAGCCACAAAGACCACAACACAACACAACTGAAGAGTTTCCAGAGGACACTTAAAATTGACACACACATCCCGAAACGCTTGTTGATGATGCAGATTTTGAGTCTCAGCCCTGTTAAGGTTCTCCTTTCTGTCAGTGGTGTTGGAAAATGAGATAAAAGTGTTTTTGATTCATTTTAACATTGTGATCACATGATTAAGATATTAGCATATTGGCTAATAATGGCGAGTGCCTCACTTTTAAGTGTCCTCTGGAAAGTCTTTCGTTGTGTTGTGGTCTTTGCAGCGCGTTTTCTAAAAGCTGTGCATTTGTTGTCAAATTGATGAAGATATTTTCTTAATTTTCTTGTGTTTTGTCTTTTTGCATGTGTTTTTTTAAGCTGCAGTGCTGTGAGCTCTAAGGGCCACCGTATAAACCTGCTTGCACTGTAAAAAATCTTATATCAACATGAACTTGCAGAAAACAAACGAAATATCTCCCCATTCAAGAACTGCATCAGACTGATTAATATGAATAAAATCGTTGATGTTTTGCAGAGAGGGTTGTTGATGAGTGAACGCTGCTCTCTGAGCACATCCATCCAATAAACCCAGGTCCAGCTTACTCACATTACTCACCCACATCATTGTGTGCATGACATATCTGTGAGTCTTCACACACTAGAAGAGCACATAAATGACCCTGCCATAAAGCGCTTTGTGACTAGAAAACAGACCTGGAGCAAACCTTTCGTGTGAGGGACGATAATTTTGTCAAGATTTGTGATGATTTTTTGTTTTGTTTTTGTAATTAAAGCTGGTCCTCTGCTCCACCACTCAGATTTCTTGACGTTAATCTTCAGTGTGTGTGTGTTTTATGTGCGAGTGAATGGAATGGGGGGAGGGGGGGGGTGCATTTGCCATCAGAAAAGAGCGAGTCCTTCAGTGGTCAGGGTCAGGGCTCTAATCTGAGGAGGTGAGGATATTGTGTGAGGATATTTAATGAGAGGATAAAAGCGGAAGGGGGAGATGGGTATTAGCCTTTTTAGATATCATTAAACATTGATAGTGTCAGGGGACCAGAGCACACTGGGGTCCTTTCATTGACTTTCATGCTGCGTGCTAATATAGTTTCACCTCTGGGGACCTCCAACCCCCCCCCTCAGTTCCCCATCCTCAGTGTGTAGCTCAAGAGAAGATCAGATCTCCACCCCGCTTCTGAGGATAAGATTAGTGGCTCTGCTAGTGTGTGTGTGAGTGTGTGTTGCAGATTATATGAGGTCATGCACTCTTCCTTGCTCACTTCTGTCTATTGCTCATGATGTATGATACACATATATTAGAACTGTGATAAAACTATCAAAGGCTTGCAGAGACTTGCACATTTTAATCCCATACTTAATCCTAAGAGGCACTTCAAATACTTAAATGTTATTACTTAGCTTTTCATTTCCAGGGTAATATCTAAGGTATTTTAGACCTCAGCTACCTTTGCTCTCTTTCTAACCTTCAGACCCCTGAATGTTTCTGAAATACAGGATAAATTCAGTGTCGCTGTGCAGTTTGCTGATTTGTGAGTCAAAGAAGGAACAAACTAATGAGCCCCTTTCCAGATGCATGAACACATCCCTGGAATAAAACACTCACGTCATATTATTATCGGTAAAGTCAATTAGCTTGCAAACAGTTTTCTAAATCCTAAGATGTCAAAAGTGCAAAGGTTAACGACTGTTTCCTGAAGCTCAATGTGACACTAACTGCTTGTTTTTCTCCATTTAATGAATCAAATTTTAAAATAAAGAGCATCATCATGAAAAGAGATAAAAACTCAGCCATTCCAGGAGCTAAAACTCTGAGGACAGCTGGCATTTTGCAGGACAAGGATTTAATTAGTCAATATGTATATATTTAGCAGTCATTCATAAGTTGTGCTGTATAATAAGTCACTAAAGCTTCCCCTTTTCCATCACTTTTACTTTATTTGTACTTTAATGGTGTCAAAATTAACACTTAAAGATGCATTTCTGTTATTTTTACACTTTTAATTATTACTTATGTTATAAATAATAACAAACTTACAGCGAGTTATGTGGAAATATTTAGCTGAAACCTGTATGCCATGTAAAGCACCAGCAGAGGGCAGTCATGCCCTGCTAAAGAGAAGAGGCTCATCAGCGTACAAGAACTCTAACACTGAGTACTGTGTGTGTGTGTGTGTGTGTGTGTGTGTGTGTGTGTGTGTGTGTGTACTGTAGAAAGGGTGTGGCAGGGGGTCACTTACAGGGCAGATGGTGATTGAGAGCGTGCTGCAGTCTAAAGTGACCCATTTCTTCTCATTCACAGGAACTCGTCTCCTCCCCTGGAGTTTGTCTGTCAGCATCTCACCTGCACAAAGTAAGAAACACATTCCCAATAATTCTGGCCTCATTCTAAATATATCCCTTATGTCATGTCTTGTGAAACTGTAAAAAAATCTCTATGTATCTCCTTGTGTTCTTTCACTAATAGATCTGTTGAACTTCCTGTCTTCTACAAGTTACTGATCATAAGGCTTCTGCTGGTCAGGTGCAGCCAAGTAAGTCATCACCCTGAATCTTATCACAGCCTGTAATGAGTGCAGAGTTTACCCCCCAATCGGAAAGCTCCACACTTTTTAAAGACCTTCTGTATAATCAGGACTTCTTTCTCATTTAATTAAAACATATAGAAAATTTTATGCACATTTCAGACTGATTGAATTTAATGATTCAGAGGTGTATAAACTGTTGCGCAGCATACATCAATATAGACACATTCATTTGGTTCAATAGTGTAAGTTACAGAAAAAGAAAATATTCATTATAAATTTAGCTAATGCCACTCACTGTTAAAAAAAACAACAAGAGAAAAGTTTGCTTTTGGTATTGACTTTCCTCTGAGGTAAAAGATGAATTTGTGACAGTGACAACAGGAGACTTGATGTCAGAACAACAGTAAACACCTTATTCGTTAGTTTATTTGACAGGGACCATGCAAGTTAGCTATAAAGCTAATTTTCATCTGTGGTCTCTTGGCAGGAAGATGTTAAAAATATACAATACAAATAATAAAAACACACTCAACAACAGTCCATTACTAATAACAACACATTTAAAATTTGATTTCGTTGTCTCCAGTTTGATGCATTTAGAGGATTAAATCAGTGATCGCCTTGTTATCATTAAAACTGACAGCTGGTAAAACTGGCAACAGTGGTTCAACAGAACTGAGGCATAAAGGGTTGAGTTCACACGTTATTTACTAATATATTAAATATTTTATATTTTTAACACCATTTATTTTCTGACTGGTTTGTTTCTGGATCCTTCATGTTACCAAACGTCTGTACATTTAGTTCAAAGTAGTTTGAAGCACTTGTATCAACAACATCAAACTCTGATCGCAAAATAAGACTCTGACGGAGGCCTTCATGATTATTAAAACTGTTTTACCACAGAGATATTTTTTGTTTTACTGATAGTATATAAAATAACATTCTAATAAAAGCCCAAAGTGCTGGTGGTTTTAAGAAAACATTAACCAAACAACCTTTTTAACAGTGTATCGTTTTGGTAATACAGTCTACTGTAAGTTTAACTTTTATCAACTTACAGAAGAGCTGATAATGAACATGATACGATGTTCTCATCAACCTATTAGCTTAATCTGTTTTCTGCAACACTCAGCAGATTTCTAATGTTAGAGACAATCTGTGTTCCTGGGTTTTCTTATTCTATTTCTGATCTGTTTAGGTGAGCAAGCTAAACGTTCAATCCCCCCCATTCTGCTGGAAGGCTGCCAGCCACAGGTCACATGACCTGGAAGAGAAAAACAAGGAGACTTTTTGGATCCCTCTTTGGTAAGGAAAACCCTTATTATTATTATTACAACTTTCACAAACTATGATCATGGTTTGCTTTAAAATGTATGGACTCTGCAGGAAACACAGAAAGGACTCATCAAAATTTAAAATGACCAAATTTGAATAACTGGATGCACATAAATCTGGTGATAGTCTTTTAGTATTCTGTGCTTCAGCCTCTACTTTGATGCATCTGTCTCTGGGCTTTAGCGTGGGCTGGCTCTCAACCTGAAGGGAAGTCCAAAGGCTGATGATCTGACGTTGCTCTGGTGTCCTATATGCCCTGAGAACACGACCAGCGCTAACCTGGTGAGTAACGGCGCTCATTTGATCTGTCGATAGTAAACTGGTGGGATTCACAGGCTTTCATTACAGGGAGACTGAAAGAGACAGGAGTCCTTACTCAAACTTTTACACTTGATGATGGTCAGCTGAGGCTGCGTTTGCATACACTCCTATTTCTTCTTTACCTTCCTTCTTAAAAAACAAAGGACATAGCTGTAACATCCCTCTTGTTACGTTAAAGACGATGAAAAAAATTATTCAGAGGTAGATTCATCACCGTCACTGAGACAGCTTCCACTGGCTCCTACCTCAATGAGAAAAGAATCTCAGTAGCTGTTGGCCTCTCTGCTTCTGACTCCACCTCTCTGTTGCCTGACCTGCCCTCAGGGTTCTGTCCTAGCCCCGGTTCTCTTTGCTCTGTACATGCTCCCCCTCGGCCACATCATCAGAAACTTCATGGCTGTCTCGTATCACCGTTATGCAGACGATATTTAGTTGTACGTGTCTTTTACGCCTGATAAAATGAAAAAATCAGGCTTCTTCAGTCTGTCCCTCCAGCTTGATGCAGACAAGACAGAGGTTCTCATTACAGCTGCATATTCAGTTGTCGCTAAGGTTGCCAAGCACATGGGGTCACTAGTATGAAACATCAGGTCTAATTAAAGAAACCTTGGGTCATATTTGACCAGACCATGCATTTTGAAAAACTTGTTAAATCTCTGACCAGCACTTGTTTCTTTGACCTTAGAAACAGCCAAACTCAGGTCCATTCTCACACATTCAGAACTGGAAATGGCCGTTCTTGCACTTATATCATCCCGGCTCAGTTATTGTTACTTTCTCTTCACTTGCCTCAACAAACATCTTTGGACTTTTTACAACTTATGCAAACTGCTGCTGCAAGGTTGCTCAATAAGTCCTGTTATATCACTTCCATCCATGGCCTTCCTGCATTGGCTCCCTGTGGCCTTTCGGCACGAGTTCACAATCTTGGTGCTAACATACAAAACCCTCCATGGTGGGGCTACTGTGTACATTCCAAGCTTTTCAACCCCTTCATCTAGCGCCGGCCACTGAGGTCCTCTGACCAGGAGCTCCTGGTTGAAAACCAGACCGAGCGTTTCACTCTGTAGCCCCAAACCTCTGGAACCCCCTGCCTTTGGTCTTACAAACATCTGCCTCCGTGCATATTTTAAAGGCCAGTTAAAGACCCACCTGTTCAGGCAGGCGTTTGGACTGTCGTGAACTGACTGCTGTATGTGGCATCTTTAATGTCTTGATGATTTTACTTGCTATCCTCTTTTATTTATCTTGTGTGAAACAATTTGTGACTTTGAACAGAGAAAAATGCATCATATTAAAGACTTCGCTACTAAAGACTTAGCTTCTCGAATTTAACCAGAGGTCAGGGGTTATCTGAGGCAGGACTGAAAAGGTGAAATGTTCGCTCAGGGTAGCAAAACAAAAGCATAAAAACAGTATAAAACAGGCACTGGATGAGTTTTATGTTCTCTGTAACACCGTAGTTGGATATTTTTGTCTGAGTAGACAGTCGAGCTTTCAGGGTTTCAAAAAATTCCTCATGCCACATATTGCAAACTCTGGAATAAAAAGCTCTGCGATTTTTTGATTTTTCAATACAAAAGACGCATCACTGAAATACCACAGAGGTGAAGAAGTACCTTGACTGACCTGGGTGTTATGAAATATTATTGCATGGCTTTGGTAAATTGTGAATTTCTGATCGATCTCAACTTCACAACAACTTTTCTTTCTCAAAAAAAGCAAACTGTTGCTATGGTTGTGGCTCTAATCATAGACTCCAGCAGGCTAAGCTGCGGTCATGATCATGATCACTGTGAAAGAAGTCTACTGTGGAAAAAAAGGGAAAGAAGAAGTTGATGCGTGAAGTAAACACTTAACAAAACACAGCACGGGGGTTTCTTAAGGACTGATGCACGGAGAAGAAAATGTCAGCAGCTGACAGTGACAAGGCCATTGAAAATGTGTGCTGCGGTGAGTCACGCAGTCCTTTTCATGTTTACTTCATTATCAGAGAAAATTCTCAGTTTAATATAAGCAACTAAAGTAGAAGCAAGCTCACTTTGAGAAGTGCAGAGAGATAACAGTTACAATGATCACAGTTCCAGCTGTGAGTGTGAGGGACCACTTTGACCTGGGTGAGCAACATTTACCTTTTTTAACAATGACACCAGAAACCTGCTCTTTAATGACTACAAATGTGTTTCACATGAAAAGTAAGGTCACAGCATCGAACAAGTTCACAACTCAAGGATAAAAATAACACAAATAATACTTAAGAGTAACTATGGATACCTTAACTTTCTTTCTTTTTTTGGAAGTACCAGCTCTCCTCCCCAAACTGATATAAATTCATTTGAGTAATACTGCATTTCTTTTCAAGTTCACGTATGCTGTCAGTGGAGCAGTTCTGTGTTATTTGAAGATGAAAACATCAATACAGTGAGTGGGAAGAAAGAAAAAAGTGCACTTTCATGTTTTACTGCATGGACATGTTGGTCAGTCTCTCCGCCTGTTTGAATTCAAATCCTTTGAGCATGTTTGTACGTGCCTGCACATCGACATGTTTGTGTGTTTCGAATATTAAATACTTGCAGCAAAGCTTTGCAGATTGATCCTTGGAGAAAAAAAAGATATCCAAGCCCTGCTCCAGACTGATAGGACTGTGTCAGCAGATGCTGGCTTCTTTTCATTATCCTAAAGGGGCGAACACTGTACTGCACACCTAACAGACTGATTAACTGGACACACACACCGGAGGTTTAACTTGCATTTCCACGTAGAGCTCAGACAACTTTCCTTTGTAAACTCAGCCCTATTAACCAAGAAAAAAAACAAAGCTGGTGACCTGAGAGCACTTTAAAAACACTGAATTCACCAAAAAGAGTATTCATTATTTAAAATATGATTTTTTTTATTTAATAACAATAAGAATAAGCTTTTCAAGGAAGTGCTTAATCATTTGGGATCCAATTCCCATCAAGATCAAAATTTTGCACCAAAATCAGAAGCTGCTCTGAACGCCACTCTCAGACGACCGAGCTGAATTCAACATGGCAGATCCCAGCTGAGAGACTAGAAAAGTAAATATTTAAATGCCGCTTAAAGTATTCATCCTTTATGTTTGAAATTCTTCTTTTGCCAAAAAAACGGATCACTATTTCAATGGAACGAGACTGAAAGTGGAGGGATCAATCCACTGGCTGCGAGGCTCAGCAAGAACTGTGGAACTAACAGGCAGATACACAGCCTGTGGTCACGTCGTATTTAAATCACCTCACATGGTGTTGATCATGCTCAAATGCAGTATCTGGAAAGCAGGACGCACCATGTGTCAAGGAGACGGTATCTCTCTGCCATGGAGGTTGGCTGGTTGTCCCCAGCCATCGTTTCAGCTGCCTTCTCAGTGAACTTTTTGCTTTCTTGTTCCCCTTTTAGGTATATTTATCCTTTTTTTTAAGTGCAGTTTGTTGTTTGTTGTTGAGGTAGCCTTTCCTCTGTTTCTTTTGTGAATTCTGTTGCACATTTTGTTTAAAATACTACAACCCCAATTCCAATGAAGCTGTGACGTTGTGTAAAGCGTAAATAAGCGAAACAGCTGGCGCAGCCATATTGGAAATGAGGCGGGCTGTGAGTCTCCACAGTAACAACCATAGGACGACCTCCTGTCACCTGAGCTGAGCTGTGCCTCTGATTGGACGAACTGGCGATCTTAATATTGTCGAAACTGCGGAGTCAGAAAAAAATTCACCTCCCCGCACAGTGCGTGCCGTTAGTGAAATTAGCGATTCAGATGGGAGACATTCTTTGTACCAGGCTGTAAACATGTTTATTCTGCTTTTTTTGGCTTGGTGTGTTTGTGACTCCCAGTACTTCCAGAGACATCCTCAAACGGACACCCGACAAACTGCATATTTAAGCACTTCCGCATTGTCTCATATTTTCAGACCGGAGGTTGCCTCTTGGGTTGTACATGCTTAATTTATAATAATTAAATCTTTATGGGATTAAAATGTTTCATACACTTGCCCAACATCACTACCCCCCTCAGTGACCGCTCACCTCCATGAATACATCGCTGTCTTTGCAACAGGAAGACTCATACAGTTATAGATCCATCTTAAAGACCTATAAAACTTTCTGCTCCTCTTTCTCTGCAATCTCTGTCCTCAGAGGTGTAGTAGACCTGCCCAGTAACTACAGCAGTCAAACAGGCCATTTCAGGTTGCACTGTGAGCAGGTGTATCAAAGTGAAGCATGAAATTGCTAAGAATGAGTGCCCTTTATAACTATCCCTGAATGAATGTGGCTGAGTGCCTCTTTTTTTATGTTAGCTACAACCTAACCTACATTTCTGCTTTTCAGCTTTAAATGTGTGTACTTTGTGGAAGAGGTTCAGACTAATCCTGTCATCAATCAGTTAAAATCCTGTTCAGAACAAAAGCCAACAAGTTTCAAGTCCCAGCTCAGAGCCAGCTGTGCTCACTGTTGGGATATTTTCAGAATAAAACCTCTTAAGGTTATTTACATTTATCTACATACACAAGAGATGTCCTCATTGGAAAACAGCCCAACAGCCACTTGTGAATATATGGCACATATGTTCAAATTACAAGACTATGTCAGTAAAGCTGCATTCACTGCTATCTTATAAATAGAACTAGTAATTAGCAATCATTTCAAGCATGTAACAAAGTACCTAACACTCAGAAGAGCTCATGGAGACCAGAAGAATCTACTCTCTGAGGGGAAATCGGCCCCCTGATAGCATTTAGATGAGAATATGTTCGTCTTTAGTTCCCTCAGAAGTCGATTTGTTTTCATCTATTTTGAGAAAACTTTTGTCTCTAAACAGACTAAAGTTTAACCCACATCCATCTCATGAGGCACTTCACGTCCGTCAAAAGATGCACAGACGGGATGAGTCATGAAGACAGAGGAGCCGTCTGCGGAACAGAGGCGGGGTTATTCCGATTCATGGAGCAAATGTGTTAAAATTGCAGCTTTTCTAGAAAACTGACAGATGTCATTTTGGGCTGACACGCATCACAACGCAGCTAATGTGGGCTTACAAGGGAGGAGAAAAAAAAGGACACGAATGTTTGAAGGACGTTATGTGCTCAAAGTTTGAATTCTGTGCTAACTGATCCTGCTTTGACAGAGACTGATGGTGGTGTAAAGGTGTGTCTCATTGACTTTTATCATACAGTGCAAACTGTTTTGTTTAATCAGAGATGCACACAGTCACATCTGCCCATCTGAATCCTAAATTTTTAAAGCAGCACACCACAAATGCTTGAGTCTTGTAAAAACAGTTTAGTCCGAACAGGGTCATGCAACAGCTCGGTGTTAGCCTCCTTCTGTCATTGTCCGCTCCTCTTGTTTTCAAATTAAATAAGAGTCTCTTGTTACTTCAGGTTTAGACTAATTAAAATAGTTCAGCTGTCATCTTTAGCAGGGTAAACTTTAATGAACTTGCTGCTGTCTTACACTGTTTCTGTTAGAGCTCAGCTGTCACACACATAGACTGGGTGTGTGGCTTTGCATCATATACACGACTGGACAGGACGAAGCAAAAGACCGACCACAGAGTTGACAGAGCCGGCAGTTTCTCTCAGATAAATAACTGTTGACAACTCAGAACGTTTAATTACACAAAAAGTCAAAGTGCAAGTGATTTCCCTTCACTTTTATCCTCTTGTCTATTCAGATTGTCAAAGCTGCATAACACGGCTGTAACTAACAGTCTGATACTCCATATATTTCAGTGACAGGAAACCCTTCCTTCCCAAAGACATGAACTGAATTAAAGATTTAAATACCGTCTTCTTATCAGCTGCCAGGAGAAACTGCATCCAGAGCGAACTTTTTTGCTTACCTCCCTCCGTTAGCATCCTTTCATATGGACATCAGAGACCAGTCAGTACGGCCGACATGATGTGACACAGGTCTGCGTTTTGAAGTCAAACTCTTTCAAACATTTAGCTTCTGCTGTCAAAATAGCTTCAAAGTGGATATTAAAAGGGCAGAGGCTGTCACTTACATGGTTATTGAAGTATTATCGCTCAAAACACATTCCCCAATGTATCTTAGAAAAAAAGTCATTAGAGTAGCATCTGCAAAAGGAAGCATCTGACACTTTATTTTTTCCTGCTCTTACACATGCAAGGCTATAATTACTCTATTCGGACCAAGGCAGGATAAATATACAAAAAATGACGCTAAAAATAAGATGTTAGAGCTGCAGCTTTTACTCCACAAAGTAGAAAATTCTCTACATTATGGTAGAGCTAATGTGTGCTCTGCATTTGTGTGTCTTAAAGACTATCATAAAATACATTCTGTTTATCCACACAGGTTGGTTTTAGAGATGCACCTGTTATCAAAAGCTGGGACAATAACACAACTTATATAGATATGTATATATATGTGTGTGTGTGTGTATATATATATATATATATATATATATATATATATATATATATATATATATATATATATTTATTTATTTATTTATGTCTGATTGAACTCAGAGAAAGTGTTATATCAGTGGTCCCCAAACTACTGCTCGCCTCCACATTTTGCCCGGCCCCCTAACAATACCAGAGACGCATTATGATTTTTTTTTTTTTTTTTTGATTTTCAGTCTGGCCACGCGATTGAGACTAATACACACATAGAATGTGACACTCTATTCCACCCTTCTGCAGTCTGTGCCCTAGTGTTATTATTTACTTCCTGACTTTTTTCTGTGAAGATCCCGATAAGGGTTGTTAATATCGGTTTGGCTTTCTGGCACCACTGCGACTGTCACACTTTTTCTGTTACAAACTGACCCCGGCCCCCCCCATCAGAGAAGGGAAAAATTATTTGGCCCTCACAGGAAAAAAGTTTGGGTACCCCTATGTTATACTCTCACACTGTAAGCATTTCAGTTTGTCAAACAGTTGACTTCTTCTGCCCAACATAAAACACCCCTGTCTGAATCAGCAGCTAGGTACATGATCTTGCTAGCATTAAAGTGATGCTACATGGGACATGCTACACTTTGCTGACTCTTCCTTATTGGACTTCTTCTCAGGCCTGTTTGTGCAAGTGTGCACACAGACGTGATTGATAAATGCCGAAGATATTTGTCAGTTCAATGCAACAGGATGAGGTTGGAAGTTGGGGCAACATCGCAATTCAACAACTAGAAGTGTGACCAGCCAAAGTCAATGAACACACCAGTTTACGTGTTCACAGTTTCACTTACTGCAATAAAAACTGAACTCTTTGAAACATCCACTCTCCTACTGACAAGTTTGTGCAAAAAAAAAAAAAAAAAAAAAAAAAAGTTAAAAAAAAAAAATGCCTGATTAAATTGTGTTGTTTCATTATATGACCTGATTAGCTAAGGTTTGAGAGCCATTAGAGCCCTCAGGAAACCTAAGCGTGTCACAGACAATCGAGGCATCATCACCTAAAAAGGTTTGCTTCATTGCTTCCGCTAATCACTGTTTGAGATTTGCTTTTAAACTGGATGTAAAATGTAATCATCTTAGAAAAGTGGCTTGTGATTTTAGGGTTAATGCAGTGCTGAGGGCCATGTTTGTCGCTCTTTCTGCTGACACTATCTTTTCTGAGTAAACAGCGTATAATTGTTTAGCTTTATCGTTTCAAAAGCATTCATGGAATAAATGTTTCAATCTGAATGAAATTAGATTGACTGCCTGAAGCTTACCTGTTACCCACTGAACTATAACCTGCCTGTTGAGTGATTTGTCCTGCTTACCTCAGTGCAGATTATATTTGACTAAACTGCTTCTTCTTTGTGAACTCTGCGGTGGATGGATGTGCAATCAAAACTTTAATTTATGACTGAGCAATGCTGACTCTACCACACATCGGCAGGAAACCATAAAGCTACAATCACAGGGAGCCCTCTGACCTCCCTCCTTGTGAACCTTCACACTTCTGTCATAAAGCTAATTAGACAGAAGTCACGTTACCAACACTGTTGTTAGAACAACACTTAACCTTCTTTGAAAAAGTCAAAGTTCAGGAAAGTGATGTATGGAAAGTCAGTGGCTCGATCTGGAGAGACCATGATAGCTGGGAAAATGCAACATAGGAACACTGAGTTCAAAACATGAAGACTGTTCTATTTTTATTTACCTGGTGGAAACATTTTCTCACTTGTATTCGTTTTATTTGAAGTGTTGTTTAAAGGTCCTACCTTAGTGATGAATTTTTAGACAGACACAATGATACAAAAACATTGTTTTTTTATGGTCTCAAACAGGATTGTTACAATGAAGGACTATTGCTTACAGACATGGATAGCAACAAACTGAGCCAGGATGACTGAGAAATAATGAATCAAATAAATCAGCATCATGGTGCGTTTAGAGTAAGATGTACCAGTTTGGTTACTGATCTCAGAAGTAAGTAGTTCAACCATAGAAATGTCGGTTTGATGCTGGGTTTAATGAGTGCAAATGAGGTAAATTAGATTAGGGGTTACATTATCAGCGCTTAAGTTCACAGTAATATCACCATTAAAGGTTCAATACACAAAATCATTGTAGAAATTCACAAACCTCTGTGTGCATAAGCTAAGAGGAGCACTAAGTAGTTAGCATGTCCGATAGCCTAACCGACATGTCACTCAGAATAGCCTGGCACCCATTTCAAGTGGTCGGTCACCTAAAACCCTCTCAGTGCCCTAAAGGCATGGTAATCTGGGACACCCATCAAGCCTCCTGTCCATGAAGCGAAAACACTCGTCCTAGCAATGGTCAAGTCGTGATGGAAGAGCTAGACAGCTCGAGCAGTTCTTAAAACTGATTATTTTCGGATTTGATGCTAAAGGCAGTGTCACGAGGTGTGACGTTTACTCCGCATGACTCCACGACTTAGCCAATGACGAGCCAGTATTTCATGTAGACAAAGTCATAGGGAGATTTTCCATTTTATTTCATCTATTATTATCAGCTGAAGAGGCGGTCATCTGCTAGGAGCAGCATACAGGTAAAATTAATTTTTATGATTGTTAATGATCACAGATGAGCTTTACATTAATGTGGTCAAATATTATAATTCTCAGCCTCACTCAAAATATTTTCCATGTGGCGACCATTCCTCTGTATGTGCACCGTAAAGGCGTTGGGGAGATGATAATCCAAGCAGACAATCATTTTAAACTTTCCAGCAAAATGCACTGATTGGATTAGATCCTGACAAGCCTAATTACAATTTCAAGTTTGTCCCTCTGAAGATTTAAATGCAGCATTAGTTTTAATTCTGATACCAAATGGTTAAACCTCGAAAACATGAAGATTTATTTGCAGAAAGAGGACATTCTGAGTTTTATAGAATGGGCTGCACTGAGGAAGATCACCTCAACAACAGCCACAAAATTTCTGCAACATGCAGCTGTTTATGATGTCAATGAGAAGAAAAATACGGGATCTCCATTTGAATTAAATAGGGAAGGAAACGGACTAGGAGTCTTTATGGAATTTATCAGATAGTTTGAGATCCCCAATCAGTTAACAGTATGAGGGAAATAGCTAAGCATTGTGTTTTCACCTCAATTTTCAGACATGTAGAAGACAGGGAGAAGCGGCCACTGAAAACTGGTGCTGTGTATTAGCACACATCAATTCACCATTTTAACCCACTAGGATGATTTTAAGTGACAGAAGAACAATGCAAGACTGTAATTAAGGTTCCTATCTCAACTAGGCCAACTGATTGAACATGACAGGTTTTCAGCCGGCATGTGGGGGTTATAGGTCCACAATGGCTGCATGGCGACTGCAACAAAAGGCTTTCGAGTGCATTCATTCAACCTTTCCTATCCCCTCTTCTATGCCTATTTTTTCCCCAAACACTTCAGTGCTAGCTGTGGCTGAAACCATTGTAAGCCTTACAAATTGCCCTGCTGAAGACATAGAGCGTTAATTAGCCGCAGCAGCTAGCAGGCGATATTTAACCCAAACAAAAGGGAGACACGTATTCCTCTAGGTTATCATCCTACGATTTTCCTGGCAGGAAAATGCACCTAATTGGACCTCAGGTTTATGTAGAAACTCAACACGCTCAGAACGAACCACAACAGGCAGTAAAGCAAAGTGCTTGCTGAAATACGATGTCTCAATTCAGCTATAATTGTATTTAACTCCAGGAAAAAGTTTGTGTGTTTTATGTTTTGCTACTTTAATGTGCTCAGCTGCATTGTTGTCTTGGAGATGTATAACTTAGTTTTGATTTTAAATCGGTTAACACCAATCTTAGAGAAGCCCAATACACAAGCTGCATTGTATTCCTGGCGGAAAGTAACCAAGGACAGGTCTTTCAGTCAAGTCTAGCATTTTAACTGACAGCAGCAAGAGGATTTAACAGCTAGCTTTTCAAAGACAACAGAATTAAGGACTAGAAATAGCTTGGGCTTCATTCAGGTGGTGTGTGTGATTCAGCGGGACTGATACAGATTTTTCCTTCCGGGTACAATGACAATAACAATGAAGACATTCAAACAAGGCAGCAATGTGACATTTGAATCAAAATGTACTATGCTAGTTCAAGTGGAAAAACATTGCAGTAAGCTTCATTTCCCTGCCTTCATTGATTTTGAAACAAAAATTGCACCCCTGAAGCACTGGGTGTCCTGAGAAACGGTGAATGGACACTGGGAATGTAAAATTAGACAACACTTAGCAGCAACAGAAAGCACAGGGACCCATAAAAGCTTTATAAAGGTATTCATGGTCCAAATCTAAAGATGGAAATGGACAAGAAAAGAAAACAAACTAATAGTGCAAAGAGCATTGCACCAAACTTCAATGTAATGAAAGATGACAAGAATCACTCACTATGGCTGAACACATTTCTATCCAATACTTTCTTTTGTTGAAGTAATTTACAATGGATCAAACAATGACAACCACTGTTCAAAAGTTTCTCAAATCCTGCAAACACACAGAATAGATGTAAAGATTTGCTACCTGAAATACCTGGACTGAGAAAGTTACAAAAAGTACAATTTTGTGTTTGCAATTATGGTATAATGGGATAAATAAAGTGTCAGTGACTTGGCAGGCTAAACTTGGACAAAAGCTAGCAGTAAAATCCGGCGGTATGGTTGATGTATGTATGTTGTTTAATGCAATTATAGTTTAAGAGTTTGAAAACAACCTTGTGTGTCAAGACTGTACAATTTAATGTCAAGAATTGCCTTCTAAAGCAGTTTTTTTTACTATCAACAACAAAAAATGTTAAAGATGAAGACAACTGTAATTGATGAGTAAACCACACAAATCTGTTAGTGTGTATTTCAAGTACATAACTAAAACATCACACCTATTTATGTCAGGTACAAAACAGCCAAGAGCATTTATTTATGACGTTTTGTACTATATATATATATATATATATATATATATATATATATATATATATATATATATATATATATATATATATAAAGTTTAACTGAGAAATAAATTCAAAAATTAGTTAAAAAAAAAAAAATCTAAAAAAATACTGCCACACTCTTCATATTGTTTTCAATCAATCCTAAACTACACTGTAGTAGCTGCAGACAGGCTCCATCACAAATTTAGATTTTGACGTCATTAAATGGCGGCAACGTTGAATCCACTCGATGAAATTTCTCTCTAAAATTTTTTTTACTCACCGTGTTAACAGGATGACGAACATTCTCCGGTTCTTTATGAAGGTAAAGTTTCATTTAAAATTGTCCATTTTTGCAGAACAATGTCCAAACTGTAAAACTTCTGCGCAGTCACCTGCTGGGTGTTGCCCACTGTCCGAGTCCGCTGTACCCGGCGTTGTAAGGGTTTGTTAACAAAAATGTAGGCTACACTGTTTTAGCTAACGTACAGACCCGTTTTACTGCAGTTTTCTGAGTCCGTTCACGGTTCAAAAAGTTGGAAAATTTTCCTGCATCCATTCGATAGTCAATTAATTAGGTTGACTGTAACAGCCGCGCCTGGTCAGTCATTGCTTTCCTTAGTAGTGACATCTGGCATAATGTAGCATCCATGACTACTCAACAAGAAAAAAACTGCATGAGAAGCCATTCTGTGCTGTGCCACTCATTGTATGGAAGCCTGAAGAGGACATGTTTTCTGTAGTTATCTGTAAAGTCAGGTTGTGTTCTTACAATGTTGCGATACAAATCTAGTGGATCCTCTCTTCACAAACTAACTCTTTATCAGTTCTCCTAGACTCTGAACTTCGGATCATTTTGTGATCTGCTGGTTTTTACGATCTTGATTTATTTTTTTTATGTAAAAATACAGTGAGCATTTTTCCACATTTCAAAAAACTATTTGTAACTATTTTAGAGAAGACATTCAAAAACGGTTAAATTGCAGTGTTTTTTGCATTGTCTATTTGTACATGTTAATTCAGTGTCTAAATGTAGACCATATAAATACGCTTCTGTCATAATATACATTACATACATGAAGGGCAATTTTCATGTCATAAATATAGCAGCTAGAATAATTGAAAAAAGCAGGATATCATAGCAAATATAGAAAAAAATATATACAACTGAGGTGACATTGAATTCTTGAGCACAAGCCTTACACTCATCATTGTTGCAGAGTACTGTAATGTTCATGTGGTTCCAAATTTATTATTGAATTGTATTGGCATTCTTTAGCCACTAGAGTAGCACAGCTAGAAACTGCTCCGTCTTAATGTCTCCTGACATTCTACCAGCATCACAAGGCCTGAATTGTGCTGCATTCATGATTTAAAATAAATAAATAGAAAAATAAGTAAATACAAAGTGTTGACATTTCATCTTTGTAGGGTTTGAACTATCATTGAGAAACAACTTTAATGAAAAAAATAATTTAACCTTCCAATTAGGGCTGAACGATTTTGGGAAATAATCTAATTGCAATTTTTTTGGGCCAATATTTAGATTCAGCATGCAATTTTTGGTGGTTAATGTTTATCCTCTGTCATGTTGGTCATACAATGATTTATTGCTCGTGTTTAGTGAATAATGAAAAGGATACTGTCAACATATAAACAGCATTGTCCTTGGTGGTCCAGGTTTTAGCCATGGCCTTGTGTTGCTTTCTTAAATGCAGGAACAGGTTTGTAGTGTTTCTCCTTGTTGTAGCTACGGTAACCAGGCATGTTTTGCACAGTACCTCACACTGTACTGCATCTTCTTTCCTAAATCCAAAATAGGTCCAGACAACCAACGTGCTATTCCTATTTGATGCTTAAGTCTCCTCTTCTGTGTCCTCTCTCGGTTCTTCTGCTGAGGCCATTTTTAAAGACGTCAACAACAACACAGCAAATCAGAACTTAGTGTGGCTGAAGTTGTTTTCTTCATCCCCCGCAGAGATTTTTGGCCATTGAAATGAATTTTTGGTTAGCAATCAGTAGGAAGCTAGGTCACCTTATGTTCGTGAATTGTGATCACTAAAAAAACAGCTTTGTTACCTTAAGAGATAATAAGGTGCATTAGTCAAGTTCATAACAGAACAAGCAGATAGTTTTTGTTATGACAGTAAAAAAGGAATAAAGATGAGTTTTTGTATGCATACCTGCAGAGGGCCTCCATACGGCTGAATGGACATTAACTTCAGCAGGTAGAATAAAATATATGAGTCTGTTATGCCAAAATGTATTTTCCATCTCTATTCTTTGTTTTGTGTTAAAGTGTAGAATTATTCATAAGTGCAAACATTGCCTGAAGTCTGCACTATATTTTGAGATACAAAGAGGGTGTGCTTTTTCTTTGTACCAGCCCAAAACAACAATAGCCTAAGGTTGTGTCTTGCAGAAAATTAGCATTTGCTTGTGGATGTGAATATGTAGCCAAACAAGCCACTGAAAATATCCAACCAGCTGCAGCAAACATTGGTTGACAGGGGAGGAGATTGGTGAGAAAACCCTGGGGCCATTAAATGTCTTTAGAATGGGAAATTGATGAAGACAGAAACGGATCTATTGCTGGCTTAAAATGAAACTTTGTTTATGCTGTCTGAGTGAAATGACAATAGACAAGTGGTGAAGGAGTTTCCCTAGAAACTGAAGGGACAGCAAATCAAGGCAGTGGGGAGCTTCATAGACCAAATTCAGTTTCTGTTTCATAGACAACATTCCTATTTATAGTATATAAATATATCAAGTGTAAAAATTTGCATTCATTTTATTATTTGAATCATTCATACATAATTTATCTCTTGAGTTCAGTACAGAGATTACAGTTGATTTATGTTGATATATGTCTGTTTTAGTGGGTAACTTACTTTTCAGCACAGCTGTCCCTGCATGCTGACTGTCCGTTCTCGTTGCCTCCGTCAAAGTCACGAGGGAGGCAAAGTTATCTGACTAACTGTGATGAGGACACAGCAGGGAAAGTGAAACATGTCACTCGGAGAGAAAAGACCCTGCTGCTATAAAATCTTCAAGTCATCTTGCTACTGCATTGTGAAGTGAATGATTTAATGGTTTCGGAAGTAATACGTTGTTACTTTATAGCTAACAATAAATGGAATACTCACATTCAATTAAATTCAATTCAAACAGCTTTATTAATCCCTCTTGGGGCAATTAGTGTGGAGCAGCTCCTACATATAGGAAGAAAGACAAATGAAGCACAAGTGATAAATTACCTCCACAAGGAGTTAAAAAAAGAACAAGAAGAGACTGAAAAGAGACAGTAATACTGTACAGACCGATTGAAAGTCATCCAGACTGAACGTAAAAATTCCAATAAAAGGATAAATACAAGATAAAAGATATATAGCATCAAGAAATAAAAGAGATCATTAACCCTCTTGTTATCTTTGTTTTTTAGTGCAATAATGTTCACAGGTCAGTTTGACCCGGTGCATGTTTACTTAACCAAAAGATCCAAAAACAGAAAAAGATCCATGAAAGCATTATTGATATTTAATTTCTAGCTCTGTTGCTAACAATTCTATCAATATTTAGTGCAATAGTGTTCCTTACCTCCCAAAGGTAATAGTTCCATGAGGATAATATACTCATTTTTCCTACAGAAAATACATGTTATTTTAACGTTTCACCACATTATAATTTTGAAAGAACAACATATATAACACAATTTTTTTTTGATAACCAAATCGACACAAACAGTATCTATGTGATATAAACATGGAGGGGGTTGTTACAAATATGTGAGATGATTTTTTTTTTTATTTTACAAGTTGCTTGCACTAAATAAGGCAACCAGAAAAAGTTTCATTCTGAAAAAAAATGCTTAAAATTTTTTTTCCCAGATCTTAAAACTTTAAGACGGGTCAATTTGACTCGTAACATAACAGAAGGGTTAAGAAGTTTTCAGTAATCTTGCAGAAGATGAACGATTTTGAAGATCGATTAGTTTCAAAGGCAGGTAAAACATACGGGCGTTGTGAGGGCAGCAAACAGAATTCCCTAGAAAGTACGTGACCATAAGAACCTAAAATACTCTTAGCGTTTCTCGAGATCTCCTGGTTACAAAGAGTCTCTCTGTTTCATCCTGATTATGTTTGATCAGATTTTAACCATTCCCGTAAGGCAGTTTCTGTCTTGAACGGAGAGCTTGTGAAACCAGTAGATAAAAGAAAAACAAAGGACACTCTCAATAAAAGACTGATAAAAACGACATAGTATTACAGAACTATCTGAAAAAGAGTTCAGTTTCCTTTAAAGTGGATTTACATTACAGGTAAAGGTTTCTGATTTGAGTCATCATGTTATTCATCCTGTGCTGCGGTGAAAACAATCCAAGCTGTTAATTAGTTTTTGATTAAGAGGTTATCAGACCTCAAAAAGACGAGTGGGACCACCTTGAGTCTTAAGACAGAATAACCACATCTTCCCTGCATAGTTATGTTGCAATCATGAGAAAATATTGCTTTGGGACCTCATAAAAGTGATGCCAGCTGGGCTTTATTTGCGTGCTTTCTTTTTTGATTGTGAGCTGAAGAAAGGGATCTATGCTGATACAAGTGGCTCTTAAAATCTTGGTGACTGCCAGATTTAATAGAATTTAAACTAAAACTCAAGGGGACCTGTCTGTCTTATGTAAACAAAAAGAAAAAAAGAAAATAATTTTAAGGGAGAATAATCTTGACTTTTTATTTGTTTTTTAATTATATAAAGATTTCATACAAATAAGCATTGGGGAACAATAAGTTGTATTACAGAATAACCAAATTATTTCCAAATATTGCACTGGGACCTCTGTGCAATATTTGCACACTCTCGTCTTCAGGGTGTAATCTGCATCCAACTACTTTGACTCAATTATCAGCTACAGGAAGATTTATACAGACCTAAAATGCATGTGACCACATGTTTCACGGAGTTTTAGACCTTGAGGTTAAAGCGTTTTTTTGTCTCCACAATATGTTTGTATTTATTACTTAAAACACAAAAGCAACCTGCTTTTTCTTCTTCATCGAAAATAAAGTTTGGTTGAGTATTGCTTTAATTCTATGCCTGATCATATATGTGAAATATTGTGAATTATTGTACATTTTATCCAAAACATGTCATTTTTTTCTGTGTTTTGTTTTGTCTTTGGTAGGTGACTGGCTGGCTGGAATACCACCCCACTCCTTCTCCCTCTAAGGACATCCCATTCCAGGACAGTGCTTTGCTGTCACTTCACCCCAGCATGGAGCCAACGAAAGTCCAGTCAGAGGGTGGCCTCAACGTCACCCTCACCATCCGCCTCCTAATGCATGGCAAAGTAAGCAAATCCTTGGCTTACAGTCTCTTAACTTACAGTACTTTGCTTCGTCACGTCTGTGTGGATTTACCTCAGCTGCACTCTAAATTCTCTTTAAATGAGTATATGTTAATAACGGTCTGGTAAATTGGTTTTACTGACAGATCCATATTCACATAAGAGAATATCCAACTACTCCACCAGCTGTTTACCTGTTGCAGCCTCAACCGGCTGCCACTTTCATTCCGAGAGAGCAACATGAAAAATGAGACTTAGATGGCCTTATGTTATCTCCTTGGTATGATGCTGCCCCCCCTGCTCCAGTCTCATCATGACCAAAAGCTTTTCCCAGCTTGTGACACCAACCTGGGAATAAAAAAAAAAAGAAATGTTTAACTTGTGGTGCTCTTCACTCTTCAGAAGTGATTGCTTTTATGCTTATGAACTTTCCAGCAGCTGGCTAGCAGCTGTTTTGTTAGTTTTCCAAAGAGCTGTCTTGCTGTTAGCTCAAGCCAATCTGGACGGGTTTATACTCATGCAATTTGCAATTAAACAGACTGCTTCCAAACTTTTAAGAATGATGTAGTTGTATGTCTGAAGGTGTACTGCACCATTCCCTTCAATGTGGGCCAAGTTCCTTGGTCCTGAAAGAGGAAGATCACATGTAACAAACAAGGGATGGATCAGGTTCTACTTTTTTTGAGGTGTTTGAAGAACAATGGGTTGGGAGTCAGAAAAAGTAACAAGAGGAAAGGTAACGGGATGAACATGGGGGCCATGAGAACTGAGACAGGAGAGTGGGTGGGATGCAGGCTTATTAGGTATTCTGGACATTCGTTATAATGACTTCAATTTCATGTAGCTTCCCTAGTGATCACAGACTGTAAAAAAAATGGACATCATCTCACTTGGCTTGAACTGACGTCGCCACAAAACTGCTCCCCCTGGTGGCTGGCTGCAGTATAGATAAAAAACTGTCTCCCCATTCATTCCAGATGAGCTGTGGTCAAACTTTAATAGATTAATACATCTCGTAGAAATGTTTCTCTCATCCGTATGCTGTGGTGATATCTCTGGAAAGTTTCTTTTTCATTAGTTATTAGATGTTAAAAATGGGGTTTAATTCTCGTTTAACGATGATTGACAAGCTGCTGTTCTTCTGTAGTTTTTTCAGGAATAATAAAATTTGTCAACAGAAAAAGAAATTAATTATTTTTGTCAGCTGGCTCCTCTCAGATTTTCTCAGAGTCTCGACAGCGCAGACTCTGGCTGCACAATGGCGGCACCCACTACCTCAGGGTGTTTTTGGCTTCAAAACCGTACAATGGACAAAGGCGGAGCCACACTTTCCATTCTATATACAGTCTATGGTTGTGATCAGCTTGTTCAAAACAATTTCTTCTTTATTAAACCGTTTCTACACCTCTACACCATTTCTGTAGTTTCGTTAAAGGGCAGTAACGCAATTAAGTTATTAAAAATAGCTCTGTCATTGGGGTGTGCTCAGACTGGAGCCACATCTCCCTCTTGATCTATGTGCCAAATAAAGCATGACCCTAAACCCAAGTAGTGCCTGGCTGTTTATGCAGACACTCTCGACAGAATGACCCTGCAGCACGACAGGTTCATTTTTTGTAACTACCAGCAAGAAACTTAGAAGAGCATGACCCAGGTCTTTCTCAGTTGCCCACACCAGCACTAAAGTCTCATCAGGTTACTTTAATTGTCTGGTCCAGATTCTGTCTATGATGCGTCTAATCCTCAACAGGGGTGATGTTATTCTGGACACCTGGAGGACTTTGTTGTTGGCACATTTGACCTTGCAGGTGAAGTCCACGGGGTTCTAGTTGTTAGGTGTTGTCATTGGTGGAGCAGGAAATATTTTACCTCTCAATTCCTTGCTTTGATTTCGACAAAGTACTCCTTTAGCGTAAGACTGTACAAGTGTGTTTTAGTGTTTTTATGTTATGACTGATCAGGGACCCGTCTGACACCACTCAGGAAGTGGCTGACAGCATTAATGTCACACCGGATGTAACACAGAGGGCTGGAAGAGAGAGCCGAGATGCTCTTAGCCTCCTCTGCCCTTCTGCCTTTTTCCCCACTGTGCCACTCCAGGCTCATGAAGACTGATTACATGCATACGGGGAGTGTGGCAAAGACACAGCTGCGAACCCGCTGCATGTCTCTGCAGTGTCTGCTTCATGTCCACGGAAGCTTCTGTGGCCTTAACAGAATTAACTTCAAGATTTCATTACAACAGCTGACTTTGTCACAAATCCTTTTTGATACAAATTAAAGTTTCTCCATTGGTAACATAAACCATTCCATAGCTTTGCAAATTTATCCAGAAGCGTCTTCAGAAAACGTTTTTTTCACTCCTTTTTTTTTTGTTTATTTGCAGGAAGTTGGAAGTATAATTGGAAAGGTATGTTCCTCTGCATGCCTTTACCCATAGAAATATTTTACATTAACCATTCTGTTAAATAATTTTCATGTTTTGTTTTGTTTGTTTGTTTGTTTGTTTTTACAGAAAGGGGAAACTGTAAAAAAGATGCGAGAAGAGGTATGTTCAATCCTCAAAACGCCATGTTTCCGGTGAATAGATAGCTCAAATGAAAGAGATCTCTTCATGCACAATGGCTTCAGAGCTGTATTGACTTCACTGACAGTATGTATGTGTTGTTTATTCCAGAGTGGAGCAAGAATCAATATTTCTGAGGGCAACTGTCCTGAGAGGATCGTCACCATCACTGGACCAACAGATACCATCTTCAAGGCTTTTGCCATGATTGCCTACAAATTTGAAGAGGTTTGATAAGCTTCTAACCTAAACATCTTTCATAAAGTAAAAGATTCACATACAAACAAGTTGGCTGAATGCTAAAGAAAACCAACCCAATACCCAACACATTGCATTTGGTAATGACTGATATCCAGATCTGTATTCATTTAGTATGAAATACATCTGTACAATGGATGATTTCAAAAAACAGTCCTTTATTGGCTTTGATAGGAGAACTAAAGTTGTTTCCTTTCAGCCATCTGTCCTTTTGATCCTGTCTTTGATATGATTAATCTAAATGGATGAACTATCACACCATGACTCAATGACGGGAACTAAACAGGAGCCCCACTGCTGTTTCCTCGGTGACCAGAGTCAGATCTGGTCTCTTTAATCATGTCCTTTATTTATCGCAGACGGAGCACAATAGATCCAAACCTGGATCATTCACTGACCTTTAACTGAACTGATGTTTAGGATAGTCATCAACAACAAAAGGCCATCATTTCTTTTGGGTCACACTGACTGAATGTGCACACTTTTTAGATGTAACGTGTGTTCTGTTTTTTTAGGACATCATCAATTCCATGAGCAACAGCCAAGCAACTAGCAAGCCCCCAGTCACCTTGAGGCTTGTGGTTCCTGCCAGCCAGTGTGGCTCACTCATTGGTAAAGGAGGCTCCAAAATAAAGGAGATGAGAGAGGTACTAATCAGACTATTTATCAATGTATTTATGGAGGAACTTCGAACACAAAACAAGCTTGTTCTGAATTTCTTCTCACAAAATCAAGAGAAAATAACCTGCAACAGTTTTTTAAAAACATTTTTTTCCTAAAGTGAAATGAATGAAATAAAATCTCTTCTATTTTTTTCTTTTCTTTTCTTTTAGGTATTCATAACCTATTTATTTATTGCTTGAAGCCACTCAACGTCCTTGTATTTATTTATTATTTATTTTTTCTTTTTTATTGCTTTCACATATCAATGACAGCTCCATTTAGAATTATCTGTACAGAATTTTATAGATAGGTAGGTAGGAAGTTAGGTAGGTAGCTAGGTAGGTAGGTAGGTAGATAGATAGACAGATAGACAGACAGACAGATAAAATAATGATAGATAATAATAAACACATACACACAAACAACCGAACCCTTAAACCCCACCCATGGCCCTCCCCTGACACACATCCCTGTCCCTCAAAATAAATAAACAAAGAAAACAAGGTTGATGACTATAGAAAATAAGTAAAAGAAAAAATATAGCAGGATCTCCCTGGCTAGGTTCTTATTCCAGATTAAGATAACACTCGTTTTTGTCATATGTCAAAAGCATGTAATATCTCTTCATTAGTTTTAACTGATAGAGCTTTTCTCATTCTACTCTTGGAGGCAACACAGTTTCTGATATTTACTCCTCCAATTGGAACAATATGCTTATTTCCAATGCTTAAGGAAGGATGATGTTTTTGATTCACTCATGCAGCAGCTTACAGAGAGAAGGTAAATGAAAGAAAGATGTAGAGATAAAAAGTCAAAACAAATGCTATTGGCTAGATAAAAACCACACAAGTCAAAACAATGAGTATAATGAAGGAATTGATGAAAAGAAGAAGTAGCTTACAATGATAATAATGATAGAATTAATACAAATTCTTGAAGTTTTTCACATTAGATTTAGTCTGCAACAGGTGTCAGTAGGTGAGGTTTAGTGATGAAACACCTCCTAGCGTGCTGTCATACAGAACTGTGTGCATGTAAGGCTCTTCAGAATGTTGCATTTCTTCTGTTAGTACTGTTAAGCTCCTCAAATCCCCCTCTCTCTCCTCCAGTCCACAGGGGCCCAGGTCCAGGTGGCAGGAGACATGCTGCCCAACTCCACTGAGCGTGCAGTGACAATCTCTGGGACCCCAGAAGCCATCATCCAGTGTGTCAAACAAATCTGTGTGGTCATGCTGGAGGTAGAGTATGTTGTGATTCAAGGACTAACTCTTATTTTCACAGAGCTTTGTTGTAAACATTTACAGCTCAGAACAATATTTGAATAAGATGAATGTGGAGGAGCTGAGCAAGTAAATGCTGGACTCCTGGCATTCAACGGCACATAGCAGAGAATCTGAGCAGAATTCCATTGACATTATCAACAATGATCATTTTAAATTTCCCTTTTCTTTTTTTTTTTCTCTCTGACCTTTCATTTCCCCTTCTCCGCCTCTCCTAGCCTTTACGATCTGTTCATCTGCCCTTCCATTCACCTTTGCTTTTTGTGTCTTGATTTCTGACATTACATTGATAGATTGATTTGAAGGATCAAACAGAGTAACAACAGCCAGTGTCGCTGCATTACTCTCACAGTTTAAAAGTCTGTTTACAATTCCTCTATTTAGATTGACTGTCAGCATCGAGTGGGTAGCAGCCAGAAGGCCTTTTTTTCACTACATCACCACACTGCCTGTGGGCTGGCCCATCTGGCATTTGCCTGAATTGCTTAAATGCCACTCCAGCATTGGCTATACTTCTCTTAAAGTTTGTGTTTGTACAGTGCAGCTTGTTATTTTCTCTTTTCTGGAACCAGGGTAAGAAAGAGACAAGAGATAGCAGTGGATGAGCTAAAGCAGAATTTAAGAAAAGATCAACTAGATTTTTTTTTTATGTCACGAAACATGTAATGGTGTTACGTAATTAGGATACAAAAAAGGGGGAAAAAAACAATCAGATTACATTTAGATTTAGTAAAAATTTGGTTTATTTTGCAGGATTACAATTTCAAAGCATTTTATGATATTATAAAAATAGTAGAGACAGAGAGATGGCGCGCTCATGTCTCACTCACATAACATGCCTGCACACCGCTTCAAGCCTTTAGGAGGCTCATATCACTGTGATCTGTGCAGTGTTGCCAACTCAGCAACTTTCTGGTTATATTTATCAACTTTTAAAATCCCTGTAGCGACTCTTTTTCAACATAGCGTCTTGTCTGGAGTTTGGAGACTGACATAAAAGCATGTTTTCCAAAACACTCAGAAAGGCAGACGGGTCCTCCTCACTTGCATAAAATTGAACATCATCTCGATGGCTCACCACAAGAACTGCTCCCCCTGGTGGCTGGCTGTAGTATAGCTCAAAAACCCTCTCTATATTTATTCCAGTTGGGCTGTGGTCAAAGTTTAATAAATTAATACACCTCGTAGAAATGTTTCTCTCATCCGTATGCTGTGGTGATATTTAGATATTATTTAGCTGCATTGTGTTTAAGTCCTCTTTTTTCTGAAAAGATTTTAGTTATTAGACATTAAAAACAGGGTTTCACATCTTGTTTAATGATGATTGACAGCTGCCGTTCTTGTGTGGCCAAAGTAAAACAATTTTCTGTTAACTGTATAAAGATCAGACTTTAAATCTGTTTTGTATACTGTTCTGTAGGACCATACTTTCAATTTAGACTTTATAAGGTCACTGCTTAATGGTTTCATTATGACTTTTATTATTGTTTGGCATTTGTTGAAAAACACACAAAAGTTTGTCATTTCGTTTCTTTTATCTTTTTTTTTTTAATATTTTGTATTGGAGTCACCTAAAAGTAATTGAAATTAATCAAGTGACATTACTTTAATATTACTGTACTTGGATTATGTTGCTGATTACATTTCAGATAACCAGTAACTGTGTCAGAATACATTTTTAAAGTAACCTTCCCAACCCTGGTTGAGCTGCAGACAAAATGTTCCAGCCCATTTTTGAGTTTTGAGTTTTTTGTGTTAAATTTCCATGCAAACAGTCTCTCACCTTGTCTCCATGACTTATTACATTCACTGAAAGCCTTTTCTCAGAAACAGATTTTTGAATGGTTCTAATTTTCATCAAATGTCAAAAGAGATACAAGGTACATTTCCTGGGGCAGAGCTACGTGGTTTTTGTTGTCTGTAAATGTCATCTTGACAAGCAATCTGCTTTGTGTCTTGCTGTGCACTTACATTTCGCAGCAGACTTGGGCTCAGGGATTATTTCCTCACATAAAGGCTGATGACTAAACTTATCTAATTAGCATTCAGAGCTAGCATTTTATAAATATCACCTGCCCGTTTGGTTATACAACTATCTAGCCATACTGTAATGGAAACTTCTCCGGCGTTTATCTGGAAATGGTGTGCTGTTTCTTGATATTGTGTTAAAACCCAAACCCAAGTGGATACTTGTCCATTTTCAGTGCAGCAGCTACAGAGGACATGTAAACAAGCCCTCTCAACAGCCCTGTTGCTGCCTGTGCAGCAGCATGAATCAATAATTCTATGTCTTTATAGTAAGTTTGCAAACAGTAACTCCCCTGCCTTCTCATTGAAAAACCTCCCTGCTGTCTGAGGGGATTTGCATGGAAAGTAGGAGACTTGGTGGTGCATTTAATCTGTGATCCTGAGAGTTAACAAGTGCCATGGGTCTTTGTGTTTTTGTTATCTCCTTGAATAGAGACTACTTATACCTCGGAGCTACAGGGCCTCATTTTGTTTTCATGAACACGTTCCAGTTTTGCTCTAAAGGATTCAGTACTTAAAACATCTCTCAAAGTAAACACACCAAGATACAATATGACCTCAGAGTGATTCTCCTGATGTTGCTCTGCTGTGGCTTGATGCAAGCAGTCATGAAAACATGTTGGTATGGTTTTCCCACACCAGACAAGATGACACAAATTTACCGCAGTACATTATGATGTTGGAAAGGTCATCTGCTTTATCCCATTCTCTGCGTAAGCAGAGAAGACTGCAATTCCAGCTCCTTCCTGTGTCACAAAATCTGGCTCCTGTCACCGTCAAAGCTTACTGATGCACATTAAGTTACTGTTCTTGGCCAAAAAGTAGTCAACCACATAACCTTCGTTTGAAAAATGCAGCCTGATCCTTTTTTTTTTTAAAGAAGAAAAGAGGAATGACATATCTGCATGTCATCCAAATTTGTGCTGGTTGGTGTAACTTTATGCTGAGCTAACATATTTGTACTGATGTGATGGAAGAACTAAGTTTCTTAACTGTTCCTTAACAAGAAAGAAAAAAGATTTCTGTTGAAATAAAATAATGCTGACTGCCTCTCCTCTTTCCTCTTCCTCTTTCAATTTCTCTTAGTCTCCACCAAAAGGTGCCACCATCCCTTATCGCCCAAAGCCTGCCTCCACCCCTGTCATTTTTTCCGGTGGCCAGGTAAGAGCTGAGTTGCTTTCTTCTTCTTTGATCATGCCTGTAGCCAGATTGAGACTTCTCATATGCAGTTTCAGCTCCAGCCTGTTAGGCTTTTTTAACTTTAATTTGCTGCCTCATTAGAAAAATAAATACTGCTTTAGTTGTTTCAGCAGCAGGGAATTTTTGTCCTTTGTGGTATAATTAGGCCCGGTTTACATTTACGGCTTTTTTTTTCCTTTTGGCGCTTGCAGCACACACACCACTGTACTGACCCCCTTCATCGTTGCTCACAAAGTTGTTTTCAGACCTCCCATCCTTTCTTGGTTGTTATTGGTAGGTGATGATGAAGTGACATCAACAAGCAAGGCATTTTTACAAATGTTGGACCATATTCAACTGAGAGTTTGGTGAACACTGCAACAAAAGCCAGCTGACCTTAAAGGTTATTTTTTGCTTAGGATGCTGAGAGCTGAAAACAACCAACCTTAGATGACATTAGTTTTTGAAAAGTCTTTTTCAGCCCAAAAGACATGGTTACTGTACACAGGTCCTCCTACTGCCACAAAAAGTCTTGATAAAGGATGAGCTTGCAGTGATATAGCCAAGTCTGGGGAATTTACATTTTTTCTTGGACACAGCTGATACCACATGACCTGACTGATTCTGTCCTTGATTCAAATCAGGCAGCTGAGTTCTTGTAAACATCTTGCTCCTCATCCCAAATGATTCTCTTAAACATTAAGACTCATCTGTCAGTGTGAGTCACATGGGGTCATTTGCATGAAAGTCATTACAGTCGTCAGTCATCTGTCCAGTAGGGCCGAGATCCAAAAGTGACTTATGCTATGCCACTGATCACTCAGTGCTACCTGCCAGTCCCTCAGTGACAGCTGACATTCCTCAGTGACACCTGCCAATTGCACAATGACACCTGCCATTCTGTCAGTGACACCTGCCAGTGGCGCAGTGGCACCTACCAATAGCAAAGTGACTGTTGCAATTCGCATTGTGACACCTGCCAGTTGCACAGTGATACCTAGCAACTGCTGTGACACCTGCCAGTCTCACAGTGACACCTGCCAGTGGAACAGTGGCATTTATCAATAGCAAAGTGACAGTTACCATTCGCATTGTGACACCTGCCAATGGCAAAGTGACACCTGCCAGCTGCACAGTGACACCTACCAACTGCTGTGACACATGCTAATTGCACAATGACACCTGCCATTCTGTCAGTGACACCTGCCAGTGGCACAGTGGCACTTACCAATAGCAAAGTGACAGTTACCATTCGCATTGTGACACCTGCCAATAGCAAAGTGACACCTGCCAGCTGCACAGTGACACCTACCAACTGCTATGACACCTGCCTTTCTGTTGGTGACTGATATGCCAATCACATAATGACACCTGCCAATGGCAAATTGGCACTTTCCATTTGCATAGTGCATGTCAAGTTACTACCTGAGTTCCTGTTAATCGTTGGGGTCACCTGATCCCAGGTGTTAGTGTGACCTCACCTGCTTGAAACAGAATTCAAATGTATTATACATTGCATATGTTACAGCATAATGCAGTTACAACTGGACAGGGAATTCAAAACTGCAAAAAATGTGCAAACCCCATGTAAAGTTCAATATTTAATCAGTAGGCAATTTAGACTCTACAAAAACAATGACTATGCAAATTAAATTTGCATCTGAATATTTGTTCCAACAATAACGACATTAGTATCTAATTAATGCAAAGTACGGCAACAAACACTGTGGATTATCATGTTGCAGATCTGGCCTAGAGGCTGCTTAAAGCATTTAAACATTCAGAAAATGAGACAGATATAATTATAACAGATTATTTGTACTTGTAATGAATCCAATAAATAGGATTTGCTTTCGCCTGGAGACTTACTAAGTGGACATTTAATTCAATATTAGACACAATTAAAGCCTCAAAGAAGCAACCGTATGAGGTGGCGAATGCAATGTTTTGGAGATTGCGCAAACTAACCCATGGGTACACACAAACACACAAACATGTAAAGAATACAATATGCAGCATCTGCACCATAGAAGTTTAAATGTGTGGGGAAAGATGGTTTTCAATATGTCTGGACAACTTAAGTGCAAATTTTCAATCCACAGTTTCTAAAGCGTTGATCATGATGTGCTGAGACATTATATCTGCTGTGTTTTCTCTTTGCAGGCCTACACAATTCAGGGACAGTATGCCATACCACATCCAGATGTGAGTTTTGACTCTGTTTCTATTCAGTGAAGATCTGTATCATAAGTTTATGTCATTTAAAACAGAAGTACACTTTGATTCCATGGACTGCCAGCTCCCTGAAGTTATTTAGAGGCAGGTCATCAATCAAAACTTATAAAATCTCTTTCCTGGTGGGATTAAAGTGGAATAGATGCTAACAACTGTTACCAGATCTATTTCATAACAAAACACTGCTGATGATACAATAAAGGAAAAGAGAGTAGTGGCCGTTTTTGTTGAAGACACCTTTTTAATTTTAATGGACCATATAGTCTCCATTAATAATCTTCCTTCATCTGTCCTTGTCGTGAGAGCATCTCAGGAGCTACCTTGTGTCGAATCCACTAATTCAAAGTTAGGCTGTGATTGATGCCACTGGAGGTGCTGGTTGACGCCACAATCACTCAAGTACTGGCTTGACACTTTCTTTCACTCTCATTAAAACCCCTGGAAAGGGAGAAGCATCCGTCTCTCTTCATTCCTGATGGAAATGATACACAGCAGGGGACGGACATAATGTGACCATGTCAGGTGGAGCGAGAGATCTCCGACAGGCATGTTAAACTAAAGGTTCTCTACTTCTGAGTCATAGGTGCTATCGAGAAGCAAGTATGATAACTGCTTGGGTACGCAGATTTCTGTTTGATTAATGCGCTCTGGGGTGAAGTTATTTGGCATTGAGGTTTAAAAAGTTAAATTCGGAGAATGTTAAAAAAGACAAGGACATGGGGTACATCCCAAGTCTCTGAAATTTCCTCCATGTTTTCCCTCACTTGCATCTTGTCCTTCAGGCATAGTCCCTCTCAAAGGGTCCTGCATAAAGAGATGCAAGGAAAGAGTGAAGAATCAGGGATACATGTATGAAAGGACAGGCTTTTAGTTAGGTGGTGTAATCTGTCAATTATATGCATTGTAAGTTAAACCCTCCATTTCCTTCATTTAATAACAGGATGCAATTAGTACTCTGAATATCAAGCTTCTTTTTCGTCAATTGTTGCTAAACAGCTGGTAACATCAAAGCAAGAGACAAGATCTGGTCACTGAATTTGTATTTGGAGAAATGTGATTATGCAGGGGTGGACACAGCTGAATTAGCCCATAGTCACATGTACAAACATGCTGTGCTGTTCCACTCTTTAAAGAGGGGGTATTATACTTTTTTTTTTTTCTTTAAGCTTTACACTGTTTCTCTGGTAACCCTTGTAGTACCTTAACATGATTTACAGCTCAATAAAAATTCCAATTTTCCAGGTGATTTAGCAAACTATTATTTCAGCCTCTGTCTGAAACGCTTCGTTTGAGCTGCTGTTTCTTTAAGGCTCCTCCTCCTCATCCCACAACCCCCCCCTTCCCTCAGACTGGCCAGCGATCAGTTGACTGATCAGTTTACAGACAGATTCAGGGATTTCATTCATCATTTATGGACATCCAGCATTGCTAGTTTATATCCACGTTTGAAATATGAGAATTCACAATACCCCCTCTTTAAGTTCTTCTGTTCCAGACTTCTCTTTTCTACCTCTGTTACTTCCTCAAATGCTGGCTCAGCAGCGGTATGACTTAGCTTTGACAGAGGCGTATTGTCTGTTCTCGTCTCTTTCTGGCTCCTTTCTGCGTCTGTTCAGTGATTGCTCTTTCTCCTAAATGATGCTTGAATCAGCTACAGCATCCAATCAATGAATGATTACGTGACATCCAGTAAGAGGTCAGTAACAAAAAAAAAAATCCTTGAAGCCTTCTCTCATCTCTTGTTTCTGAGGCAGAGATAAGAGCATCTGATTGGCGTGCGGAGGGCGGGTCTGCAGCCACTACTGTTTCAGGCAGGGAGCAGAAAGTGAGGGAATATCAAACAGGAGACTTGGGATATACCTAAAGTTCAAAATAGTCTAACTACCTCTACATTTGCAAGTTCATGACAGGCAGTCACCCTCTCTCTGTATCTCTCTCTCTCTCTCTCTTACTTTTCGTCCTCCACCTCCCTGTGTCATGACCTTCCTCTCCTCACTGTCTCTTCACACGAGTTTTGTTTGGCTTCATTTCTCAGTGTGTCCTGTGTAACAGTAACCTCTTAGTTCTACTTTCCCTCCTAACCCTTCAGCAGTTGACCAAGCTCCACCAGTTGGCTATGCAGCAAACCCCTTTTACCCCTCTCGGACAGACCACCCCTGCTTTCCCTGGTACGTACCCACGAGTCCCTGTAGATAAACTCCTTCTTTCTGCATCCAGAGAAACTCTTTCCCTACCTTCCACCTTATCTCTCTTTTGGCATGAATCTGTCCCTGTGGTTTCTCTCCTTCTTTTGATTTTTCATGTATATTTTTCCCTCTTGGCTCTGTCTGACTTTATACCAGTGGAAAAAACAACAGAAAGTGACACTGGGCCTCACACTGAAATTATCTATTCGAATTGGATTATCACTTGGCAACAGGATACATCCTCCCTCTTACATATTTCCAGGTTTTTTCGCTTTCCATTAAGATAAGAACTGCCGGGGAAATAGACCAGCCTCGTCCTTTTATGACGACCAACTAAATGTCCTCACGTCTGAACTGAACTGTTTCAAAAGGCTCCTGGTACGCCCGTATGTCACAACCCACATGTTCAACTGCAAAGCATCAGCCAGAGAACTAATGAAGAAGCAGTGCTTGAATTTTTTATCCTCCAGTTTCTTGTGATGCAATGTGGCTTTATCCATAATACATGCAAGGATTTCTAACTCAGGTAGGCAACTTTGGAGAAACCAGTGATAGTAAGCTAGATTGTGAAAGTTTCCATGCCCTTCTTTTCAGCTGACTCACACAAATACATGGGGATGTGAACAACGGGAACATGGCTGGAGGTCCAGTCCGAGAAATATTATTTAGAACACGACAAAAGGAATGCATCGATGTGAAACACTGGTGCTAACAGTGTCCAGCTACCTTTCTGCACTATATTTTCGAAGTAGCTCTTTGGCTTCAGCTGCATGTCTGTCAAACCTTGAGGAAACTTCAGTTATGTGCAATGAGTGGAGGGATAGCAGTTAAAGGAGAGGATCGGCAGGTCGGCAACTGAATCATCTCATTCTGGTTGAATTAAACGGTTGGATAGGCATCTAGAGTCAGGGCACGATGTGTCATGCTGTGACAAACAATGTCGACCTGGGGGAGAAAAAGCCCTGAAATACTGGGCCACGTGCTCGAACATTGACAAAAATGGCTGCAGCAAGCTTTATATTTGGTATCATGGTGAAAAATGATATTTTTGATCCTAATGGTGAAACTAAGAAGCTCAGATTGAATGCTTCAATCAAAGATCAGGACCAGGCCTTGCTTAGCTTCACCCTTTGGATCATTTAAGTCAAGTGTTTGGATCCAGTTCAGTTTTTTTTTTTTTTTTTTTTTTTGCTGCTAACGCCTCACATCTTACAGCCTGTTTCCACTTTTTTCATTTCCAAAGCTCAGGTGATTCCACCGTATGGCAGCTTTTGGGCTTCTTCTAATCTTTTGTCAGTAATAGAAAGTGATGAATAATTAATAGACACCTTCACACCACATAACTTGATTGGAGAGCCATAATTTGTTTTTCCTCTGAGGTAGATGGTATTTAATTATCTTAATCATTTACTCTTTCAGACCAGCAACAATGAGAGAGAGTATTTTTATTTTCTTCTTCTTTTTTTTGGTTGCCTTTTTTTAGGTCTTGAGTTTTGAATTTAAAAGTAATCCAAAACCTTGATCTGATACATAGACTATTTGTTTTTCAGTGACATACAATGAAAATTCTAAAATGGGGTTCAACAAAAAGATACGGTAGAGTTTGACAACTTTGCTGTTTAACGAGAAGATCAAGAGTACCACCATCCTCCATCCGAAAGCAAGGTAGCTTAGCCTGCAGAAACAACTACTCTCAGTGTAGAAGCTTGTGACAAAAATATTTGTCGTTGGTAGTCACAGAAAACTAGCATGAATTTGAATGTAGCATCTCAGGACTCTGTTTAGCCCCCGCCCTCCCACGCTTGGAGCTCCTCCAAAATGACGCCCCCACTCACATGTACGAGCACCACTGATTCGTGATCATATGATTGTGACTGACTCAAAACCACAGAATCTAGCTGGTCCTCAGCACATTATTTTTGTTTGCATTACGTTAGCAGTATTCGGGGTATAGGTAGTTTTTCTGCCGTTCTCCAACATACTTGGACCCCTCTTGGTTATGCACATTGAATCAGGGCTAGGGCCAAATGTACACGCAGAAGGCGAACACTTGGACAGGATTTGATTGGTTTAACAAATTGGATCCTAATCAGTAGGATTGGTTGGTGTTTTCCCAGGTTTACTCCTGCTGTGGACAGCGGATATTTTTCACTCTATTCTAAGAACACATCATGTATTGATTGACATCAGAACATAAAGATCATTTCATCATAAGGATAACAAAAAGTCTATCTAAATCTGATCACCAACCCCGACTTTAAAACAGGTTCCACAAACATGCAAAAGCCAACAGCCAAGTGGTTTCACTTTGCAACCGGTCTATGAGTGAAGCCGAGGAAAATCCTTGTTGGCTGTAGCTGTGTGTAAAACGTAGCTCCTTAATATGAGAGCAGCATTAAGCCCATTTTTTTTAAAAACCTGGGAAATAAATCAAGAAGAATCTCTTCCTAAAGAGCAAAATACACTATTTAGAGGTTTCGAGTCTGCTAAAGAAATCTCTCAAAGTCCAATCTGTTTTTTGTTTTTTTTTCATTGCTCCCCAATTCAGGTTTGGATGCCAGTCCACCAGCCAGCACCCATGAACTCACCATTCCTAATGATGTAAGTAAAGCCTTCTTAGGACAGCTGATTGAGGCAGGGTTGTGATTGAAAGTGCAGGGCTTTGACTTGAGGTCAACTTCAGTCCCAGTTTCTAGGACTCAATGAGGCTTGACTTGATTTTATAAAGATTCTACTTGAGAACTGAAGACTCAGACTCGTACTCAAGTGAACTACAACACCGTGCAGCATGTTTAAGGGACACAATCAACTGCCATTCAGCTGGCATATCATGTATCAGCTGCACATAAAGACTGCTTCCTGTCATTGTCCTGTTTTTTATGTTTAAGAGATCTAGAACATCGATCCAATTTATAGTCATTTTGAAGATGGCTCTCATTTAATTAGCTGATAAAAGAAACCGTTAAACAAAAGCAGTCTACACTATAAAGATAATTTTGTCCTTAAAACCCATTTAATGTTATTAGAACAAATGATTGACACCATTAAAACCAATGATCTTGCTAATTTCATTTCTTAATGTTGGCACGGCAGAAAACTCACATCTCAGCTGATTCTTTGACCAGGTTACCATCAGTCAAACTTTATTTTCTGCAAGATGGGATTTAAATTAAAACAAGACTATTTCATAAGCCATTAAACTACCTTTGTATCATCAAATATCTAATAGCAGGTATCAAATACTATGAAGCCAACATTGAGAGTCTCGGTCTTCAGGTTCAAAGTCTTCTCCTCTTTTTTTCCCAGCTAATAGGCTGTATTATTGGACGCCAGGGAACCAAAATAAATGAGATTCGACAGATGTCTGGGGCACAGATCAAAATTGCAAACGCTATGGAGGGCTCATCGGAGCGCCAGATCACCATCACAGGGACCCCCGCTAACATCAGCTTGGCACAGTATCTCATCAACGCAAGGTAACCTTTTAACTTCTACAGCAGGGGTGAAGCACAGTCTGAAGAGTGAAAGGGTTTGCACATTGTGAAGATCCAGGAAATCTTCAACAGCGATTGTTCTGTTAGAAACGAATAAGAATGTCTCTCTAGTTTCATTCTGACAGTCCTGACACTAATACTTTGAAGACTTGCCAGAAATTGCACAGTGTCTGTCAGGCTTTGACGAGAGGCAGATATGTCCATGAATAATGTGGATATTCATGTTGTTCTTGTTTCTTTCTAGTTTTGCTACTTACTTCCATCCAAGTGTAGACATTAAAATGCATTATGTTTGGGCGGGCACAAGTAAGTGCCTCATGGGAGCGATGCCAGCTCTTGAGACACGCTGCGGCTTTATGAGCACAACCTGCAGACGAGTTAATTCAATGATCCGTTCAAAAATATTTTAATGTGAAAAATCTGCTTCAGTTGAATAAGATGTGGCCAAATCTTCATGATAATTATATAAAACCACACAAAACATCCTGTCTTGTTAAGTAGCGATGAGATCTGGATTATTTTACATAAGCCATTAATGTTATTAATTATTAATCAATAATTGCAAAAATTTTAAGTTGTAGACTTGGGTTAGATATTACAATACCTTACATCACACCAAACTACAGAGGAATGTGTTTTCCATATGGATTCTTACACTGTTCACTGTCTCTTTCCCCATATTCTCTGGATTTGTTATCAACAAAGGGAAGAAATGTATCACCCAAAGCTGTGAGGAAACTAGACTTCACTGACATCCACACATAACTTAACCTCAAAGTCAAATGTTATCTGTGCAGGAGCTGCAGAAGTCACGTGCTCCACAAACAGGACTTCATATTTATGACTTCTTCAGAACCTTTCAGGCAGCAGACCTCTGAAAAACTAATGGCTATTACTTTCCCACAATTCCAATGGCAGGTTCAGGGACGTGGCTGCCATGTGGAATGACCCCTCATCCATGACTACATCCTGAAGTCACCACAAATCTGGTTCCATTCACTGAGAGCTAAACATCCAAACCAACACTTCATAATTACCCTCTATGTGTTAGCCGATGAAACAATCCTTAGATCCCCTTTTGTTTTGTAAAAGCTGTCAGTGTTAGCCTGTGGGAGACCTTCAGAAAAGGTTAACAACTCTGGGATTTAATTAAAATGGGTGTAGCCAGTGTATCCTTTACCGAACAGTTTGACATTATATCTGACGTGCTTTGAGTGAGGCATGAAGATCAATTAATTGATCTTGGAAATGGTTTGCTTAGCTTATCTTATGCTTGAGAAAGGGGTAATAACTTGCCCGGAGTGGTTTAAAACCAGTCAGCACCTCTAAATCTTATTTGTCCGTGGTAGTCACTGATCCCATCAGCAGTTATCGTCAACATAGGGCACTGAACACCTCTGGGAACAGATGTCAACTTATCAGGAGGTCCAGTTAAGCCAGCAGTTGTGGTTTAGCTTAGCAACACCGTTCCCCAGGATAGCTCAGAACTCAACAGTGGACACGCAGACACTTCATTCTGTCTTACATAAGCAGATCAAACCTGAAGAAGCAGCTTATTTTCTTGGGATTTGCACAAAGTTTATGAGTCTTAAGTTTCCCAAAAATTCTAACTTTATGAGGTCTGTCTGCAACTTTTATGAAGTTAGTGTGCTGAGCAGAAGTCGGATCAGTCATGTCTGATGTGTTTCAGGAGTTCAGGGCATCCAGCTGAACACAGCCCAGATCCCTGGCCCAGATTACATATAGAGTTAAAACCTGTGATGGATAAGAGTTTGTTAAACTTGAAACTTGTTAGAGAGTCAACACAAACCAAAGCCTGCTGAAACAAAATGATAACACGTGCTAATCTGTAAAATCTGTAAATGACATTTCTCACAGGAACTAGCTTTGTTTAGGTTCAGCTAAACAAGCCCAAATATACGGTGGCCCCAAGAGGTCACAGCACTGCAACTTAAGGAAGCACATGCAAAAAAACAAAACACAAACAAATTAAGAAAACATCATCATTTTGACGGCACATGCGCAGCATTTAGAAAACATGCTACGAAGACCGCAACACAATGGAAGTGTTTCCAGAGGACACTTAAAAGTGATGCACATGTCTTGTTGTTGATGCAGATTTTGAGTCACAGCCCTGTTGAGGTTCTCTTTCCATCAGTGGTGTTGGAAAATGAGATAAAAGTGTTTTTGATTTATTTTAAAATTGTGATCACATGATTCAGATATTAGCATATTGGCTAATAACGGACGTGTGCATTACTTTTAAGCGTCCTCTGGAAACTGTTCCGTTGTTTTGTGGTCTATTTGCAGCAAATTTTTCTAAATGCTGTGCATGGTGAAAATGTTTTCTTAATTTGTGCGTCTTGTCTTTGCTGGCTGTGAGCTCTCAGGGCCACCGTACAAATAAGTGTTAGAGTGCATGTATGTGCATGTCGGCAGAATATTCTTCATTCAGAGGGGAAAAAGGAGCTAAGCAAACCATCTCAGAGGTGTTTATCTCGACTATCTTTCTGCAATAAATCAAAGCATATTTTCATTGACGTCAAACTGTTCCATTGAGTATTTAATTAGCATGCCTCGTTCTAGGTATAATTACATTATTGTCATTACTATATTAGACATTTGCCTTTCAAATCCTTTTGTTTCAGTGTCTGGAGAGAATAAAATTCTTTTAAAAAAAAAGTAAAATTAGACAAAAAGTCAAAAAATGAACACATGCTGCCACTCAAGCAATGCTTTTTGAATGAAGAGTCATGTGGTGACAGACTCTGTACGGAGATACTGTGGTTTTACATCAAATCACTTCATTTTTTTTTACTGCATGGCTTCAGAAAGAGATAAGAAGTGCATGGTTGTGTTAACATGTTTTAGACGTGTGGTGTACGACAGGAGGAAACGTATCGTGTCAGTTCAGAGGCTAAATAAAGACACAGGTGTCAGCCAGTCATGGAGCACACAGCCAGCCATCGCAGCATAACTTTCACTTTAATGGGAAAGTTCTTCTTTCACAGCTGTTTTATTTTCTCTGTCCACCCCTCCCTCCCCCCTGCTCCTCCTCCTCCTCCTCCTCCTCCCTCCACCTTCCCTGAACTGTTTTAGGCTGACGTCTGAAGTCACTGGAATGGGCACTCTCTAGTTTCTACCCATCTTCCCTCAGTGCATCACATGACCCTTGAGCAAATGGCATTGCACCTAGTTTATTCTTTTCTCTGTGTTTGACTGTTCTGATATTTGAGCGATTTTAACTTGTATAATTTATTGAGTTTCCTGTGAACACGTGTATCTGCACAGTCAATAGGATTCCTCACATTTATCCAGAGTTGTTTTTTTTTTTGCTTCAGATTCTGAAAGGTTGCTTTACATTTTTGACCCTCTAGTACCTTTCATGACATCTCACGCACTGCAACGCTTTGTTTTACCTCATGTTTTGTCACTTTACCTTTACTTTTTACACTGCAGGCACCTGAAAGTGAATGCAAAAGGCTGTGAGGCTACTTCTATAATTGACACATTTGTGTTGCATATTAAGACAACTGCAAAATCTGTCAATACGTAGCCGTTCTCATACATTTCACACTGTTGCTATACTTGAATCAGTGCTGTGCTGTGTGCCTGTGTGTCTTTGTGTTTGATGATCACAGCAGGTTTGTCTGCATGACACACACACACAAAAAAAAACTGTCTGCATTTGAAATTTACTTTAGCATCAAATGGGTCGAAACAAAGACCGAACGCTGAACGGACATGTATCACGCCATAAACAGTCAATTTATGAGTGTCGATTCGTCTCCTGTTTGAATACGACCCCAGTCAATAAACTTCCACTGAAACGCACACATATCAGTCTTTGATGGGTTTTATACGAGACGTGACGGAAAGATTGAATTGGAAAATGAAAATGGGCAAACTGACTGCAGCAAGGGGTGAATTCAAAGATGCATGCTATAAATAACTTCCACTTTATTCACCTATACTCCACTAAGATGTAAACATGTTATTCATGCTGCCACCTCATGGCAAATGGGCTGAATAGAAATGTCTAAGAATTGACTGATGTATATTTGCCGTCACACACACACATCTTATTTAAT
>CM061160.1:21366087-21516087 GCA_030710495.1 Labroides dimidiatus
TCTTTTCCCAAGACATTTTATTCTATATTATTATATATATTTTCAATATGATAAAAAAAAAAAATCTTGAAAATATATCTAAAAATTTTAAAATATTTTTATCAATAAATGTGTCAAAAAAAGAAAAGTAAAAAATGTCTTTGTCCGAATTCTTTTGCCCCTTTTTTTCAAGAAATTTTATTCTATATTTTATATATTTTCAATATTTTATGTATATTTTTTAATATTTTAGAAATATTTTTGAGATTTTTAAATCAATAAATGTTTCAAAAAAAAGAAAAAAAAGTCTATTCTTTTGCCCTCTTTTTTTTCAAGATAAGTTGAACTTTCAAAATTTCTCAAAAAAATGACCTTTTTTTGTTTTAGATGCTTTAAAATGTGTGAAATATCAAAAAATAAATTAATAAACAGATTTGAATAAAAAAAAGAAAAAAAATCAGCTATGGCACAAGCAGTTTTATTTGCCTGGACTGTTTAATTTCTCTGTTATGGTTTGATAAAGTCCAGTAATGAGCAGCGTTTTCCTCATGAATGATATTTCCTGAAGCAGTTTCTGTCCGGCTGAAGGCAGAGTCCAGAGAGTGTCTCAGGAGACAAATGCAGAGGGGCATTTCTAGGAACAGAGATACAACAATAAGAAAAATAAAATTAATATAAGACAGTAAAGTAATAAGTGGGCAATAACAGCAATTTGACAGCAGCTGTCAAAACACAGCTTAATAAATCTGTGAATAAATATTGTAAACAGACGGTTTCCTCTCTGTGTTTGGGATGGAGACGCGCCCCGTCTCCTCCTGCATCTCCAGCTGCTCTCCTCTCCTCCACACATCCAGCAGGAACTCTGCTCTTCCTCATACTGTAGATCGCCTCCACATTTTTTTCCTTCACTATGTACAGAACTAATAATACTGTTTATAAAACAACCACTGATTGATTATATAAAGAGAGGTATTTGCAGAAAGAGGCGGACAGTGGCAGAAACAGGCAGGTTTTGGCCAGAACACGACAAAAACAAAACTGAAACTTACAGAAAAAACACAGATACTGTTCTTTACAACAACAAAAATACTAAAGACAAAGAAGAAACCTCTGAACACCGCTAAACACTCTGTTCGCAGCCTATAAGGTATATAAAATCACACTTACATTTGAGTTGAACAAGTAGAGACACAAACAGGAAGAATGCAGCATGAAATAGAAACACATTTACCATTCCAGAGGTAAAAGTCAGTGGAAAAAGAAAGTGGTTGACGAAAACAGGGAAGAGTCCGAGTCAGCTGATTCCAGCTGGCGCCTGTGACCTTTGTGTCCTGCTTGAAATAACGCTGTGTGTACACCAAGTCCCTCCCCCATCTGGTGACAGGAAGTGGAAAAAGTTGAAAAGTAGAGTTAAACTTTTTTGTTTTCCTCTCAGCTGCTTCATTTCTATGCAGTTTTAAGGTTATTTCCTGTTCTATTCAAGCACATAGCATTAATAAGGCCTGCCTTTCTCTGTCTGGACTCTAACAGACTACGAGGAAGTAAACGGTCTAATGACCCTAATGGTGCTAATAGCTCAGAATTAAAACACACTGCATGAGCTCCATTATACGGCTTTTTTAATTAGCTCTATTCACCCCAGATTATAATTTCATAATCAGAGCCAATTATTCTCTAAATCCACAAAATATGTGAAATAGCATAAAAAGGGTCAATAGTGTCTCCCAGTGTTTGCTTCCCTCCCAAAGAGTGATGGATGTTGGTATGACAAAGCCATGTTCCGTCGGTGTTTGTACAAGTGAACAAACCACCGAAGACCTTTTGTCCACACGCGTGTTGCAAATTATCATCGACGTTCCTCAGGGGTGGCATGGGGTCACCTTGTTCGCAGCTCGACCATCAGCCCACACGGCGACTTTCACGGCTGTTAGACACGTCGGCTTTTAACCAGCTGTTGATTATGTTTCCCAGAGTCACTGATTGCATTTAGGTGCACATTCACAAGTCTAAAGAGGGAGAGATAATCCCTGAACGAAAAAAACAAAAATCTTTACAGGGGAAACATGATGCTCCAAATTATATGTTGTGGTCTCACAACGTTCAATAACTTCATCAAGACGGCTTTGTCTTCTCTTTTCTCTTCTCGTTTTTAGTGGCACAAGATGAGGGGTTAGCAGGAGAGTATACATACAACACGACAGGGTCATTTTCAAAGACAACGACCAAAACAAAATGACTTCAACCTCAATTCATCCTTCAAAGTGAAGACTTTAAAGAGGGGATGTTTCAGATCAGCCTTTGTTTTAGCTGCTTTCTTTTAAGGTTCCCCGCTCAACAAAACCACCGTTTTTTGAGCAGTTTACATCATACGAGGTTTGAATATTTCCCCATCTTTAGTTTAAACATCCAGCATTATTATTTTATATCCATGTTTAAAATGTAGGAAAGCATCATACCCCTCTTTAAATTCCAATACCAGTCTTAGATGTCATTTCTAGCATCAGCTAACACCACATGTTGTATGTAATATGAACAGACTTGTTTTCTATTTTACACCTACAGGCTACAGGTCCCTGAAAGTAATCACAAAACATTATTCAAGTTATTAATCAGATTCATAACGAACAGCTTGTGTGACACAGCCTGTTTTGCTCTGGTGTGTTTGGTCCCTGCCATCTGGTCAAACACATTGAATAAACCTGTCTCTCCCCCCCTGGTTGAAGCTTCGCTGCCTAAAGAAATCAGATGTTCTCGTGTTTGGCTGGAGCGAAAACAGCTGACATCCTGGCACACGTTGTGATGAAAAGCATCAAATAAAGTTTCATCACAGGTCTGTGTCTATATACTGCTTTCAAAGGCAGAGACATGAACCCTTTAACAGTCGTTTCATGTAGACACTGAGGTGCCTAGTAAGCACAAAATGTTCGTAGTGAATACTAAAAATAACATGAATAAGGTTTGACACCAGAGACTAAAAATAAGGAGACCAAAAGTAAGGCAGCTGACGGACTACACACAGAGTTAGAGACTTACAGTCATGAAACAACGACAGAAGAGAAGTCTGAGAGCACCAATGATCAAACCGTGACTTCAGGTGAAGTTTCAAATTCTGACTGTTCGAGTCTGTTGTTGTTCTTCTTCTTCTTCTTGTTTTTTGTTCTTCTTGTTCTTGTTCTTCTTGTTCTTGTTCTTCCTGTTCCTGTTCTTGTTCTTCTTGTTTTTGTTCTTCTTGTTCTTGTTCTTCCTGTTATTGTTCTTCTTGTTTTTGTTCTTCTTGTTTTTGTTCTTCCTGTTCTTGTTCTTCTTGTTTTTGTTCTTGTTCTTGTTCTTCTTGTTTTTGTTCTTCTTGTTCTTGTTCGTCCTGTTCTTGTTCTTCTTGTTTTTGTTCTTGTTTTTGTTCTTCTTGTTCTTGTTCGTCCTGTTCTTGTTCGTCCTGTTCTTGTTCTTCTTGTTCATCCTGTTCTTGTTCTTCTTGTTCTTGTTCTTGTTTTTGTTCTTCTTGTTCTTGTTTTTGTTCTTCTTGTTCTTCTTGTTCTTCTTGTTTTTGTTCTTCTTGTTCTTGTTCTTCTTGTTCTTGTTTGTCCTGTTCTTGTTCTTCTTGTTCTTGTTCTTCTTGTTCTTCTTGTTCTTGTTTTTGTTCTTCTTGTTCTTCTTGTTTTTGTTCTTCTTGTTCTTGTTCTTCTTGTTCTTGTTCGTCCTGTTCTTGTTCTTCTTGTTCCTCTTGTTCTTGTTTTTGTTCTTCTTGTTCTTCTTGTTTTTGTTCTTCTTGTTCTTGTTCTTCTTGTTTTTGTTCTTCTTGTTGTTCTTGTTGTTTTCGTTCTTGTTCATCTTGTCCTTGTTCTTCTTGTTCTTCTTGTTTTTGTTCTTCTTGTTTTTGTTCTTCTTGTTCTTCTTGTTGTTCTTGTTGCTTTCGTTCTTGTTCATCTTGTCCTTGTTCTTCTTGTTCTCCTTGTTTTTGTTCATCTTGTCCTTGTTCTTCTTGTTCTTCTTGTTCTTGTTCTTGTTCTTCTTGTTCTTGTTGTTCTTGTTGTTTTCGTTCTTCTTCTTCTTGATGGTTTTAGTTTATTTACATCCCCCTTAGCTTTTGCATAGCAGCAGCTATTCTTCCTGGGGTCTACTCTAATTAAATGTGACGATACATTAAATAGACAGTAAAACATACAACATATAAACACAAAAATGTCTGTAACATAATACAATAATGAAATACAAACATCATTTACACAATACCTACATGCAAAAAAAAAAAAAAAAAAAAAAAAAAAACTCCAGTATCAAATCTGCTTCCCTCCAGAATTTTTCTAACAATGACATTGTTGACCTTAGAAAAGTTAATGAATGAAATTCTTCTTCAGGGAGTTCTCTTTAAGATTCCGTTTAAAAGTTCTGATATTATTTAGTTGTTTTATGCAGTCTGGGAGTGAATTCCACTCTTTCATTGATCTTTACGTCACTGTCCTTTGTTCAGCAGTCTTAAAACTTCTGAAGATAAAATTGCCTCCAGCTGCACGTCGTGTCCCATAGTTTCTGCACTAAAAGATAACTTTCCACAGCATATAGATGCTTTTCTTGTTGTGTTCACATTTCTCATAAAAACCTATTTAAAGATACATACATCTGTTTCTCACATCCAACCAGGAAAGCAACTTTCATGCAATAATAATAATAATAATAATAATAATAATAATAATAACAAAAATAAATGTGTCTGAGGTGTTCAGTTAGGCCACAGATCCTGACATTTAGAATTCCTCTTTGTCTGAAGTCAAAGTCCTTTAAAACAACGTCTGGAGTCCAGATAATTTTGAAAAAAAAAAGAAGCACATAGAGGGCGAGTAAAGAGAAATTAATTTGAAGATTACTTAAACGGGGTGAGGCATGTTTTGTTGAACTATTTGTTTGAAAGTTTCGGATACTAACATTGTAGGCAGACATTTACGACCTGGACCAAGATTTTGGGAAGATTTCAAGTGTAAAAAACGTGTAGAGCGTCAAAAGGTAGTGCATAAATAAATCAGCAACAACAAAAAAAACGGATTGTTTTTAAAAAATGTAGATGTTCTGGGTTCTGTCCTGGATTATTTTCGTGGTCGTCTGCTGGTCAGAGCTGCTTGTTTCACTGTACAATCATAAAACTGTAAAGCTGAAATGATTTCTTTCATTAGTGACTTTTTAAAGATCAGAGGAGCTCATCTGCTGGTGGCAGCGTTGCTCTGAGCCCTGACTGATTGACTCGTTACTCTTGCTTCAGTGATCGGGGCTCATGAGAGCAGTACAGTACTCGCTCCATTGGATACAGAACAAACTGGAATAAGGTTGGAATGGTGAAGACAGAGTGTGTTCAGGTTTTTAATTTACGTTGCTGTCAGACAATTGAATGGCTGATTATTTTTTTATTATAATAATGATTTGAACACTTTTTGCTGTCTTTGTATTTAAAGTTCCTTTCGTTTCTACTGCTCTCAAACTTACTGATGTCCGTTTTGGGAAGAGATCACAACACTGAGATGCTGCCTTCAAGAAACAGCTGTTTCCCCCTCTCTCCCTCCCTTTTCTCTAAACAGAGTTGTATATGGTACTTGTCAATAGGTGTATTACCCACAGAGGTTCACTCAGACTCTATAATAAGACATCCACCCAAGGGAACAGAAGCTAGGCTATCAGCTGTTGAAGATAGCGTCAGCTATACCATGTAGTTTAGTTCACCTTAAGCCGTTTAAAACTCTAACTTCAGTATAAGCATCTTTTCAGTGCTCTGTTCATTCGTCACGCTGCCGCTTTGTAGGATTAGACACCTTTTTGAGTTGGAACTCATCCCCGCTGTTAAAAAACTAAACAAAGCATGATGAGTCAGAGAAAGTGAGAAATGATGGAGAGGAACAAATGCCAAAAAAACTGGATAAGATTAAAGAAATGAAAGCAGCATAAAGCACTGAAAAAAAGAAGGAAAAAAGACAAATATTTTCAAAAGCGTGATCAAAAATCCATAAAAAAAAGATTTCACAAAGCTTTGTATGTCTGAGATTTCCAAAGAGAAATCATCTCCAGTCACAAGTCGTGATCCAGGACAAACCGGAGGGGGCTCCATAAGCAGACTTTAATGGCTGAGGTGAGGGACGTACTGTGGCAGCTATTGGAAACATTTCCAGAGCAAGGCCAATTAAAGGCTTTAAAGTGAGCAATAAAAAATCAAAATCAATTTGAAATCCAACAGGATGGTAATGAAAGGGAGGCTAACACAGGGGCAATGTGATCATGACTGTCTCTGTGATGAGTGCAGCAGAAAGGCTTTCTCCACCGCCTGGGCGAGGCGCACGGAAATAGAAGCGGAGAGGACGCAGAAAGATGTTAGTCTGAGGGAGAAGACGCATGAATGGTCAGTAAAACAGAGTTCAACAAATATAGATCGAATAATTGCAGATAAAGAAATCTGAATCTACTAGAAGGGACCTTTCTGCTGTAACAAAATCCAGGCCGAGAGTTTCTCCTCCAGAATAAGTGTTCACCGTGGAATACGAGAAGCAAGGATGGAGTTTGGTTTCAGATTATGGTAACCTGATGTCTCTGCACTCCAAGTGGACTATTTCTGGATAAATCCTATGCCTGCTAAAATGTTAATGACTACTGCTACTACTGCTAAACAGTCGGTTTAACCATCATAGACTAAAATAAACCAACATGAATATAAGAGTAAGACTTAATCATCCTCTGATCACACAACAATAACAACCACTGTTATGATACTCTTTTCAAGAGCTTCTCCGAGCACATTTATAACTAAAACGCACGCTAAAATCAATGTCTCTTATCTTACTCTGCTTAAGTGCCTCTAACTGCTCCATCTTCAGGAATCAGGTTCGCTAGAAAGTGTCGATAAACCAGCAGGTCAGATATAATGGCAAAAATTGCCCATCAACAAGACAGAAAGGTGTTCCGGATGTCATCCAGCTTTCTTTGCCTTTATTTTCCCCTGCCTTTGCAGTCAGACTGTGCAAGATTCAGACACAGAGATAGAGAACACAGAGATCAAAAGAGCGTTTACTTCTCACCTGCGAGGACAAACATGAACTGATAAACAGGAAGCAGTAGGATACTTTTTTTTTTCTCTTTACAGAATGCTACCCACACATGTTCAGGGCAGGATCAGAAAGGAGATAAGAGCAGAGAATTGACCGGATAAATGGGCAGCGATAGAGCCTGTGCGGAAACATGAGTCATCCATGGTTGGAAACTGATCCCGAGGTTTGTTTTCAATCCTAATGAAAATCATTTGAGAGGTTTTCTGTGTGTGGACCATAAAGGTCAAAGTGGGATTTTGTTGTAAAACAAGTTTATAGAGTTTTATTCATGCTGGCCTGGATTACGAGCAGGAGCGTTTCCAGACTACGACTTGGGGACGTGAGTCAGAGAGGAGGGAAGGATGAAAATATAGATATGAATTAATATTATTCACCCATTCTGTAGCAGCTAATCTGGTGTGCTTTATCCACTAGCATGAAGGAAAGTCAACAAAAGTCATCTGAAAGTCAGTCCTTACAGAGTGTTTAACAGTGATGAGGAAAATCGTAGTGCTCAGTTTCAGTGCAGCAGTTTACAGACGTGTCTTGTAATCCTAAAGCTTTCATCCTAGACACTTGAAGAACCCTGACATCCATGTGGGAGTCATTTTGATTGGCAACTTTCAGCCCACACAAATGATGCTTTAATTTGGAGGACTGTCTGGGCATCTCTGTGCCTGCGTCAGTTAAAGCTTCCGTTATACTCGGCCCTGTTGTATTTCCAGTCGAGCTTCGGAGACGGGGACGCTGTCTGACAACAAAATGTGTTTTCGGCGTGCAAAAATAACTCCCAGCTGTAATAAACAGAAATGTCTCTGAACTGAAGCAGAATTGGAGTCCTTTATATTCCACATTTATCAAAAATATCGTCCAGGATTATGAGAACTCTGACAGAAATGTGAGGGAGGAGTGGAGGAAATTATGTTTTCTTTCGAGAGCACTTTTGAATCGTTTAAGATCAGACTGTTCCTCATCCGCAAGGACAGCTACACTAAAGTCGAATAACTGCAACTTACTGAAAAAAACAAAGATTAAAAAATATATACATATATCTTTGCATGTATGCCAATTTTGAAAGTGTTAAAAATATAAATTAAAAGATACAGTTTAAAAGAAACAATGAATCATATGTTATGTGTGTTACTAAGAAAGCAATGTTTGCAGGATGGTTTTATAACAAACTTGGGTCTCTTCTGGGCAATCCTTGATAACATGGAGAAAATAACACCAGCCATGTCCTCAAAGTGGGGCATTTATTCCAGCCATGAAATTGTTGTCCTAATAGAGTTTGCCGAAAGAGAGATGTCTAGGTGCAAAAAAATGAATCCCAGACTACACACTTCATTAACTGAGAGCTGAACTGGACACAAATTGGGCCATCTGAATGCTTTATTTATCACATTTTTGTAGCTTGTGGGAGAAGTACAGGAGATGATATCTGAAGACTTCAGTACTGGCGAGAACGAAGCGTATTCAAACGATGAAGTTTCTTAATTAATGCGAAACAAAGAAAAACAAGGTCAACATATTTTTATTCACTATGAATGAACAACATTTATTGTTTCATTCTAACACCCCTGTGATATTTTGTCTCATTCAAAACAATGGAATAAATTAATGCTATTGAAAACGTCAAGGACGACAATTAACCTGGATCAAATAATGCTGATACATCTGACTGCTCATCCAGGTCTTATTTGGAGAGCATTCACCACCATTCAAATACAAAACAGCAGAAGACCTGAACTGAGGTGAACAACCTTGTAAAGAAAAAAAATGTTCTTCTGAAATGATATTATTTTTAATATGTCAAACAATTTAAAAGCTGCTCTAAACTTTATTGCCCTCTTGAATATGTACCTTGGCTGAAAGTTACTGCCGTAAAAATAAGACGTGAGTGGGATTAAGTTTTTTAAGATTATGGAAAATAATCTAATTGATTTATTGCTCGTGTTGAATAATGCAGAAAAAAAAAAATTGCATTCTATAGTAGGACCAACACGACAAAGGATCCTGTCAACATATAAACAGTTCGTTCCTTGGTGGTTGGGGTTTTAGCCATGTCCTTGTGCTGCTTTCTTAAATGCTGGAACAGGTTTGTAGTGTTGCTGTAGCTACGGTAACCAGGCATGTTTTGCACAATATCTCATGCTGTGCTGCATCTTCTTTCCTGAATCCAAAACGAGTCCAGACAACCGACATTCCTCTTTGACGCCAAAGTTGCCTCTTCTGTGTCCTCTCTTGGTTCTTCTGCTGAGGCCGTTTTTAAAGATGACAACAAAAACACAACAAATCAAAACTTAGCGTGGCTGAAGTCGTTTTCTTCATCCCCGCTCGCACGTATCTTGAGATTTTTGGCCGTTGGCAAACCAGCTGAAAGGCGCATTACCGCCACTTACTGCATGCATATCACGTAAGGTTGCGTCTGTGTACATGAAACTTTTCTCTTCTTATTTTTAATTTCAGCCCTTGTGATTAGAAAATTGCATTCTATTACATTGCAATGTTGGTTTAAATTCGATTACTTGTTCAGCCCTTGGTCAAATACTCTTCATTTCTTTTAAAAATCCATTCATGTAAAATACAACAAAAGACTACAAGGTTTAAAAACACTTTTCAGTTCAGGTAAGGGAGGGAAAAAAATATACACACTTGGAGTCAGAGTGCTTTTCAAGTTTCATATCAAATCATATGATGTGCATGTATTTCAATAGAAGTTATGCAAAAATAAAAGTTTAAACAGGTGGTGGTGGGTAAGAACCTGGGTCATGTGTACTGTACTGCTGCAAGCTCTTCTGGTGCGCTCGTCATGTTTGCTTTGGTTGTTCGGTTTTGTATCCTCCTTCCTCAAACTAACATCAATCAGCACAGTGTCTCAATTTGTTCTCCACAACATCCCATGGAGAATGAGCTTAGAAACTGAGAGGATGCAGATCCTGAAACCAGGCTGAATTCATGAGGTTTCTTTTGGGATGACAAGGACGTACACAAAATACCATTATACAGGACAAGAGGCATTTACAACCACCGTGTTACTTCTGCAGAATTGCTTGAAGTATATTGAAACAATTAACCATACTCCATCAAAGGTTTGCTTACACCCTGCAGAAGACAGCGTACAGTAAATGTAAGTCTGTAATGTAAGTAAGGCATGTGTTTGATTGGGTAATCTATAACAATACAGAAGCTGAGCATTATTTATAACAACAGAAGAAAAACACAGCGCACTGTCTGGTAATTAATCATGCTCTGCTGATTTACTTCACGCCATGCATCATTCCAATCTGTGCTTTATTACCAGCCATCCTGGTCTAGATGTACTACATCAGCTCATCAGACAGACACACTCCACCTCCTTACACACCAATGCTACCACCTACTAATGCTCCGTCACTGCAATTGTGATGGATCGTCGCTAACTCGTGGCTACGCTCACCGGTATCTTGAGTCTCCCTTTGAAAGAGATGAATTCTCTTTATTCAAGGAAATCGTAAATCGTCTGTTGGGAAGTAAGCAGGGGACACAAGGTTATAGTGAGTGGTTAGCAGACATGGGTAATTTGTCTCTTCTGAAGCATTTAGAGATTTATTAATGGACAGGTGGACAGGATGATGAGGAGAAAGGCTTCCTGGGGACAACAGGTCCCCTGTTTTTGGCCTGCTGAGTAAATACTCCGATGCCAAAAACAGAAATATACACATGGTGCTTTGTCTCTGGTTTCAGTAACAAGTGGTCATACATCACAAGGCTTTTTCATCTTGCTTTTGCTAGAGTTGGATGAATGTGTTTTGGGATGGGAAATGTTATTAGCTGTCCGAGGGGCAATTACAGCCAGAGACTAGTCATAATCGTCCCAAACTTTAATACAAATAGATGACGGTCATTAGAAACACATCAGCAGGGTGGTGATCATGGGAAAAATGTGGAATAGTGCCATCTTATACACAGTAGGCTCATTGAATCAAAAGGCATTTAGGACAAACATGTTTTTCAGGAGAAAATATAAACCCTGACAAAGAGGAAGCTCTACGGCGGTAACGTTTATGAAGATAAATTGATACGAGGGTAAAACAAGTGCTGCTGTTCATCGAGATGAATAACAATCTTAGTTTCTCGGCCAAGAGACTTAAATTGATTGAGGAAGGTGAGCACAAGTTGCTGACATGTAAAAAAAAAACCTGCCGCATCCTTATGGCAGAAAATATGTGGTATTTCTGCCGCCGCTGCCGCCGCTGCCGTCGCAGCTGTGCTCTGAATTTATGACCCCTTCTTTTGTCTAACTGCCACAGTTCTCTTAGTCCGTCTTAGAGAGTGTGCGTTTCTGGCAGAATGAAGCCAACCCCGTTATGACCTTTTATCGACTCAGACAAAGGAGGGTCCGTGAATATACGTCTTGTGTAGAAATAATCAAGCTCAGCAGATGTATCGTGAGATAAGGTCCATCCTCTAGCCGATGGAGCTGTCACTGTGTAACGCTATTGTATTCAACTCAAGTATATTTGGATGCGTAATTATAGCAGCTGGATTTGTCCTTTGTTTGAGTTGAGTCAAAGATGATCCGTTGGTGATGAGTGATTCTGTGGAAGGAGGAAACAGACCAAAATAATGCCGTGTGCCAGTCAGGAGCTGATAAACTCTAAATGTAAGTGATTCATCCAGTTTGGCTCCGTCTTCCACCCAGCATGGTGACTTAAACTTGTCTCCGTCTGTGGGTGTAGGAAGAGCTTCACAACATCACTTAAGGGTACATTTACACTAAATATCTCATGCTTGAAGCTTCAGAGAGGAATTACAGTTCATAACCATTTCGGTGGACCCTGAGGATCTGGGTTGGGACAGTGTTTTCTGATGCAAAGTCTCATCCTGCTCTCTTTTAACAGCCAAACATTTCCTCCATTTCTCGCAGAGATTCACACAGATATGGAAATCTGAATATAAAAGAAGGCCGTTTTGGCAGGATGCTTGTCTGAATCCTGCCAAAAAATGATATATTCAGATTCAGTGCTCATTTGAGGATAATAAAGAAGCATTAGCACAAGTTTGTTTTGTGTTTCATAACCAGCAGGAAGCTCCTCACAGGACTGAGGCATTGCAGAGCGCATGTAATAAAGACTTTTATTTAAGCCAGAAATTTCCTTTCCTGATTGGTCACACCTATAGACTGTATAAAGAATGGACAGTTTGGCTCCGCCTTTTTCCGTTGTATCGTTGTGAAACCAAGCTGTCAATCATCGTTAAACAAGACATTAAACCCCGTTTTTATCGTCAAATAACTAATGAAAAAGAAACTTTTCAGAAAAAGGAATTGAACACAATGAAGCACAATAAAATCTAAATATGGATGAGAGAAACATTTCCACAAGATGTATTAATATTTTAAAGTTTGACCACAGCCCATATGGAATGAATACAGAGAGACAAAGTTTTTGAGCTATACTGCAGCCAGCCACCAGGGGGAGCAGTTTTTTGTGGCAACCTCACTTCAAGCCGAGCGAGATGATGTCTAAAAGAAAAAAAACATCAACACTGATGCCAAGCGGCAACCCCTGATCTAGAAACATGAAGTGAAAGTGCCAAAAACTGTAATTCTTAAGACTGGTTGCAGAACTACAGGAAACAACATGAATATGAAGCCAAAAAAACAAAACAAAACAAAACAAAATTTTCTTCCAGCAAAAATTTACATGTTTACAGTCTGGTTCAAAAAACAATTTGGGTCTGAATAGCTCATTTCTCTGTCTGCACATGCTGTACTGGGCTGAATTTTCTTCATAAATTACTGTCAAAGTTATTAAATTAAGAATTTTGCCCTTATAAGGTCATGGCTGACTTGAGTGACAGGTGGGCACCCTGTAGTTGTCTGCAAAGAGGCTTAAACCCCGCCTCTTTACCTCATGTCTTTGTCTGCATTTATGGGCTCCATATCTGATACCGTGTTGTTTTTGTCTCTGATTAATTATTATAAAGGGGATTTAGACTACCTAAGTGGAATGAGTGTAATTCTTAAAAATAAACTGTCTGTGAGACGTCACATGACTCTTTGCTTCATTACCCGACAGGGAAATTCATTTTTCACACAGCATGACATTCAGGGATTACCTCAGCTGCACAGAGTAGATAGGTAAATTAAAGAATTAAAATACTCATATCTTAACACTTGCATTCTCACTCCAACAACACCACCGTCACTGTATCATGCCAAAAATGGGAACACGACAGAGTGGCCAAGCTGCTGATATTGTGACTGAGAGATGATTCTGTGCTCCCGCAGACAGACTCCTGTCTGTCAACAGCAGGTTGGCTCATTAATATGTGCTGCATGTCGTCTGCAGTCTCAGATAAAGAGAAAACACAAAAAGTAAAAGAGATATCTTAATTTGGATCTATGTCTTTCAATTATTGTTGTTTCATGTGCAGGTTTGTTTACATTTTGGCATTTCTTGAAAGATAACTGTGACACATCCTTGATACAAGATTGGTGTGTTTTACCATCTACCAGCCTGAGCTAATATTTCACAGGTGACAGCAGTGAATCATAGATCTGTTTATTTATCAAAGAAAAATAAATGAATGACAAACAGAAAAAAGAGGTCTGCGCTGAGCTGACCTTGAAGTAACGGTGTTCACTTTTTATTCAAAAAGGGGTTTGATGCAAACAGTGGTTATCTCTTTGTGAAGGAGGTGTGAATAACATCCCTTTAAATGCTAACACATTTTTCAAAGACAGATTGCTTTATTTCCCCTCCAAATAATCCATCTGTGATGAATGCTCCAAATTATCAAGAGTCAGTATGTCTAGACTATCAAAATGGCACAGAAGACACTGTGATTCAAAGCTCACTTTTTACTTTAATTGGGAGTCTTCTATTAACCCTTATATAAGTTCATTAATAGTGCTGCAAATAAGCTTTTATATCACTCAGGGGAAATGCAGAAGGCTGAAAATGTAACTGACCACTGACACTTTAACATTGTTTAATGTGTGAAAAGGCAATTGTTGCCTCACACATTCATCTTGTCAATTTCAACTTTTATTAAGATCATTTTGGCTGGAATCATGTGCACACTGTTGTGATGACATGACTCTTAACAAGGCCTGTGTTTGTTTTGGAAATGAATGGAGATCAGAGCTTCTTTTTAACACTACTTTTCATTGTTCAAGACAACTTTTTACCAGATACAGCAATATGAGGTAAGGTATTTATCAACAGTTAACTTGTCAAACAAGTTGTTGTTTCAAACAACAACGCTGTGTAGATGGCTATTTTAGTGCCACCCGCAGCCTGGTGCTGTGAGACATCCGAAGGCTAATGTGTAACATTAGCGAATCCTTATGTCCTGCTCATCAACCAATCAGAGCTAACGTAACCTCACTCTTCATTTTATTGACGGACTCAAGTTTGATCAGCTCACTGCAGAATAACTGCTGCATGTGCGTTGGAGTGAACATTATCACAAACAGTTTAGCTCATGTTTTAGCCTTTAGCTTGTGTTTTAGCCTTTAGCCTGTCCTCTATCACTCTGCTGTTTATCTTTCTTCTTCTCTTCTGTCCTTTTTCTGTCTGACAGTTCAGCTCCAGTCTCCACCATCACTTCTAAATTAATCACAGAAATATTTTTCAGCAGAGACTAACTTTCATAAGCCTGCGTGGTGTTGTCATAGAGACTTCAACGTGCCGTAAATCAATCCGGTCCAGTTCAACCTGATCAGGAAGCTAAGAAAAAGCATTTAGAAATAATCTATATTGATACTGATAATCTCATTTTAAACTGTGGATTAGGATCAGGCATATATCTTGAAGAAAGATTTTTCCAAGATCACTTAGAAAGTCCTCACAGGAACTTAAAGATACTTGGCTCTGAAGCTTCGAGATGCTCCGCCTGTCAAAAAAGCCTGCACACACCCTTTACATTTTCCAACCAAACCAGTTTAGTTTTGGACCACAAATCCCAAAAGTGACAAAGGAGCTCATAAAAAATCTCAGTGGGTTTCTTAGTACAAAGAGAGCTGTGAGAATTATGAATAAACCATGCTCTATTTGCTTAAGCATGACCGTGAGGCCATTAGGAGACAATTTCATAGTTAGTTACTAATATAATGTAATTAAATGTACCCTCTAAAGACTGATGAAATGTCTTAGTGAGTATATCACAAGACTCACTAGACATCACTGTGATATGAGGCTGTTAACTTGGGCTAGATGTCGTATTGTGACATACAGTTTATCACACCAGCTAGTCCCATGAACAACCTGTACTCCTCCGTAGCTCAGTTGACACCTGGAACACTGGGACCAGGTGACCTATATTTGGATCACAGAGGAAAAGCAAGTGAAATTCATTCAATCAATCTTGAATAGCACCAAAATTTTGAGCAGAGCCAGGCTAATGTTCATGGAGGTTTCCTTGTGACGCTCCGCCTAATTCAGTCACTTTTTGTGTCCTTCCTGTATTTATCCTGGCCCTTGAGTCAGGTAATGACAGTTCAAAATAAACTGCAAGACTTGGATCCGATTCACTTTTCCCAAACAAACTTAATAACATTACATCTTGCCTTAACACTTTCAGATAGATTTTCTTTTATTCAGTTCGAGTAAAACAAATCTGAATTCTATACAGCAGGTGGAATCATGAACACAACCTGCCGAGGTTACATGGGATGTGACCCCATTTGCCACACTGTTGCAAATTATACTCACTGTGGTGTTGACACTGTGCAAGAGTCAAGTCAGTTTTATTAAAGCATCAAATCATGATCTCAGAAATGATCTCATGGTTCCTTTGTGCAGGGTTAAGGTGTATTTTTTTACAGTATTCTTTAGAGATTCTTGAGTTTTTCAATTTTTTTGCAAACAGTAGAGAGACATGCTTGGTTGCATACAAATAAAACGGTGAATGGGGCTCTCTAACATGCATGAGCAAAAAAATTATTTTGAATAAAAACCGCAATAAAACAGCACCAATCCCATAATTACAGACAGTGTGTGGATTAGTAATGGATGTTTAAGACTGAACTGTGCTTAAAGAAGTCACTGAAAGTCACGTAGCTTTAAGTTAGAGTAAAGTCAGATGCACAGCATACTTAGCATGCCATATTTCACTGTGGAATTGACTTCCAATAAAGAGCAATTACCAGCAGAGCTGGACTCAAACTGACATCTTGATCCACTGATGGGCAGCTCAATCCAGAGCATGTAGAGTGTGTGATTTTCTGCTGGATGTAGCACTTGAGGGGATTTAAGTAATCAATGTTCATCTCACATGCAGGGGAAAAGGGGGGGGGGGGTCTGTTTTGCATGAGAACTGATTTCTTATATGGCATTTTGACTGTAAGTATAGGAAATGATTAAAGTATTGGATTATTATAAGTTCGAATTTTTATTGACTACTTTTGACAACCTTATTTGGTCAAGACACATAACCTAATGTTGGTCCAGGAGTGAGCTCTCCTAAACAGACAAAGCGGTTGTCATGTCGCTCTTGATTTTCAGTCTGAATGCTCTTATCTGGTCGGGTAAATGTTTAGGAGTGGAGCAGGCGCTCAGGAGAGGGGGGAGGTACAGGCAGGAGGAGGACATACAGGCAGACAGACAGACAGAGCGCCGGGCAGGGGGAAGAGGAGAGCGAGGAGGGCTGCCAGCAGAGGAGCAGATCCATTCCACGCGCAGCCGGGACTCCTTCTGGCGCCACGCGCGCGCTGTACGGAGAGAGAGATAGAGAGAGAGAGAGGCGCGTGATGAGTCGGACAGGTGCGGCTTCTTAATTCCTCACTGAGAGATCGCCACGACGAGCATCAGCATCAACAAGTGTGAGGACCGGACTATGAATTCTTCCCACGCCAGGATTTATTAACTTCCTCCTTTGCTGCTTTTGAACTTTACATTTGTTTTTCTACGTGTTGTTTTTTTGCTCCTACACGAAGACGGGCAAAAAGAGAGGTAGCTTGATGTACTTTTTTTTTGATTGAAGAATATTTTTGAAGATGTTCTGATAATATGGATGTTACTGGATCAAATTACAGCTGGTTTATCTCCGCTCGAGTGGAAAAGTCGCGTCTTGTGAAGACACGAGACAGCTAGACTGTAAAGTGTCTTATTTTTTCCCCCGGTAAGTTTGACAAATAATTTTACAGGAACTATCGTAACTCATCTGTAGACTGTTTGTTCATGTAAGTGTAATATTTACCCTTACCACGAGTTAATGCGGTTTGTAATGCGATGCGAAGCTCACGGATACTTAAAAGTAGGCTACCATGCAGGCTTAAAGCTTACTCTCCGTAATGTGCATTAAGTTCAGACTTATTGTCATATCAGAAATGTTGTTTTATTTTATTTTTTTTAATTTCCCAGCACTAGAGATAACCTATAACTGATTTTCTTATTTCAAGAGCTTTTGGGTTTATTTATATTTAACTCTACATGCTGTTGGAACCTGAACATGTGCTAATATCAGTGTGTTATATTCTCAAATAGTATTTTATCTGCAGGGGTGTGTTCACGTGAACCGCCCTTGAGTGAGAAAAGACACATCTTGACCACACCTCATGCTGAGCTCAGACTGAAGTGAACGTAGGAAGCTTAGGACTCGTGTATGGAGGCTTGTGTGAGTGTGTGTGAGTGTGCTTTCGTGTGTGCATTGCTCCGAGCTACGTCACCTACGTACTAGACAGAAGTGAGAAATGAGAGGAGGAAGACGACACAGGGCTCCGTGAGGAGGATGACCTCGAACACAGCGAGAGTCTCATTGTGCGTTCAGCCTAGCCCGGCAGAGGGTGAGCAGTGCTAAAGTGTTGATCCTCCTGCAGGACACATGGAGTAAATTCCAAGCCTGCAGCAGTTTTTACTATGTGGCCCTGAATGAGAGACAGCACTCCTTAAAGTGAGGGAGCTGTGCACAGACGAGCTCATCCTGATTGTTTGAGTCAAAAATGAAGAGTTGTTTCCATTGTTGTGTGTGTGTTTTTTTCCCCTGCGTTTGCTGGCGGAATGTTATCAGATTTTATATTCACTTCATGCACTGGTATCAGAGAATAATGTCAAGTAACGTTTGTAGGAAACAATGCTGAATAAAATTACGTTGTCCAAATTGAATGAAGGAATGCTGCCCTGCTGGTTTTATAAGATTTGCTAAAGTGCAATGGATTTTTCCTCAGTAATCACATTATGCATTTGTAAACATCGTGGGAATAGCATTTACTCAGCTCAGTTTTAGACGACAAAGCCAATTGCCCGTTCGCTTAGAAAATGACTTATCTTAGCAGGGGTCGTTGGATGAATCTGATGCATCTATTTCAATCTGCCCTGAGGAGCTATTATTATGTTTCCTGCTGAAGAATAACACTTATTTCCTTTTTTTTTTCTTTCCAGAGCACGACATGCCATGTTGACTCCGGTGTTTCTTGCAGCATGCCTAACTCTCTAAGGCATACAAAGCTCTGAAAATAAACCTGGGATTACTTTCCCCTGCTGGAATATGCTCGGTGAGCAGCTCGGATTTTGGATGACCTCTTTTGAAAGATTATCTGTAACTTTTGTATTAAATTGTAAGGATACGCTCAAGCTAAGCCCAAATGTATGAAGCCAATGAAGCTGCAGTCATCAGCATTTAATGCACAGGAACAGGAGAAACTATGATTTCTTTTGCCTGACAGGACTTAAAGGAGGCTGCTGCTGAATATGCAGAACTTTGCAGGTCATGAGAAGCCCAGAAAGTCCCCTCTTTGTCATCGCTTTGCCCTCCTTTGGGGGTTGCTGTATGGATTATTCATGGAGAGCGCACTACTAGTGAAAGCTTGCCCCACAATGTGTCATTGTGTAGAGAAGAGCGGCATGACTGTGGTCCAATGTGTGTCTCGTAACTTGGAAAAGATCCCATCAGATCTTCCAAGAGACACGGTTGGCCTACTTTTGGCATCCAATCACATCACCCACATCCCGAGCCATGCCTTCAAAGACCTGCGCTACCTTCAGGAACTGGACCTGTCCAACAATGACATTGAATCAGTTGATGTTGGAGCATTTCAAGGTGTTTCTGACAGCCTCCTTTTCGTGGATCTATCAAACAATAACATCCAGAGTGTCCCTAAAGAGGCATTTGCCCGCCTACGAGCAAAAATCAGCTTCTCAAACAACCCGTGGCACTGCGAGTGCACGCTGCAGGAGGTCCTGAGGGAGCTACGTCTGGACCCAGAGACTGTAAATGAGGTAATCTGCCACACGGCTGTGCAGGAGGAATATGCTGGAAAACCAGTAATCCAGGTGTTGGACTCAGGGATCAACTTCTGCAACTTTCACCACAAAACCACAGATGTAGCCATGTTTGTCACCATGTTTGGATGGTTTACAATGGTGATCGCGTATGTCATTTATTATGTCAGACACAATCAGGAAGATGCTAGGAGGCACCTGGAGTACCTCAAGTCACTGCCCAGCAGCTCTCAGATTAGCAAGGACTTTGACACCATCAGCACTGTTCTCTAGCAGGGTCAAGTTATTCTGTCTTTGTCTTTACTTGTGGCTCGGTACAACATGACTGATACCTTTTTTTTTTTCCCCATCGCCATCTGATGAGTTTTGAGTACAGATCTGAAACTGCCTGAAACCTCACAGCCACGGCAAGCAATGTTGATTATTTGAGAGTCAGTTGATTAAGAGCCTACTTGAAACTACATTTTGTTTTATATTTCCTGTTACATTGAACAAACGGTCTCTTGTTTTATTCACCTATCAGGGAGTTTTTTTTTAAATTTGAATTATTTTTCAATGTGAAAACTGACTGCAGGTACGTCTGCAGACCAGCAACATCAGAGCCGTCCAAGTTTTTTTTTTTTTTTTCTGCAGTCAGAGTGATTATGAATTGCTGTCCTGACAGGCTGACGCCTGAAAATGTGGACATCCTTATTTTTCTCAGTAAGAGGAAGTGGGCAGAAAACTGGCCACCGAGTTGGAAATTTGTTAAAGCAAAGCCACCTTCAGTAGTTTGAGCCAAGCTCTGAACGACTGTTTGTTTTAAACACAGCTCATCAATCCACCTGGTTCTTCAGAAGCCTGTGGGTGTCGACTTTCGGTTGCCTTGCAACGTTATGGCTGACTGCCGCCGGCAAGCTAGCTAGAAACAACTTGCGTTAAATCATTAATGCTAGACAGGGCTCAGTGTAAACTTTTTTTAAAATATCTGCACCATGACTCCACCTCCGATTTTTGTTCATTTTGTCGCTTTCTTGCTTTTAAAAGCCGGTTATTAGAGCAAGTGTGACAGCTAGGCTAACATCAGCTTTGTGGTTTCCATGGCGACAAACAGAACGTTCAACTGGAAGAGCAAAACCACCTGACTACCCATTGTTCATAGCAGTTGTTGAATAACTGATTGTCTCTACCTTCTTCCTGTTTTTTCAGAAACCAATGGGTGTTGGCTTCCGCTTGCGGTTATCGACTTCTGGTTGCTGCTGACAAGCTAGCTCAAAACAATTCATGTGAAATCATTAATGCTAGACAGGGCTCAGTGTTAACTTTTTTTAAAAACATCCACACTATGAGTCCACCTTAGATTTTTCTTGATTTGTCGCTTTCTTGCTTTAAAAGCCGGTTATTAGCGTGAGTATGACAGCTAGGCTAACATCATCAGCCTTTTGGTCTCCATGGCGACATAAACAGAACGCTCACCAGGATGAGCTAAACTGGCAATCGCGATGAACTATGGGTAGTCAGGAAAAAGGTGGATATGAATTGTGTTGCTAGGGAAAATGTGATGGGGGGGAGGGACATTAAGTATTGTTTGTGAAAGAGAAAGTCAGTTTTGTCAGAGTAATTTATTGTTAACATTTCCAGATATCGATTAGAACTAAAACTTTAAATGGATTAACTTTAGATACAGATTTTTTATGTTATTTTCTATTTGTGAAAATAATAAAGCTAAAATCCCAACCAAAAACCAAGCATTAGCAGCAGCTGTGAATTAAAACTAAACTGCTTGAAAATTTCCACATCTGAAATTAGTTCCACTCACATTACATTTTAGGCAGCTGATGGATCAGATGTTGCATTTCAGGCGATACCCAAGACATTTCTCCATTCGTGTTTCTGAATATATTATTTGAGGTTTGAGGACCAAAATGGGTCATTTAGACAGTGAGTATTGTATTAGTTTTGTTAATTTGTTTCTATTTTATTCTCACCTTGTGAATGTTTCTCCATTGAGGAGAGGTGACAGTGCAAATAAAGAAAAAGTCTCCTAAAAAAATGACACAGGACAGATGGAGACTGAAGAGATGGATGTTCTCTCTCTGGTGTTGATCCACAGTGTGATTGAATTTAGACAGAGACGAATGGAGACAGCTTCTGTTACGTCTTTCTATTGATTGATTTATTTTTTTTCTTATGTCACAATGCCAAGGCAACAGGAACTTTCACAGGACACTAGAAAATATGTAACAACAAACTGTTAATATTCAAAATATAACGGAGGACAGATGGTGCTACACACGCAGCTCTGGTGTGTCTGTTGTGTTTAGACGGAAGCTATAAGAGCCATTCAGCACCCCCTGGCAAGGTCATGTAAGAAAAGGTGTTGTTAGCATGTGGGCGTCATTGAGGCACTGAAGGCTTGAGGTGAAATGTTTTTCACACATTTTGACTGATAGAGCAGCATTCTGCTGAACGTGACAGTAAAGATGTTGACAGGAAATGACCTCTCGGTTCATAGTGTGGCCGGCTAAAACGTCAGATCCCTGAATGTGTGCGCTCTTTTTTACTGGATCTGAAAGACGTTTGTGGTTACTCAACATATGTCCATTTTTTTTTTTTTTTACAGATGGCTTTCATTTTCATCCCAGAAATCATGTAAAATAATTAGAACAAACCAACATTAATAAAAACAAAAGATGTTTTTAACACTTGTCATAAAAACTGTTCTTTATATCTTATATTAGATTTGAAATAAATGAAAATGTAAGCACATCTATAACTCAAGGACTCTTGGTTCCACCATTGGTGGTTTATATAAATGACATATGTTGAGGTTATCAGGCTAACCCTCTCAGTTAACAAGCAGCTACATGTAGCTTCACTGGTTGATCTCCAAGGCTTCCAGCTGGGTAATTGCTCTGGAAATGGACAAATCACAATCACATTCAGATGTTTTGAGGACAATAAGATTTTTTTTCTGAGTGTTCACATTTTTAAAAACTTTTTGGTCTTGTTTGTTTCTTAAACTTTGTGAAACTGTTGTTCTTCAGTACTCGACAGGTGTTTTTCCGTCTCTGCTGCTTTGATAACCATCTCATCTTAACATCATGATCATAACACCATCAGTTTTTGAATAACTCCGCGTACTTTTGATCCACTTTGAACCATCCGCCCTTTCATCCCCCCTGGAAGTGTACTAATGCGTGACAGCTGATCTAAGTCAGGAGGGGTGCTCTCACTTTACAGATAAGTAGCCTGATTGATATTGGCATTTAAAGGTCTTGACCTCGACTTTAAGATGATCCCACTTTTATAGACTTTATGTCAGGGTCTGTACAAGTGAAAACAAGTTCACTAGTAAAAAAAAAAAATGTTGTAATGACCAATCCAAAAGAATAAACTGTTCTTTTTTTAATGATTGTTAGAGGACTATATAATAGGAATACCACAGGAGGGTCAGGAATCGCGTCTTGGTTTGGAAGTTGGTCTCGTCAGCACATTTTGCACAGAGGAATTTTATCATGCAGCACAAGTTACAGGAAGCACGACTGCATTGTCCGTTGGAGGCATGAACTGAAACGCCTGTAAACCTTTCCTCCTGGATAGTTTCTGTCTTAATCAAGCTGACTTTTGTTGCTGTGCCACGAAAACCAGGTGCTATAGAGGAAGTATGGTGCAGCCAAAGTTTTTATCTTTCAAAAACTAGACCAGGCTGTTAGGTGGCGTAACAGGAACAGGGAAACTTTTTTGTTTTTAAATCACTGTTAGAAAAAGAACTGTTCATACTAGATTATAAGTGAATCTGGGTCCTTTTCACAAAACAAGGGCTGTGTTCTGCTGAGTCATTCCCCGACCTGGACAGTAAAATCTAGCGGATGTCCTGAAGCGTTTTGTGTTTCAAGCACAAGATATACCCCTAATTTTGACCTAAGTCTTTAAAATTTGTGCAGAATGTCATAACGAAAAGGTTTGTAAATCTTTTGCATATTTACGGGGTTCATTCATAAACTGCTCTTACTAAACATCTGAGTGACATTAAAAGCCAAGTCAGTGTCTGTTTAAGGCAGGTGTTGGATGATTTCGGAAAACTATGAATGCAAAAATATTTTTTAGTCATGCATTTCATAACCTATTAAAAAAACAGCTCTTAATCTATGAGATTTTTTTTCAGAGTAAGAAACTTTGGGGTTCAAATTCACTTTAAGTCATAATATCTGTTAAAAGATGAGATTACGTACCAAACACAAAATACTGCTGAATCACTGAAACAAACCAGATTACTGAATTTACTTGCAAAAATAAGCTAATTGTATTTATAACAAAATGTTTGTTTGGGCAGAAACTCATCTTCCAGTTCTGTAGAGTTAATTTGTTAGTCGGGATTTGACTGTGTCTAAGTGCCTCCTCTGCTGAGTCAGACAACTGCATCACAAACCCTCCACCTGTCCAGTCTTGTCATAATCGAACTCGGATACAACTTTCTTATCTGTAGCCTGTGTAGGACTGAGGACCTGAGTCACAAACGTGTGGTGAAGTTTAATTCCCCAGATGGTTGAATTTTGAAGAAGAAGAATAAACGCCAAAAGGCAGTGATAGAAGAGACATTTTTCTGTGACCGACGTTCTCCATACAAATCCCACTCTGTATTTGTTCATCCAGGTTTAAAGAACTCCTCATGTGTTGCATTTTCCACTTACCATTTCCAGGTAGCGACTTGTTTTCCAATCTGTTTATTGTTGCTCTGCTTATTGTAGCTGTTGTCTCTTTACAGTTTTGACTCGTCATGATATGTTTGTTCAAACCTGTGTGTAAACAACTTCTGTAGTCACGCCATCTGTGATGTTTATTTGTCGATCTTTTATCAAAGTGTTTGGACGTCTATGAGCTGTAGTTGGTCTTTGAGCCGTGTGTTTCTGTGATGGAAATTAAAGGGCTCAAACTGCTGTGTTTGTAAAGGTACTGTGTTTTTCATTCGTTTTCTGGATTTCTAGAGGAACTTTACCAGCATTTGAAAATAAAAATCCTTTTCCCAGCTCAATAGTCTCTGCGTTTTGTATTTTGGCTTTGTGGTCAATAAAGAGCCAATTATTTTTTAAACTAAAGACAGTGATGTGTGAGTTTTACTCTCCTTTCCAATATTTTCTGTAGCCTTGTCCTCAGTTAATTGATTTACACTTTGGGTTCAACAAAAGACTGAGCTACAGGAGAAAAAGAGCACTCTATTAAACCCTTGGTTTCTCTGGTGGAGGCTAAAAAAATCAAAGCTAAACTTTTACCAGGAGTTTCTGGATTCTTGTTTTGGTGATTGCTTAATGCCACAGAGTGAGTGGGCATCAGCACGACTAATAACTATTCTCACATGCAGTTGCATCCCACCATGCAGGGGTCCAAAGAAGCCTCAAATCAGTGGGCAAGCGTTTGGATTTTTCAGCCGGCAGTTTTTAACTGCACAGTGTGGAAATCGATAAAAGATTCATTACCAAGAGCAACTTGTGCCCACCGCATCATTTTAAAAGGCCACTGCCACTAAAGCTGCATGACCTATACTGTAGCAATTATTTCAATTGGTGTTTCCTGAACCTTCAGCTCTGCTTTGTCTGCAGAGACGAAACGAAAGTGGGCAAGCTGAGATTGCAGGGACAAATAAGTTTCACCACCCATCCTCTGCAGCTTTATCAGTGCCTGAGACGTTTGTTTCCTCTGAAGAAGACTCAGTTCTTCCTCAGCCAACATTTCTGTACCACACAAGATTATTATTGATGATTCAGAAACATACCATTCCAGGCTGCTTTCAGTCTTTTCTCCATCTGTACATTTAGCTTACACATAATGTTAAGGGAAGATTGTAATGGGGGAATTAATGTGCCCATTTCAAGGTGAAGTCTATATGTGGACAGCTATCTTTGGACTTCATAATACCTCTTCAGCGAGTGATGATGGGTGACGTCAGTGAGACGTCATCTGTGTTTACACAATCTGTGGTGCAAAAGTGGATGCAGGGATTTCAAAGCCATACTTTTGCTTTAGGTCAATTCCAACCATGTCAGACACAAGTGGGGAGTCACTACGTGAGCGGAATAGCTTGCAGTGGTTGTGATGGGTGGATGATGGAGGCAGATAACAGAGGTACTGGCAGCTATTCCTTCTTACCACACGCTGGAGCTCATGTTACAGAAAGCCCCAATGGTAAGATACAAAATGCATGAATTTAATGACAGTAATGTGATAGCTGTGTGTAGGTTTTTTAACTTTCATTGGTAAACGGCAGTTCAATGTTTGACTCAACATTAAACATGTTGACTAGGAAAATTTCCCATGTGCCCTGACTTCACAGGCGGCGCAAAATGAACAGAAAGCAGAGTAGTTTCATTCAATTCATTCATTCACTTAAAAGACATTGGACACTTTTGAAGACCCCAATGTACAGGTGTTGGCTGGAGAGGAAAGATGGTTTGAGAGAGGAGTTAAAGAAGCCATCTTCACCAAAATGGAGAAACCCTTAACAGAGGAGGTGGCCTCAGGCATAACCTTTCAGCCACGTACAATGCAGTGCTAAGCTCTCTACCTAGGAAGTTCTCTAAGCACCTGAGATCATGTGACCACAACACCTCAAATGACAGTCAGAGTTAACGGCCTTTCAGTACACTAGTCCCAGTGGTTGTCTCTTCTCTAACAACATATATACCTGCTTCCTTCACCAGCTTCCTTGGAACTGAAGAAGCTTCTTGGATTAGAGGTGAAACGTCTTCCCAACTCTACGCAGTCCAGTTGCCTTGTTCAAGTCATCTGAACAACCATGACCTGTATGAATGAGAATCTACATGGATTCAGTCAATGAACTTTACAGCAGTAGCAAGTTTGCATAAGGCACTTCCTCTCGCTGAAGAAGAAATATCTTCAGTGAACATTTTATAGCACTTGGTGTCCACCTCCTTGACACATGGCAACAGACACAAGCATTTGTGTACGTATGTAAAAGAGTCTTTATCTTTCTCATACATTGGCATAGAGAGGTGAATAAGTTACCTCTTCCCAGCCAATCATTATCCAGAGTGGAATCCTCCTTAGGCAGCAAGTGAAAGGCTCACACAAAGCTCTCAAACAAAGTCTTCAAGGTCTGTCCAGCTGCACGTGAACAAAAAGCACAGAGGAGCATAGAAAGCTTTCTGAAGAGAAGAATAAAGTCATAGATTCTTAAACCCTTAAGACATCTTAGCTAGTAAATTCATTAGACATACTTCATGAGTATTTGAACATAATGTTTACATGAATCATAAGACGTGACGAAAATTTCCTTTACATAATGATAACGTGTATATACAATTTTCCAACACTTGGATAAAAATCAGAATCAGAAAACTATCTGCCATGACGGAAAATTCTCTTAGATATGGCTCTATACACAATACAAAACAACCTTGCATCCATACACACAAGTTTTCCTGAAAAGAAAGTATAAGAAAAAGTCTTAAAGCAGGGTTAAAAAAAACCTGAAGATTATTCAAAATATTTACAGCAGTGGAAATAAAGAAGCTCTTATAAGTGTTTTTCCAGCTGGGTCCTATAGCAGCATCCTGATGGTAGTGATAAATGTGATCATCAGTAACTTTAGTTTGAGGCTGCTTCAACAGTAATAAAAGTTATTCTGAGCACTTTTCTGTTTGATTAAATCATTTTTACCCATAACAATATGACCACCTGCCTTAAGGCAGAAATTCCTCCCTGCCATGAAGAGACTCTGAAGGGCTGCTGCAGTATCTATCTGACACCAAGACGTCTGCAGCAGATCCTTTAAGTCCTGTAAGATGAGAGGTGGGGCCTCCATGTCTTGGACACAGTTGTGCAGCATGTCACAGATGCTTTATTGGATTGAAATCTGGGGAATTATGTGGCAAAGTCAACATTTTGAACTTGTGCTCATGTTCCATCAGACCACTTTTTTCCACTACTTATCCCTCTACCCATTACAATTTGGCTCTTTCCAAAGTCACTCAGCCCCTGCATCCCCCGCCCCCGCCAACTCATTTACTTCAAGGACAAGAAGCTCACTTGCTGCCTGACATACCTACCAGGTGACCCCCCACCACCATCATGGACATGATGCGTTATTCTCCGCTGCTATTTAACATGTAGAACAACACGTATGTCTGGACACTGACCTGTTTGTGTCCCATCCTGTGTTTGTTCATACTGGCTGTTTACCCTTTGCACCATCTGTTCATTGAAACATCATTAACATGTTAATAAAAAAAAAAAAAAACCCTGACAAACTCTTATGAGGAATGCAAGAAGCCAGAGTTGCTCATATGCCCCTAAATGTCCAAAAAAGTGAATTAAAAAAATAAATAAATTACCAAGTAGCTTTTAACTCTCAATTTTATGCTGCACAGATTAAATTGAAAAACACTCAGCAGTTTCGACTTCAGAAATACTTAAACATACAGATTATAAAATCATGATGGGAAACATTTCGACCCGAAACTTCACATCTTTGCTGAGTTTGTCCAGTTAAAAAAAAAATGTTATCACAGTCTGTTTTCTATTACCAATTTAATGTCTCATAGCAGCAACATTTCCCCCAAAATAAAACCTTACTGACAGGTGTGGGGAAACTAGCAAAAAGTGCACTGAATATGAAATTCAAATGAAAAAAAGTAATTCAGGTGTTTCTTTTTTATTGCTTTTAAATTCTAATGAAGGTTAAATTCAGAATTTATTTGTACAGTTGTTTTTTTTATAACCAACAACACCACCAACACCAACAACCACATACAAACAAAACCCTAGACCCCACTCATGGCCCTCCCCTGGAACAAAAAAACAAAAGAAATTTTTTAAAGAAAATAAGTTTGACAACAAAAAATTAGTAAGAAATTGCAGGGTTTTTAAAGCCTGCTTCTTAGTCCAGATAAAGACGTCATTCTGTGCCTTTGACATACAACAAAAACAGGCTCCAGGTTTTTTCCAAAGGTCTTTTCAGTTCCAGAGGGTCAGTCTGATTTTCTCCAGTTAAAGGAAATGAAGCACCTCTTTGATCCAGTCCACAGGTTTAGGTGCAGCTGAGGATTTCCATCTCAGCAAAATCAACCTCCTGGCCAGCAGGGTTGAGACTGCTACCATGTCATTTAGATTAGAGGGAAAACAGTACTGGTGACAACACACCAAACAAAGCGGTGAGTGCATTTTGAACAAGATTTTTCCCCGTGACCTTAGACAGGACAACAAAGATTCCAGACTAGTATGTATTTAGAGAAGGGCTATGCCAGAATGTATGTATATAATCAGCTGAAGCTTATTCACATTGGTCACAAAGAGAAAAAACTGCTACATATTTTGGACAGCTGTGCTTTAGTGAAGTGGACTCTATGTAAAATCATGCACAGAGGAAAGCGGTTTATCACAAATAGATACAGGATTTTCTCCCAAACAGTTTTAAGAATATATAAAGAAGAGTTTGAGATGATTTTATGAATATTGGAAAAAATGACAGATGTTGCACCTTTGAATGAGAATTCAGGTGTTCTGACAGGTGTTGCAAGGAAGTCAGACTCGAGACGGACAAAGGAACTTGAACCGACACACAAAGGAAATGAGCGTCACTGCTCATGAGAAAAGAAAATAATTGCAGAACAGAAACCAAAACTCAAACTTTGGGGAAGGAAACAAAAACAAAACAGAAGGCCAACTGATGGTGTTGACCTTCTGTGAGCAAAAGCAAAACTGAGCAGTTAAACATCAGCCTCCTTTTATCACCTCCCTCCACTGATTGACACCAGCTGGGGGAGAACGTCACAGGTGTTTCCAACAACTGCTGATTGATGCAGCAACCTTAAAACACACTAGACATGCTAGAGCTGTAACAAGTGGAGCCCTGTGGACTGGGGTTAAATTGTACTACTACTCAAAAACACACCCATTTCCTTAAACTAGTGATAGGCAGATGAAGCTTCATGAAGCTTTGAAGCCTTTCATCCACTTGGTTCACTCCAGCACAAAGCTTCTTGAAGCTTCATTTGCTCTGGTAGGATATCTACTGGATGCAAAAATATCAGTTGGCATGAATTCCAAGTGTGTGGCATTTTGCAGAAAGCCTGTGAATAAAACTGACAGCAAAATAAAGGGATGCAAAACATATATATTGATATTGATGATTATTTACAGTGAGGGGAGGGTGGTTGGGGTATGGACAGTGATTGTGCTTTTGTAACGTTGAGGTATGGCCAGTGATTATGGTTTAGGGGACACACAGGGGACATCCTCCCCTTTTTTAGCTGGCTCCATTCTCTCCTGACTCTCTCTCCTCACTCTCCTAAATCTCCAAACTATCTACCAGTGCGACTTAGTGCGACTTATATATGGATTTTTCCTCTTTATGATGCATTTTTTGACTTGTGTGACTTATAGTCCGGAACGTACGGTAATAAGAGGCTGTACAACAGTGTGCTGACAGTGACTGTAATTTTTGAACCCTACATGAAAAAACACTACAAGGGTCCCTTTTCAAGTGGGCACCTTCTGTCCACATATTTCCTCTTTCGCTCTCTCTCCCTTGGATCATGGCACTTTCAAGTATTGTTGGATTAATATTCAGCTCCATGATGCCTTTGGCAACAGAGGGACACTCAAAACGATGCTCTGTGCTCCCTGAAACCACCTCTCTGTGTTAGCGTGTAATTAACACAAAATGCTTCTGCTCAGGAATGAAAATCATAGTAGATTTAATCTTCCTTCAGACAGCATAAGGAATTCAAAATTTTAATTAAGAAATGATGCGTATATTTTTCTTAGTGTATAAGCCAATTAAGAGATTTTCACCACACTTTGACCTCTGACTTCATATGCAAACACCGTTAATGAAAAATGTTAGTTTTCGTCTTCCTGAATCATCCCCAGCTTTAACCCTCCAAGGTCTCATAGATTCAGACTGTGTGGGCTGTTTGGAGGGCACAAGCAGCAGGTGGCACAGAGTCTGCCAAAGAGGGTCACAGTTTGAGTCCGCGTAATGGTGAAACATGTCAGGCTACATCAAAGTGCCCTTGGGCAAAGCGATAACCAGACACATGGCAAAAAATGGGTGACTTTGGGGTTTTGTACAGTTTATGCTGAATCATTTCAGACATCCACACTGCAAATGCTGTCTCTAAAAAACCAACAAACAAACAAACAAAAAAGCCTCAGAAACACATACATATTGAAAACAGCATCTTAAAAAGAAACTTTTTTGTTACCTTAGACATGAGGATGTTTGAGTTCATCCAGTCTTGTCAGTTTTATCATGGCTTCTTTCTCTTGTGCTACATTATTTAAAAAGCATAATTGGAGCAGTTCCTATAGTTATGTTCTTTTAAGGAGCACATCAACACAATTTGTGCACGTAATTGGATATTCGAGCAGCTCATTATTCTAAATATCATACTGAGAGATAAGGTCTCGATATGCAACATATCAGCAGAGTTCCTCAGGCCAGGCTCAGAAAGTAAGAGTTTTAAAGAGGAGTTTTTTTTTCCCCCCTGGGGTTGTGTGAGGTGCTTGTACACATTTGGTGCATACTGATAAAAGAAATTGGTCAGCTTGGCTCCTCTGTTGAGAAACCAGCTGGAGAATCAACATGAAAGGGAGGCTATCATCCACTGCGAACAGGGTCAGCTGTGCTGTGTAAGTTTACGCTCTATTTAGTAATCGGTCGGCACTTTGGTCTGCTGTCAGAAAGTGACTTTGTGATGTATTTCGAGAACAGAGCTTAAAATGATTCCCTTAGCTGTTTTAGGCTATAGAAGACCCGAAATTCACGCGTCACCAAAGTACAAATTTACACCACAGTTTCAAATTGTAGTCATCTGCACATCCCACACATCATCTATCAGCAGGTTACCTGAAAAAAACATCTGGTTGTAACTGTTTTTCATTAATCTTGTTTGGATGGGAGAGAACCATGTTTTCCCTCAAGATCAGCAGTTTATCATTACAGCGTCCACGGCTGCTGCTGGGAGAACATGTTCAATTAACCCCCAACAGACCTCGCCAGCAAGCCTGGGAGAGTGGAGAGAGCGAGTGAAGATCCAGTCACCTTCAACTCCTATTTTTTTCACACTTCGTCAGGTAGAGGCTTTTTAAGTAATTGGTGTGCTGATGTCATGTCTAACTTGATTACACCTGATTTCATGAGAGCTCATACTCCTGCCTGTGTGTAATGAGGATTTGGGACCGGTTGCGCATTCGGTATTGATTCTTATACTCAAAGTATAACCTGCTCCTTTGCTCAGCCTTGCACAAAATAAAATTACTCTTCAACACAATTATTTACTCTTGCAGTCTCAGAGGCTCTGCAGCAGAGTCACTTTCCCCCTGCAGAGATTAATAGCAGGCTGTTAAATGCATGTAAATGTCATCCATACATGAGTCCAGATTTTGGAGGTCAAAGGACCCAAATCAATACCAGACTCTCAATAATTTGATGTCAGAAAGTGACAGGCGGTGCAGCATAGTAAATGTGATTTTCTGCACAGCCAATAAAAGAACTGACCTGCCTCAGTGTGATGTTGAGTTTATAGACTTTTCAAACAGGGACATGCAGAGCTGTGGCAAAGCCAGGACCAGGCGACGTGTAGTGACATCAAAGCAACTAAAGGAGCATCAATCATCAGAGAGCACAGCTACAAACGCTCCAACAAAGCTTCGTTTTAAAAAGCAATTTACAGCTTCTGTGAGGTGTTTAAGTGAGTTAGGAAGCAGACTGAAACGAACAGGGGTCAGACGGGACATAAATATAAATATTTGTAATTTTCAAGGCAAGAGGACACTTAAAAGTGATGCACATGTTATTAGTTAACATGCTAATATCTTATTTTCCAACACCACTGATGGAAGGAGAACCTTAATTGGGCTGTGTCTCAAAACCTGCGTCAACAACAAGCATGTCGGGACGTGTGCGTCACTTTTAAGTGTCCTCTGGAAACTCTTCTGTTGTGTTTCTAAATGCTGTGCATGTCACAATTACACAAATCATACATAAAACTTAGTTTTCTCGCTGAAAGTTTGATGGGAAAAGTCACATGCAAAGTCATGTACATACTTTATAATATGGAGATCAAAAAAAGAAATAAATGTGATGCTAATTGACTTTTAAAAAAGGGCTTTTGGCTTCTAATCTCTCACTCAATCGAGGTAGCTTTAGAAAGCCAGATAATAAAATAAAAATAAAAAAAGAATTAAAAAAATTGCCCAGTTACAACAAGAAGGGGCAAATTAGTTCTGTAAGTTGAATTTTTAGCCAGAAGCAGCTGTTTCTCAGTAATAGAGAAGGTTGACTGTCAAAAAAGTTTGCAGTTTGATTCCCAGTCCCCTGAAGTCAGCTAGTCAAGGTCACCTGGGAAGGAGAATGGCCAGCAGCCTCTATTACAAGTGTGTGAAAGTGTCCCCAGAGTGCCACTGCTGACCTGTTGGACACTTGATGGAGCCGTCTATGCAAACAGTGCGTGACAGGCTGAATAGGACATGACGTGCAAAAGCCTTTTGAGCAGTCAGAAGACAGATGCTCTAAATAAGTGCTGTCCATTTATAATTCACTAAATTATTCTCTGACTGAGGCATTTACAAAGATCAAACCAAATTAGTGTGTGAAAGGGTACACATGACACGTGGTTGAGCCCATGTGATTTGGCAGAGGACGTCAATAAGAGCAGGACATTGACTATTTTAATATGAAGTACAACCATTGAGGTAATTTATAAATTGGTGCTTTTGCTGAAGCATTTAAAAGATTTCTGAATAAAAGGAAAAAAAATTAAAACAAAGCTTGATGGACAAGATTTTGGGTCCACAGCAGAGTGCTGCTGTTGCTGAACGATCAACAGGTGATTACTTCGTCTTAGACCAGGTTCTATGTCTTCAGTATGTGAGGCACAACACAAGGTCACAGGACCAATCTCCCATGACAACCAGTATCTTTCTCCATGAAGGTGTCCTTGTGTAAAACATCCTCACAGTTTCAACTGTGAGGCCATTTACCGGAGTGAGACCCATTCTGCTCCGTTTAACAAAGACCTGAAAGGGTCAGCTGAATAACCTCATGGAAACAGGGTGAATTCATAACGTTGCCGTCAACGAGGTAATTACCTACCAGGATCGTTTCTTTTATTTCCTTTTCTTTTAGTGTTTTTACCCAGTGTAGCTTCAAGAACAGAATGCATGCTTGAGAAACATACACAGCATTGTACCAAGCTTTTTGTGCCACATTATAAACTTTACAGCAGTAAAGGTTTTAATAGCTAATTTCTCAGACTGTGCAGACCATACAGAGTTTTTAAATCACCCATGTGTTGAAGATATTAAATCAAAGAGTTTAACTTAATTTGATATAAATAGCGGCATGGCTTACATAACCAATAGGTGGTTAACTTATAGCTATTAACCAAGCAGCTAAAGCTCCATTTCAACTGTGCCTCTTAAGGTGGTATGAGTATGTATAAGTGTATGTATTGTGTATATTTCTGACTTTAAATAAGAGTGATGATCGTGGATGCATCTTTAAAAAGACCTCAAGCAAGACCAATGCAGGTAGACCAAGTTAAACTAAATTTAAAGGAAGATAAATCAGCTCACAGTCACCAAACAGGCGAAGGTCAGAGCTTGAAAAGCTTTGGGTGGAGATAGCAATAAACAAACCAACTGTATGAAATGACTTGGCAGATTTTCATTCCAGCGAGCAGGTAAGCAGATGGGTGAGGAAGCCCAGGAGACAAGGACTGAATGGAAGCCTGAGTGTGTCTGATAAAAGACAAGTCAAGAGAGTTGAAGGTTTCCAACACCGATGGTAATATGAAGTGATTTCCAATACAGACATACTATATACATAGACACCTCATTGAGCGGGTTGGCCTGTTGCTCCGATATGTCAGCACGTCCGCCATATTGGATGTGGCAGATATGCCCCAAAAACTAATACAAGGAAATGGACTGAACTTAATAAAGTGCCTTTCTACACAGTGATGTAACTTAATGCCTTTAATTCACCAATTCACATGCACACTACAATATATATGGGAAACAAATAGGCATCAAAAACAACGTATGGAACTTTCATATATATTTATATATGTTAGTGTGTGTGTGTGTGTCTTAAGGAGGGCCACTTGGCCACTTTGGCCCCTCCTGCACATCTTCTGAAGTTACCTTTTTTGTTGTTTGGTTAAGTTTTTTTTTTTTTGTTTTTTTTTCCCCAATAATTATGTATTGTTCATTTTTTGTTTAATTTTCTGTATGTGCAATAATAATAATAATAGTAATAATAATAATAATAATTATAGTAAATATTTGTAAGATTATGTTAAAATGACCAAAAACATTAAAGAGTATTTTTTCAGTCTTAACTGTGAAATGTAATCCCATGAGATCTGGTTTGGACCGTAAACCGGTTGATATAATTCCATGCTGCACATGAATGAGGCATCTTCTCCGTTCTCTCTTGCCACATCCAATGTGACATTTTATTTTATTTATTTATTTATTTATTTATTTATTTATTTATTTATTTATTTATTTATTTATTTATTTATTTCGGTCACGTCAGCACACATACAACATCACACATTGTCAATAGTTGAACAATTTTTACATGTCCGAAAGGGAAGACGGGAGAAGCAGAGCTTATCTAGTCCCGTCCCCATTCACCAATATTTAATATTTTGTCTCCTCTTTCCACATTGATGTTGATGTATGATTCAGTGCCCAATGAGGTGTCTACATACATATGTCTGTGGTTTCCAATATCAGTGAACTGATCCTTTTAAAAACTCCATTTCATGACTGTTTTTTGGCGAGCAAATGTGGTGATACTTCCCAGTGATGCTAATTTTGTTGGGTAACTAACCTTGGCTGGACAATGTTCCATTTTATAACCAAATTACCATCAGATTGCAATCTTTCCTTGCAGCTGTTGGCCTCTCAGAGGTGGCCTTGAGGATTTGGAGGCACTGTGCCTGCTTTGCATCACGCCAGTGTCCATCAAATTAAGGCCACAGCAGAAACCCCTCCACTCTCTCCCTCTCTTGACACACTCTGCTCTAGCTAGATCACACTAGGAGCTGCATCAGGGAATTTGAGGAGAAGGCAGGTCGTCTGCTATCTGTTTGTTCCATATGCACGTTTTATTATGATATGGCCAACCACGGTTGCTCTTTGGGACAGAGAATTGATTAGGGCTTTCGCTTGAATGCATTTCAGTGCAGCGGGTTATTATAAAGATGTGATTGCAGCGTTAGATTATTTTGTGTCAGTATGCAAATCAGCAAATGTAGCATTCAATTGTTCTCACTGCTGTGCTCATCAGAGCATGTGAGAGTATTTCTAAAGGCACCAACGACGATAATGCTGTTCTAACCTGAGTGTCTCCATTGTAAGAAGTATCTGGATTCCGATCAAAGTCACATTCTTAAACTAAATGCATACATTCAAACTATCAGTAGTGCATGTGTTATCTGTTGGCAGGGCAGCCATGGCACCATTTATTCTTCTTTTATCTCAAAATAAGTCAAATCAAAAGTTGAGTTCTACTGAACACAACAGACCATCCTTTTTTCTATCTGGTCTAAGATGCTCAACCATCTACTGGGACACTGTCTTTGTTTTTGTTGTAATTGCCTGTAAAAGAACCAGGACCCAGCTGCTCAAATGTTTCGCTTTATTGAACATACTGGCTGAATAAGGCGCCAAAAATCCCCAGTGAGAATGATAATGATTGGTCCAGCCACCTCTCAGCGACCACAGTGGTTACTCTGAAGTGTTGCTATGACGCTGGTATCGATCTATCCAGATATTCATCATCCAATCACCTCTGTGCTTTATGCAATTTGACCAGCTCAACCCCCTTTAAGAACGTGAACAAAGCATTGAGCAGCGCTATTTTTAGACCCTTTGTTTACGTAGCTAAAGGACATTTACAGGACATACAGCACTTTTTAAATTTATTTTATTTTCATGTGACCTTTTATATTATCTAGATGTTTCTTTAAAGAAAAAATAGTTTAAACAAATTGAAATATTTTCACAGATCCTTTTAATGACCGCTTACTGAGAAACAATTCCACAGAAGAGACCAAAACCTGTGAAAAAGTGCAAATAGAATACTTCAAATCAGACAGCACTAACATCAAAGTGAATGAAATGCAGTGTTTGTCACATGTGCAGTGGTTGAAGTTTAGACCCTTGGCGAACAGATACTGGTACTTTTGCCTCCAATCTCTCATTTTCAATGCCTCAAACCCTCAAACGCATGCATACTGTCCCATGACGTGATTCAAAGAACCAAAGAAGAAGATTTTCTCCAGATGCTTGATGTGTCATTATCTAAAAGGAGTTCTCTTGTATCTCTGATTCAACCTGGGAGGCTTCTATTTGTCGTCTCTACTCAGGGATCATGTCTGGATAGAGCTCATTTATATGTATAGTATATATCGAATGCAGCTGTACACACTTGTTGCCATGATTGTATTTCAGGAGTGAAACTTGTGAGCAGTGCAGCGTATTGGGACACGGTTTATTGTGGAGTAATGAGAGCTCATAGCAGCAATCATATTCAGCAGTGTCTGGGTTATTATTCAGAAAAGATAAAAGAGATTTAGATCTTGAAAGTTACAGCTGTATGATATATGACAATCACTTTTTGTCTTCTGAGGACTATACCTCTGTGACGAAATATATTTAGCCATGAAAAAATCCAAGCAAGTCACAGAGAACATAGACAAAAACTAGAGGAACCACAGACATTATATACCCTTTGGAAAAGTCTGCAGATTAGATGTTGCGAGCATGTTGTGTGAAGTATTTACATGAAGAAACTGGAATAATGAGGCCATATAGGACTTGTATCGATTTGTGTATCCATCCATTCATCGCCCTGGCTATGAGCTGCCAAACATTGATTTAATATGATCCCGAGTTAGCCACAACAGGCGTGAAAATACATATTTTAATATCATCATGCCCTTTCATTTTGCACTCCATTAAAGGTTGTGATGCATGGCGAGCTGCGCGCCAGTTTGGAACATTTCCATCCTGAGCAACACCTGCAGCTGAACGGCTTCTGTGCCCCATTTGGCATGTCCCCTATCGTTTCCAAGGAGTGAAACCATGAGATATGTGTCACAACAAAACTACCCTCACATCTCTGGATAAAAAGGAGGATCAATCTTATGGTACACTGGAGGATTTCCAGAGTCGACCCTGAGCTTTGGGAGCAATAAACAAAGGGATGAACTCTGGTGCCAAGTTCTAACCAATAACAAACTGAACCAGGAGAGAGGAAGTGTGTGTGTTTCCTGTTTTCCTCCTGGGAAGATGAGCAGCTTGTGACCCCTACATATGCCAGCCATTGAGCCTGCTGTGTCTGGTGGTTCATCACTGAGAGAAATTAATCACACACACACAGCCTCTGACTTCACCTCTATTTCAGGGGCAGGAGAGTCCAAAGAGGGAATCTGCAGAGAGTCTTTGGCTCATATCACTTACTGACTGGAAGAGAAAAGGGAACTTTTTTTTCAGGAGGCTTAATGAGCCTATTTTATGTCACGAGTAAGCCTCTTTACACCATCCAATTATAGAAAAGTAGAAAACAAGAAGAAAGTGTCTCTGCTTTACTGAGGATTACACAAGGCATCGTGAAATGTATTTAAATCTGTTTCCAAAACGGGTGAATATTCCTTGTACTCTTTACTGAGATGTGACAAAATCCTGAAAGCCAATTTCATTTTTTTTTTTTTTAATCTGCTCTGGTTAAATATACCAACTCTTGTTGTGGTTATGGAATTGTAAGGTTGAAGCAAAGAGTCCAATCTTCAAATGGAAGGGTTTACAGAGCTCAAAGTGCTCGCTCAGCTCTTCGTGTTGCTTAATGGTTTTACCTAATAGAGAACAAAATGGCTATGACTTCACAATGAAACGCGAGAGTGCTCTCTTCTCTGCTAGTCTTAATCGAAAATGGCTATAATATGAGTAATAAAACCAAGCTACAGCCTGTAGGACTGAGAAATGAAGCTGTTCCTGCTCCTCAAGTGGCCACTTGATGCTAGTGCTAAAAACAAGACGTTCCCACCAGACTCCATGATGTGATGGCCAACTACACAGCAGAAATAAAGCTTCTTTATGGCTGAAATCATCTTTGGTACGTGCAGCTGGTTTCCCCATGTGACAACTGAAAGCAAATCTTTTTTTTTTTTGTAATTCACCAATCAAATATAAAATCAAAGCTGCTTATGTTAGTAGCAAACGGTATTCTCCGGTCAGAAAATATGAGACAATAACTCATTGTCTCATATTTTCTGACGGGAGCACGCAGAACTTTCTCATGCTCATGTAAAACTTTCTCATGCTCATGTAAAACTTTCTCATGCGCACTAGAAAGTTTCTGGTAAGCATGAGAAGTTCATCAAATCCAAATACAGCTCCTCCATCACTGATGATCACCCCCCAGCTGTCCTTCATGCAGCCATCTCAGAAATTCAGCCAGTTTTCAATGTGTTTGTTTTTCTTTTTTTGTATAAAGTTGATACAAAGGTTTTCAGTATTTGTGAAGACTTACAAGCTAAACGTAAAATGAAACACTGAAGCAACTTCACATATTTACAGATTATCCTGATTCTTCTGGTTATTAATAGCAGCTAATCAAAATATAAGTAAGTGCATTTTCCAGTGGGGAAAAGTTCACATTGAGTAGAATTAAGTTCAAGTTATTGTTGGTGCGGCCCTCTGACACAATTCAGTTTTCTCAATTGGCCCCTTATAAAAATTAATTGCCCACTCCTGCTTTAGGGGCTCCATTAAAAGAAAACAACAACGCTGTTTTCACAGCTGAAATAAACATGTTTACAGCCTGGTGCAACAGAAGTAAAAAGAAGATAAGGGAGAGAAAACCTCCAACACTGGCCAGGAGAAGGTGCGGCAGCGAGATTATTCAGCCGCAGTGAGCAATGTGGACACCGTGGAAGCTAACGTTAGTGCGAGGGAATCACACAGTGATGCTTATGGATGCGACTGGATCAAGAAAATCCACTCTGATCAATGATTCAAGAAGAGGAGCAAAAAAAATCACAAACTGAGAGTCAAACCTCTGAAGTGACTGTGTACGAAATCTACCACCAGGATTATTCAGCGACCCTTGTTGACGTTCCAGGCTTTGGAGAGAGACAAAGAGATTATAAAACAGCTGCGTAATCTCTTTTTTTTCTGAACACAGTGCTCAAGAAATTGATGCCGTGGGGTTAGTAGCTCAGGCTGCTTCACCCCGACTCACAGCAGCACAGAGATGTGTGTTTGATTCTGTGCTCTCAAGACATCGCAGAGCACATCAGGAACCTGGTGATATTTGCAGATGGCCAAACTCCACCAGTTCTTGAGGCGATCACTGCTGCAAATGTCCCATGTCCCAAAACAAAAACCGGGCAGCTTGTTCACTTCAATTTTAATAATTCATCATTGTTTGCAAACAGCAAATCACCAGCAGCGGACAGTGGAGATGAAGAGGAGGGAAAATTTGATGAGAGGTTTTGGACCATGACGAAGGAAGTCCTGAAAGAAAGACAGCAGCTGGAAGTTTCAGTTGAAGGCCTGCAGATCCAGGTTAAAAATGGGTGCGCTAAGCTTGAGGAGATAAAAGAGACAGCTGAGAAACTGAGAGGGGACGAGGCAGAGATCAGCAGAAATGAAAGCTTTATAATCAAAGTCACCATCAAAAAGCCTTTCCAGGTCGATTTTTCTGGTTCTAAAGTTTATCTCACCAAGTGTCAGCGGTGTAATTTCACCTGCCATGATAAATGTATCTATGCAGATGATAAAGACAAAATAAAGTGTTCTGCCACAGGATCAGATGGAAAATGTACGGTGTGTCCAGGTAAATGTGTCTGGAGTGTACATTTTCATCAGGAATACAAATGGGAGAACAAGGAGGCCAAGTCATCTGTCATGTTAACGAATCCTTATGTCCTGCTCATCGACCAATCAGAGCTAACGTAACCTCACTCTTCATTTTATTGACAGACTCTCAAGTTTGATCAGATCACTGCAGAATAACTGCTGCATGTGGGCTGGAATGAACATTATCACAAACAGCTTAGCCTGTGTTTTAGCCTTTAGCATGTGCTTTATCACTCCTGTTTAGCTTTCCTCTTCTCTTCTCTTCTGTCCTTTTTCTGTCTGTCACTTCAGCTCCAGTCTCCACCATCATTACTAAATTAATCCCAGAAATTGTTTTCAGCAGAGAAAAACACGTATGTCTCTTTTCACTACAAACCCTGTCAGCTGGTGTGATGTTGTCATAGAGACTTCAATGTGCCATAAATCAATCTTGTCCGACTGAAGTTAAGAAATAGCATTCAGAGAAAATCTATATTGTTGCTGATAATCTCATTTTAAATTGTGGATTAAGATCAGGCATATTTCCAGAAGTGAGACTTTTTCAAGATTACTCTGACAGGCCTCGCTTTAATTAATGTAATAATTAATCCAAATTTGCCGTCATCCTGTGTGGATCACTTTAACAGTCTGGTCCGGATATTACCCTGACAGCCAACAATGATGCTGATCTTTGGGCTCAACAGGGTTCTTGTTGCCACGCTATTGTTGACAGACGGATGGGTCCCTGCTAATGAAAAATGGAATGGACAAATGGCGCGTTGGCCAGTGCCCCAAAGTGATGTGTCTTCTGCCAGGTCACTCTGTGAGGCTCCACCTGTAGCTGTGTTTTTCCATTTCCTCAGATGTTTCTTTTCTATTCCTTTGACTGAAACGTTCTCCTCTCCCGAGAAGGATGTGAACTCACCCGAGTTCACATCCTTAGCTCGCAAATGGAGTCTAGAGATTAAATGTATTCTGGTCATCAGGCAGAGTTGATCTCTGGACCTTTCTAAGCTAAGGGAATGTTTTTCTCAATATTTCACTCTGGGCCATTAGTGCCACTGGTGCACTTTGACTGGCAGCAAAACTTTCACAGCCCTTACATCTGCATTCCTACAATATTCTTCAATACCATGATTTCCGATTGTTTCAACTTCCATTGCACAGGGGTAATGTCCCTTTAAAACCTTTTGTTTCCTTTTTTTTTTTTTGGTTGATCCAATCTGTCATCATGAGAATTTGCATTATCATACCGTTTCTATATATGGAGTGGACCCTGCTGTGTGCACCACCATTGCTCAAGGAAAATTCGCCCTCCAGGGTTATACCTTCTTATCTCATCTTATTGTCTCTGTGTGATACTGAAACAGCAGCATTACCCATTAGAATTAAATCAGCATGGACGAGAGAGAGGCTAAACGTAGAATGAGCATGGTGTTTGTGCCAGAGCAATGTAGCAGCGTGGCTGCAAATTAGGTGTCGTTAAAAAACATATGTTTGATGAGAAAAAGAAAAAAAAACAAAAACAAAGAAGAAACAAACATTCTGAGTCATAGAGTGGATGACAGCAGTTCCATCTTTGCCAGCAGGAAACAGAATCAAAGAGGGACAATCAGAGAGACCGGATAGTAAAAGAAACAGTTCAGAAGGTGGAGAAATGGTATGGAAAGCACACTTTTGGTGTGTGTGGGATAAGCAAATCCCTTTTTACATGTTGACATTAGGATACGTTTTTTCCCCTGGACAGTGGCTCACAACTCATCACTACAGTCACATGCTCAAATTGAGTACACTGATTTTTAGAGATTGTGATAATAAATGAATATATTGATACATTATAAATTAAAACATAAAAAATTATAATCTGAGTTACATACCCTCTCACCACCTTGGTCACCAATTTCCCGGACGGTCTGCGGGTCCCTGCCACTCTGAGCAGCTTTATTGTTGCATTGAATTCAAAGAGAGCAGAGAAATGCTGTCAGGCTCCCTGTCTCCACAGAGCACGCCTAACATGAAAAAATGGTAAATGGCGGAATACAGCTACTTAACGTTAAAGTTAACATGTGTTTAAGCTAGTTTTTCAAGCTCTCGACATTCACATTTACAGGTACAACATGACAGCAAACTACACACCACCTTTAAAATAACAGTTCCCACCTGATAAGCTGCTGTCTGCACTTAAACTAATGTTAAAACTTGAAAATTGGACTTTGTGATTGCGCAATTTTGAGTACATACCTCTCTCAGTCACATTCATTGCAGACTGACGAGGGATGGAAAATGACTCCACTGTGTCACCCGTCTGCTCCTGATACAGTCAAATAAAGCTGATCATGAGATGGGGCCATGTTGGAAATGAAGCGGGCTTGTAGCTTTCTTTTTAACAGCTATAGGGTGGCTGTCAGTCATGTGAGCTGAGCTGAGCCTCTGATTGGACAAACTTGTGATCGTAATGTCTTCTAAACTGCTGAGTTAGAAAAAAATCCCCCCCGTACAGTGTGTGCTGTCAGGTTTTGTTTTTTTTTTGCTTTGTGTGTGTGTGGTTTCAGGTCTTTCTGCAGTCAGCCTCTGGTAGGTAAGTAAGTCAGTAAGTCAGTAAGTCAGTAAGTCAGTCAGTAAGTCAGTAAGTCAGTCAGTAAGTCAGTAAGTCAGTAAGTCAGTAAGTAAGTAAGTAAGTAAGTAAGTAAGTAAGTAAGTAAGTAAGTAAGTAAGTAAGGAAGGAAGGAAGGAAGGAAGGAAGGAAGGAAGGAAGGAAGTTAGCAGGTAAGTCTTTGTTCATAATACACTTTTCTCAGCTCAAAGTCACAAAGTGCTTCACACAAGAAAAAAATAAGAGGAAAACAAGTTAAATCATCAAGACATTAAAGGTGCCACTCAACAACAGTCAGATCATGACAGTCCAAACACTTGCCTGAACAGGTGGGTCATTAACTGGCCTTTGAAAATGTGCACAAAGGCAGATGTTTGCACGGTATAGAGCAGCGAGTTCCAGAGGCTTGGGGCCACAGATTGAAATGCCCGATCACCTTTCATTTCTAGCGGATTCTCAATGAACAGCAACTTTTACTGTGGCACAAGTATTAAACTTTTAGAAACTTGATCAAGTCTTGACTGGTTACAGATTAAATAAATGTGGAAACAGGCCCTGTCTTTTCCTCAAAGGCTTTATGGAAATGAAGCAGATGTCCTTGATCATACAATTAGATGAGATTCTGCATGCTGCTCTTGGGAAGTCAGCTCTGCTAGTTAGCTTCTGCATCCATACCAATCTGGAGCTGATGCTCTCCGCACAGATCCTATCCATCATTCAGAGAGCATACCAGCTCTGCAGCCTGTTAACTTGTTTTCCGAGCAGGGTGTCAGTATTAGCGGACTGTTTGAGCCACAGCACTGAGAATGCAAGAGCACACAACATCGTGCATTGTGTTTATGAGTTACTCTGCTTGTCTTGTTCTCTGCTAATCTCCAAATCCAGCTCATTTCTGAGAACAAACAAGAAATCCTGATGCTCTCTCATTTGTTTCCTCCAGGATGGCAAAAAGCTGTTAAACAAACAATCACAGGGAGTTTTGATCAGCAGAGGCCTTTGGGGGATGAGTTTCATTTCTCAGTTGATTTAAATCTTAATACATCCAGCTCAACTGGGAACAATTGTAAATTTGCCCCCTCTTGGAATTTACAGGGAGAGTTATGTAAGGAGTGTGGTGGCAAAATACAAATGTTACAGGAATCAGATGTCAGTTAAGTTTGTCCCATGATGACATTTGAAGGTCATAAGGTTGCGTATTTGGAAAAAAAAGCCATTCTGGTGAGTCCGACCTGAGAGAAACAATATGATCTGAAAAATGGTTTCTGGGAAAAGTTCAGGAAGTCTCCCTCCATGGGAGATTGCCCCTGGTTTAACCATGGTTCAACAGGGCTGGAACCAAAGAAACAATGTCACCACCAAGGGTCTTTAAAGAGTAGGCGAAAGGCTGCAACTAGATCCTGGGTCGAGTTATTTCTTCTGTTAATCATTTGGGAAAATCTCCAACAGGAGAGATGCTGAGGGTCTGTGATGAAGTTAGTGCACCATACTCTCAGCATTCTGCAGGGTAAAGACATCCCATCATTTTGTGCTGTGCTGTTTAAATCCCCACCGTGCAGTATACACTGACTTATCCTGAACTCTGACGCACTACACTTAGCATGCGGAATTTAACTTTCTCAAAGAAAAATGCTCAAATCAATGCTGCACTAAATTAATAAATTATAAGTCAGAGGAGAAAATCCTTCCTCCCCTCCGCCCTGAAGCGGGCTGCTGTAACGTCACAACCGCAGGTTTGGAGTCGTATCACGTCCTCGTGTTACAGAAACAGCAAGTGATGGAGCAGCTCTGCTTCTCACTTGGGGAAACACCACCTTCTTAGCAGTCCAGCTGCAGAGTCAGGGGAACTTTCCTCCATGCGCATTCACAGTCTGAGTTGGAGTTCAGGGAGTCCAGTTATAAACAGATTATTGTGCAGGTCAGCATCACAAAGAAATATTTCCTCTCTGACAGTTGGCAGAAGAGGACTTGGATAGACTGAAACCTCTGCTGAAGAAACAGGTTAATGATCAATTATATGATAATAAATTGAAATGTGCCCCTGCCACAAACATAATGAATAGAGATAAGAGTTTATCACTGTTGCGGCTCTGTCAGGCTGTACTTATACACACAGTAGTCAATGTGATTACCAGTTTCCAAAGCATAAGTAGCATTACCTTCAACATCCTGGTCTTTTTTTTCTCCTGTAATATACAGTTTGCTGCTCATAGATTCAGATGTGCATTATAACCAAACCGTCTAATTCTGTCATCCAATTCCATCAGTTTATTCTGTATAAGACACGTTTTATGTTGACATTCGTAACTGCTGTAAGAACCGTTTACTCAAACTGTTCAAGGTTAGTTCATTGATCGAGGTTTAAGGTCTGTTTTAGTTAACATACAGTGTAAATGTCCCTTCTGATGTGGAAGTAGATGTGTGTAGTGCTGCAGGAACATCCATCCAGACATATATTATTCATACCACTCAACCTGTTTAAGGGTCAATGGGGGGTTCTGGGGCCAATCCCAGCGGTCACATATAGACACAAAGACACATTATACAGCTTAACCCCTGGATAAAACCTGTGCCATTGGGAAACATTGGTGCCAAAAGTTCAGAAAAATCCCAAACTTTTCTGATTCATCCTGATGTACTTTTTCTTTTTTATTGCTGTTTTTTTCCACAGAAAAAGCTTGCTATATTCTATTATTAAATACTTAACTCCCCTTCCCAAAGCACATTTGTTTTGGTTTCTGCAATGATTGACATGTATTTAAAATACCCTTACTTTCAGTTCAAACCAGTCACGATGGAAACATATCCAAACCAAGGGGCAACAGCACCTTGAATGAAGCCTATGCAGAAGTGCTAAAAGTTGCAGTTCATTGGGAATCCACTAGAGGCTGGCTAGTGGCTACAGAAAGACCAGAAGACGTGTACACAGTCGAGCCCAAAAAAAACAAAACAAAACAAAACAAAACAAAAAACAAAAACAAACAATAACAACAAAAAACAGACCATATAAAATATGGACGTAGTTTCCGTGATGTCACCCGTCTGTTCCTGATACAGTTGTAAGAGTCTATGTCCAAATGTTAGACCTTAGAGAGGGGGTACAATGCTGGATGTCCATACTTAACATGTACACATTTTCAAGCCGCTACGTTTCCATTCACTGTAGGAGACACTGTAAACCACTCACTCAAGAAGACTTGATGGAATGATGCAGTCATCACTTAAGGATCATCAAATTGGATCATGACTTCAGCACTGTCCGTTACTCTGCCCCTGACAGGCCTTCAGAGGGCTGGCCAATCAGAGGAAAGGGGGTTAATGGAGCGGAGAATCTTAAAGAGACATCAGCTTTAAAATGAAGCCTTGTAGACAGAAACTGAAATAAGACTTTTATAAAACACCAGAGTAAGAAAAAATGTATTTTTTGAGCTATAAATCATGTTAAATGTAGAAAAAGATAAAAAAAAAAAAAAAAAAAGAAGAAGCCTTAACCATGCTTGTCAACATGTTGAAGATATTCTGGGACGCTAAAATGTCCTGCAAGATCACCCCTCTTGCTGCAACTTAATAAATCCCTTTCTTTCTGACTTTTTAGTTTTTTTCTTAAGTCTTAATTATCTGCAGATAATATTCAAAGACATGCCAGTACGCCTCAAAATAACCTTGCTGATGTTATCATTATTAATGGCAAGTCATGCACCTGTCTCTCCGGGCAAGGCCTTATTCACCGTGTGACATTGTCTATCACTTTGTCATGATTCCTGTCTTACACCCTCCCGTCACTTTGTTGCCTCTGGTACGTCTCTGGTATTTTAAAGAGAGCACAGCTGCAAAGCCAAAAGTTAATCTGTTCCACTGGCTGCAGACGTCACCTGGCAGGCTTTTTCTTTCCTCCTGCATGGCCTCCAACAATTACAAAAACATCCTCGTATTAGTGCATTTTCATAGAATGTTACTTTGTTTAAAGCTGCAGATGAATTCATAATGCAGTTTCAAATCTTTGGAAAAATGTGGCAATAAAACCTTAAAAAGTAATACTTTCAGTGATGTGCAAGTGCTACACTACACTACACTTCAATGATAAACATATTTACCTTTTTAGTGCTTCTTTAATGTAATACAACTTTTTTTACACCACAGACTGATCTGTAAAGGTGTAGCAGATAAATACAACAAAATAAAATAATAAGACTGGCATAAAAACTGTGGTATTATCTATATATAATAATAAACGTGAATCTTTGTGTCATTTTTCAAAATTAAACATCTTACAGACTCAGATAATAAATCAAACAGAAATAATGGAAGTTATTTATTTTTCTGTGTGGCCCTGTACAAAACGACCCACGGACCGGTACCGGTCCGCAGCCCGGGGGTTGGAAACCACTGCTTTATGAATGGAATAAAGATCTTTTATCACATGTTTAAAATCTACAAGAGCAAGATATTAGGATACAGAGGGATGAGGGTATTATTGATTTGTCGCTACATAAAAAAATATTTACTAATAACCTTTCAAACTTTGATTTAATCACATTTTACTCTGCAGGCCATGAGTTGGTTTCAATATAAGATGTAACACTTTGGAATTCACTACCATAGGCTATAAATTAATGTTGGAAAAACTGTGACCAGGATAGACCAGCAAAAGAATATTTTTCACTCTCTGCAGCAGAAGTATCTCTTTGCTTTGTTAAGAGAGTCTAATTTACTGAGCAGCTTTGAGGAGAAACTCATAGAAAGTCTATGTGTGCTCAGATAAGATTAATAGAAAAAAGCAGACAGTGATGGAGCACAGAGCAGGCGCAAATTTCCAGGGAGAAAGTGAACAGATTTCCAAAATAGTCCCCATAGATGCAGCTATTTATGTGGAGAAATGAACCATTACTGTATCTAATTTGTGGCAAATTGATCCTGGTGACTCGGGCTGTCATCCGCCCTCCTGCTTGTGTGTTTAGTCTCCAATTTATACTTTGTCAGAGGGGAATAGAGCTGGGAGGACAAATGTGTCAGCTCAGTGCCTCTCTAAGGCCCCTGTCATAGAAGAGCTATGATGGGGAAGAAGCCAGCCGAGGAAGGATTCACTCACGGGTCTTGTGACAGGAAGCTCCGCGGGCGGACATCGGTGAGGAAGCCAACCTTCAGGTTCGGTGCGAAAGACAGGAAGTGAAACCAAACAGAATAGAAGTATAGATGGGTATTTTTTTTTTTTTTTTTTGGTAAGTTAGTTTGCTCACCACCAGTTAAAAATGATGCTGAAATGTAGAATTCTAACAGAAAACAAACTTTGTCAGTTTGTGATGTAGTTTAGTAGCCGGATATTTTAGCGCTACTGGCAGCCTGGTGCTCTGAGACGTAGCCGTAGGCTGACGTATAACGTTAGCAAATCCTGTCATGTCCTGCTCATCTACCAATCAGAGCTGGCGTAACCTCACTCTTCATTTTATTGACAGACTCTTAAGTTTGATCAGATCACTGCAGAATAACTGCTGTATGTGGGTTGGAATGAACATTTTCACAAACAGATTATTAGATGATTTAGCCTTTAGCTCATGTTTTAGCCTTTAGCCTGTGCTCTATCACTCTCCTGTTTAACTTTCTTCTTCTTTTCTGTCCTTTTTCTATCTGACAGTTCAGTTCATCTCCAGTCTCCACCATCACTACTAAATTAATCCCAGAAATCGTTTTCGGCAGAGAAAAACACAGATCTCTCTTCTCACTGCTAAACTTCATCAGCTGGTGTGGTGTTGTCATAGAGACTTCAACGTGCCGTAAATCAATCTAAGATAAGAAACAGCATTTAAAAATAACCTGTATTGGTGCTGATAATCTCACTTTAAATTGTGGATTAGAATCAGGCAGGTATCTAGAAGTGAGACTTAGAAAGTCCTCACAGGGACTTTTAGAAAGTTATAGTTCTTGACCAAAAGTCTGTGCTGAGATTTAAATTTGGTTACAAACCATAATGAGTAAAATTTTGTTTATTTAGCCCAGATTTAATGATGAAAACAGTATCAAGTGGAGAAATATAACCGTAAATTCATGCCCTAAACTTCCAGTCTTCTATGAGGGAGGAGAGGGAGTGGGGAGTGAGAGGAGCCATATAGAGGACAGGGTGGCAGAGCCAGGAAGCCTAACGTACAGGATGTAAAAGATTTAACAAAAAAATCTTTAAAAGATGGATTTGTGTCTTGGGAAACTACAGTCTTGCTCACAAAGATCTCTTACAAACATACATTGCGAACATCTGAATAGTTAGCATGTGGATTATGTAATGTCATCTGAAGATAAAACTCATTCCTGTCACAGCTTTGTACAGAACATAACTCTGCCACAAATGTTAATAGCTAATTAAACTTGGTACTGATGTTTCCCTCAAATGTCAACATGGTGTCTTAACCATAAAGGGTTAATTTGATTTGAACATTTCAGGTTGAAAGACATAATTTACAGTTTACAGTGGACTGAGGGAAACACCTCTTCATGTTCTGGGTGCTCATGCTCCAGTTGCACTTTGACTTTATGTAAAGAATGTGCTCTATCAACTGAAAATGATGAAACGTCATAGATGCAGAGGTACCTTCAGACATGAGGAGTCACTGTACGTGTTGATGAGAATGGAATGAATCACTGTCACCAAAATCATAAATCAGCTGAGTATGTATAAAGTTTTATTGATTTTATCCTTTGTAAGATTTGTGCTCATCCCTGCAGTTCAGATTATAGCGTAAAGAGGAAACAGTGGTTTTTCAACACTTCTCTTGATGATGATTAACTCGTTAAAGCAACTGAAAAAAAATCATGTTAAGACAGAGTCCTGACTAAGAAACAACATTTAATTTGCCAGTTCCATGTTCTTCAGACATGTTTTTTTTTAAAATGAAACAACTGAAAAATTTGGTGGAAAAAAAGTATAAAAAAAATATGCATACAACAAATTATATTTCATAAATTACCACCATTCCTGACCAAACGGATACACAAGCTGGATAAACTGGTGGTGGAATGAATGACAGGCTGCAAGTTTGGTGTCTCAGTTAGTGGACTTGTACTGCTTTAGCATCATCTAGTGGTAGACATTGGTCACTGCAGCATCCTGTTTGCTGAAAATAAGCTGTATGTAGAGGCGATATTGTTGACAAATGACGTTATATTTTCTTGTTTGAAAAGAGAAAAATTAAATAATAAATGTGCTTATTCTATGTCACTTAAAGTTTGGTTTATCTAAGATTTTACTGAAACTGCAATTTTATTTATCCAACCATTGAGGGTACTTTGCATATTATGCCTGATATCTTGAAAATAAATGTGCGTTTCTTCTTTTTGTTGTTGTTATTATTATTATTATTATTATTATTATTATTATTATTATTATTATTATTATTATTATTATTATTATTATTATTAGACGAAACGTAAGCTTGATTGACGGATCGAGATCTTTTTGGCCTCGTGAGGCAGTTTAAAGGAAAAGGGGCGGAGTTTCACCGAGTTTGAAGACTGGCTGTCATCGGAGGAGTTGGTGGGATGGCAGTTCGGTGGGCATCTTGTTCGTTTTTTAAATTCTAAAAAAAAAAAAAAAAAACAACAACAAGCTGGTGATCTATCAGAAATAAGAGGCGCTGTTGGATCAGCTTTCTTTTATTTTACCGCTCAGCCATGCGCTCGTTGTTTTTGCCGTTCTTCGCGCTGATATTACTCCAGAATGGAAACGCGTCTGCAGAGCTCACCCCGACGGGACGCTCCGTGCATATCAATGACGGGAACTTTTCAGACCGGGATCACATGAAACAAGAGTCCATTCAGGTCCAACAACAAGTGCTCGGGTCTCGATCAGGTTTGTAGCTTCAAGCTGTCTTCATCACAGGATGGTATAGACTTTAAATGTACAGCAGTGAACGTTTGTGCGCCTGGTGTGTTAAATTGACGCAGAAAACAAGATGACAAAGTAGCTGGAAAAGGATAAACGTTGACTTTTTACATCGAACAACCTCCTTTAGAGGCTGTTTTCTTTTTTTTTTCTAACAGATTAAATATGGCCTCATTTTGTCAGCCCTGACCATCTGTATCAGGATTTGTACACAAATCTACTGATCTGTTCATGAGTCATAAGTGGTGTGGGCGCTCACTGCTGACACTTCATGAGGAACGGTTTCTCCATCTGGCCTATTTTTACTGCATCAGTACACAATACGAGTCATTTTTCAACAGCTTTGTGCACATGTTATGGCAGTGTGCTGCTGTAGTTCCATATCAAACTCGCATCACTTGAGCATTTAGACAGTTTGAAATACAATAAATATGTTAAAATTCATCGCACACCATCAAACTCTTTGTGTACATTAGAGTACTTCCTCCTCTGTCCACTTCATCTCTGTTGGCTCTGTTGATTGTCAAAGTGAAATATGTTCTCCATCCCTCTCCACGGAGTTCATCTTTCTCTGTCACACATGCACACACAAACACACAGCTGTACTCCCTCTCTGACAGCCTCCTTGTTTACAGCAGCGTGATGAAGAGGAGCTGAAAGAGGGATTTGTGACCCTGTCTGCTTATCAACAGATTCACGTCTAATTCATGCAGCCGTAGGCGTTACATTACCATCTGACATCACATGATCCTGTACTCTGAGATGTTGGCCGAAATGCTTGGAAATGCACCCAAGCAAAGTGTTTGCGATCACCCTCTTGCCCGCTTGTTGTGCTAGACCTCCCCCTCTTAAGCTCCCTTTTAGCCGATACATCGGTAGAGAGTTTAACTCTTTAAAGAAATACTTCACCTTTTGAAATATCTTGAAAAAGCAGAGTAAAAATGAAAAGTCTTTCTCAGACCAGATGGTCAGTTTCTCATGCTGAGGACTTTGTTCTTGTTGTTCCTTAATAATGGCCAAAGTTCAGTCCTCCCCTGCCAAAATCGTTAAATCTCTTAATCTGTTGTTCTAATTTGACTGCAACATAACTATGTGTTGTTGAGGCATTCGTCCCAAAGCCCCCTCATCCAGCTCCATCCTAAGCATCTTTTGTCTCACTTCAGATTTGATTCCGCTGACTCGTGCGTAAAGGCAGATTTGGCCCACATATCAAAGGGTGCACTTGTGTTTTTGCCCCATCAGTGGAATTTGTGGCCTAATTCCAACATGCGCACACAAACACACACACGTTTGTGGCGAGGCTGAGTGGGAGGGTCAGCGGAGATAAGTCTCTGTTGGACCATCTGTTTGTGCTGCATGGAGGTCTGACAAAATAAACCAGTCATCATGTTTCTGCTCTTTTCTGTGAGCACTTGATAAAAAATATCTGGTGTTATTTTGCTAATAATGTACTTTATAACAATAATAAATATCCTCTGAAGTCCTATATGGTTATAAATCTTCCTTTCTACACACCAGGATCCATAAGTTATCACAATTAGCATATTCAGCAGTATTAATGTTCTCGTTTCGCATCATTTGTCATGACATATTTGCTTTAATATGAATACTGTTGTGTGTTTTAAAGCATAAAAATAGGATTTTTTGTGTAGCGTAAGCCCTCATTGGCCACACTTGTTAAGGAGTGCGCCCCATGTTGTGTTGATATGTATTAAGTGCTGCTATTTTTTTTATTTATTCATAAATTAAAGTTATTTTTAGATTTAAGTACAAATTACTTTCGTCATATTTGTAAGAGAAACTCAGGCTGTAATGTGACACTTGCGTATTGATATAGAACTGCAACTAACAATTATTTTCATAATCAAGTGGACATTTGATCCAAACAAATAGTAGTTTGGTCCATAAAATGTCAGAAAATGGAGATGACATCATCAAATGTCTTGTTTTGTCCACAAGCCAAAGATATTTATGACGGTCATAAAGGGTACGAAGAAACCAGAAAGAAAATCACATTTCTGAAGCTAAAATCAGAGAATTTTAATTTCTTTTTTCTTAATGATTACTTAAAGGCAGGGTTGGTAGTCATGGGAAACTAGCATGAATTTGAATGTAGCATCTCTTCAGGACTTCGTTTAGCCCCTGCCTTCCCACACATGGAGCTCCTCCAAAACGATGCCCCTGCTCACATCAATCAATCAATCAATCAATCAATCAATCAATCAATCAATCAATCAATCAATCAATCAATCAATCAATCAATCAATCTTTATTTATATGGCGCCAATTCATAACAATGTTATCTCAAGACGCTTTCCAAGCGTTAACAGGTCTAGACCTGTAAATGGCAATAAAATTTTATTAACGGAAACCCAACATCAAGACAAGATAAGAGGTCTTATCTCATCTTAACCCACCATGAGTACAGCACTTTGCAATATTTAGCAAGTTACAATGGCAAGGAAAAACTTCCCTTTAACAGGAAGAATCCTCGGACAGAACCAGACTCATGTTAGACAGACATCTGCCTCGACTGTGTTGGGATTAGAGAGAGAATGCATGTGTGAGCACCACTGATTTGCAACCATATGATGGTGACTGATTCAAAACCACAGACTCAAACTGGTCCTCAGCACATAGTTTTTGTTTGCAGTACGTTACCAGTAATCGGGGTATAGGTAGTTTTTCTGCTGTTCTCTAGCGAACTTGGATCCCTCTTGGTTATGCGCATTGAATGCTGGTGAAATGTACATTTCATGTATGTTTTCCCTGTCTGCCAGAACGGCAGACAGGGATTTGATTGGTTTAATAAACTGGATCCTAACTGCTAGGATTGGTTGGTGTTTCCCAGGTTTACCCCTGCAGCGGATAGTTGTCACTCTTTTTCAAGAACACATGCATTAATTGACATGCTTTTAAACCAATTAATCAGTTATCAAGACAGTTGATAATTAATTTAGTAATACATTAATCATTGATTTTTTGATTGATTGTTGCAACTCTGGTATGATATATTTGCTGCACAGTAGCTGTGGCTTATTAATATCCCAAAGTTAGCTAAATTAAGTCTTTCTGTCTTTAAGTTTTGTCTTCAGCTTATTTTTGCAACAAGAGTGGCTGTGAGAGTCCTGCTGTGCTTCCACTGTTCTTAGAATAACATTGTTTTGGAGCTAAAGTGATGTTTATGACTGGTTCATCACACATGGCAAGACAGAGTGTATACAACAGTTCCTGAGCAACTCATATTAAGTGCAAAAGGAAAAAAAGGATCATCTTTGCAGGACTTCAGTGCTCTGCAGGGTTACATCCCAAAAACAATTTAAATGTTTTTTGCCCAAAATGAAATGGGAGTTTGCGGTTTGCACGTCGTTCATCATGTCTCGACCAGTGATCCTTGTGTCTTCATGTTCAACAAGACAAATGTTCGTAAAAAATTTTTGATTGAAATGTACTTGGAAAAAAAAACATCTGATAAATCTTCACTCAGTGCAAATGCAATCCTCCACGAGTCCTCTTATGATATCAGGATGTCATCCACATCACGCACTACATAGCATCCCTGTGTCATCTGCCTCAGTGGCTCAGACGGCCCATTTCAATCCACTTCATAAACCTCTTTGTGGTGAGGTTCAGTCCGCCAAATGGGGAGATTATTGTAATCTGGCACGAAGCACCTCCACTTCAGATGAAACTGCCCCCTTCTCTCATGTTGGTCCCAAAACACACATCTTCTTGTCACTCTGCACAACTCTTAAGTGTCCCTTCCTATAAGCCCACACTAACTCTGCTCTGTGTGGATCTTTGTTTCATATTGAGGCTGAAATTTGAAGTAATTCTCAGCAGCTGCAGACATTTGTCTGCTCAGATCAAGAGGAATTATAAAGGCCAATAATGTGGGATGATCTGCTTTTGGCACTTGTTTTTTTTTATATATATAAATAAATGGCTTCATGTGTTCCAGTAAAGCTTTGGCAGACCTTATAATGAAGAGATTAAAGCAATCAGACCGGCAACAACATGAATCTATTGCTGCTATTGTGCTGATTTGTCATTATTAGAGAAAGATGCTCACTAGCAGCGGGGCAGATGGCTGCCTAAACCATTTTGTAGCTTTTAGTTAATTAAAAGTGAATATTTTCTGTGGGCCTGAGAAGAACACAAACCTATTCTACTTTATTTAAGAGTCAATGAACGAAGGTCCTGGAAAACTAAAATACAGCTCCAGTATATTTTACTCACTCAGGCATCCTGTCATAGCATTTCACTCTTGTCATGCTCATTTATGTCCAAGTGTTTGAAGGTTGAACCCTGAGCTGATTTTTTAGGTCTCTGCTCGAAAATTGTATACCCATAATAAAATGGGTTTATCTCTGCAACCACAAAGACTATTTGAATAATTTTGGTGTATAACAAAGGGAAAAGTTGTGAGATCTTTTGATATGTGTTAATATGAGTATATGTGGTACTGGTAAAGAGTAAATGAAGATGGCACACAGCAAAACAAACAAACAAACAAACAAACAGGATGAATATTTCTTTGAAAATGATGCAGCTGCAGCTCTAAACTTTTATCAGACTATAGTTCAACATCTGAACATTATCTCTGCACAGGTTGACTCTGATAAAGTGAAGCAGAACTAATTTAGAGAGGTTTTAGTGCAGAGAGTTCAGGCGAGCTCTCTTTGGACACAGTTTGGCTCCATCTGTGTCATTTGAACTTGATCGAACTGAAAATCGATTTCTCAATCCGAAAGCAGCTTTGCAAACTCTGCCTTAACCTAATCTTTGTTTTTCTCTCCAGGTTCCACCTTTAATCTGAAGGTTCAGGTCAACAGCGCGCTGAGCCGTCAGTTTCTGAGCCAAGCAACAGTGGAGGTCTACATCAACTACAGCAGGACCAACACAGGCCTCACAGGAGCAGACGGGGCTGTTTTGCTGAGTATAGCTTACCAAGATGAGATGCCTGTCACCATCGTGGCGAGCAAAGATGGCTACATGCACACACTGCTGCCGTATAAAGCCAGCAGGATGCCATGTAAGATGCTGAATGGGTGTGTTTGATCATTGTTCACATTGTGTAGCTAAATCCAACAACAAAAAAGAAGGAAAGATTTTGGATTTTCTTTCTCTCCTCGACATTTCTTTGAGTTTATGACTAACATTTCCATTTCTCTTACTGTAATGTGTTGTGGTGTGGGTCAGATCACGACATCTCTGGAAGTATTCGGTGTTTGTAGTCGTGTTAGTAGGACAAATACAAGATCATCTCAAGGCCAAATTTGGCTTCACACCATAGATAATCAAACATGGACATAGTCCCTGTTATTTCACCCTCTAGTGTCTGAAAAGAAATGTTGAAGCCCAACAGAGGCAGGGGCGCTGTTGGAAATTTTGACTCAGGCTGTCTTTCAGTCAAACCAGACATTAGCAAAACTAAAAATATTAGTTGGAGTTGAGGTTGGCAGCAGCTAAAACGCACCCACCTGTGTGTCAACTCAGCCGTGTCCCCAATCATGCAAATGTATAGATACAGTCGGCTTCACGTCACAGTCGCGTCATAGTTAGGGGCAGGGAAAACAATCCTTTCCTCCTTGTCTGCAGCATTGTAAACACGCCGATTTCAAGATCAGATTTCCATGTCAATTACTAAGATGTCATACATTGATTCATTGGAGCCAGTTCAAAAGGCTAGATACTAAAAAAAAGTCACTACAAGTAGGTTTAGGTTTGATGACCCAGTATATCATGCAACTTTTTTATCAAGTGGTTTTGTTGGAGTTGTGCTTCTCACAAAATACCTGCCTCCTAACCCACCTGTTCAGGTGTGATGCTCTTAAAACTAGCAATTGAACGTTGATGTGAAATACAAAACAATCCAACATTGATTGAATAAGATGTAGATTACAGACGTACTCATGTTTTGATTTTCGATGCGATCAAACTCATCCTCTCGCCGGATCGTTGGTTCACTCTGTAGTAGTCAGGGGGCAGTAATATGTGATGGGTTGCCGACCGTTCAGTCAAAACAGTAGAAGAAGAAAGAGCTGAAGAATCAGCAACAGCAGAAAGAGATAAAGCGATGACTCTTCAGTGACAAAATCTCGTTTTGTTATGAAGAACGTTCACGGGTTCACACCTCTCCTCTGCTCTCTGGATCACACACAGCAGAGTTCCACTCCAATTTCTGACCAATGGGGGAAAAATTTGTTCGCAATCACGTTTATTTGTTTACAACTGTGGACCGGAAGAGACTTTTGAACCAAGTGCCAACTGCAACAATTGGATCGTTTTTGCCCCTGAATTGGAACAAAGCGAACGAGCCATGGGCATGAATACACCCTAAGTCCTTTTTTCAACTCACTTCACACTCACAAAGCTGATCATTTGTAACTACCAGCTAATAGCAGTTTGTCCTTTCAGTTGTCTTGTTCTATGTGAGTATAAAAGCTATGAATGAACTTTTGCAGTATTTCTCACCTCTCTGTTTCACATTGCGTGCCTGACTTGATGAAACCTGCTGTCATGCTGCCCTCTAGTGGTCAAACCTTTGATTATTGAGTGATCTTTGCCTTCTTCCTGTTCTCCAGTGTTTTCATCTGTGACCATGTCACTGTTAAGGCTGAACCTGGGGAACGTCTGGCTCTTTGACGATTTGGTCAAAATCACTGGAAAAACTTCAGGTACTGTATCTTTAAAATATATATTATACATAATAATACATATATTATTATGATATATTTTACCATCAGTTATTCTTTCTGTATTTCTTATTTTCTAGATTCTTCATCACAGCCGGTTGTTCAGTTTCCGAAGAGCCTCCTGAATCTTACAGACAGCAGTGACATCACAGCTGTCAGAGCCTTTCTGACCATCCCCAAGCTGCCATCCCAAGGTGAAAACCTCCTGAACACTCTGGGCATCATGAGCACCAAAACAGGTACATGTGAGTTTTAAAGTAACCCTCCAGAATCGTATTATTCTAATATTTATTATTCAGTGACATAAAGTTGACTTGAAACACCTCCACATACAGACGTCACATGTTCAGAGGAGTTTAAAGCTGTTCTGTGTGAAATAAGCCCTCTAGTGGTGATATCTATGAATTGCACTGTGGCAGATCATCATTGGCTGACCCAAAAGGTGTCCTCCTCTGTTTGTTTTTCAGGATATGTACATGTGGAGTTGAGTCCGGTGGCGGCTGTCAGTGTGCAGCTTTTCTCTGGAGACACAGAGTTAAATGTTAGTGGGCCGGTTCAGATCAGTCTCAGTCTTCCTGACAGCTGTGGACTCCAGAGCTCAAACAGCGTTCCTGCGTGGTTCTTTAACCGCACTACTGGTGAGTGAAAACCACAATCAGGAATAAAAAGATTTGAGACGCAGTGAGGGTCTTTTATGGCCTTATCGTACACATGTAGCTCAGCAAAAGGGACGTAGTTGTAAGTGTTTTGTCGGTAGAAGACTTTGTGAGGCTGCTCTTTTGTATCGCAGCTCATCTCTTCTTTGAAGACCTCTAACAGTCGCTCCTGCCTCATTTAGATAAAGACATCATTTCTGATGAAATATGATATTAGTGTTACAGGTGTGTTTGTGTGTCACTCAGGTGGATGGATGAGAAAAGGACTGGGGTCAGTGGAATCAGTCGGAGGAAAACTCATGTGGACCTTCATAGCTCCTCACCTCGGTTACTGGATCGCTGCACCTCTGTCCCCCACCAGAGGCAAGTAATCACCCAGCAGTGACTTCTGACTCCAACAAAGGATAAAATTCATCAAATCAAAACAGATCTCTACATTTTTTTTTACAGTTCTTTCGGCTGTATTTGAATTTTATTTTCATCATCTTATTTTCTGCTGCTTCAGGTTTCTTTGGACTTGATATCCCCATTGACTTCCTCTTGCGTCATTCATTTGTCCTGATGGTTATTCTCGGGGGAATTCTCCTTACCATCATCTGTCTGCTGGTCGGTTTATTGTTTTGTCGCAGGTAAATGAGGATTTCATGGCGTTCTTGTCACATTCATATGGAAGAGGATTAAGGCCGCTAAAAAAATTATAATAACATCCAATAATTTTTATTTTTATTATTATTGTTCTGAGAAAAAAATCAGAATTCTAGGAAAAAAAGTCAGAACCCTAAATTCGGACCTCAGTTTCATAATTCTGGCTTTTGTCACTGAACGATGACTTTTTTTTCTCAGAATTATGACTTTTTCCTGAGAATTGTGAATTTTTCTCAGAAATCAGACTTTTTCTCAGATTTATGATTTTTTTCTCAAAATTCTGACTTTTTTCCTCAGAATTTAGACTTTTTCCTCAGAGTTATGCATTTTATCTGGGAATTCTGACTTTTTTTCTCAGAATTATGAGTTTTTTTTTTCTCATAATTATGACTTTTATCTAAGAACTATGACTTCTCCCTCAGATTTATGACTTTTTTTTCTTAGAAATCTGACTTTTTTCTCAGAAATCTGACTCTAATCTAAGAATTTCAGGGTTCTGACTTTAATGTCAGAATTATGACTTTTTTTGTAATAATAATAATAATAATAATAAAAAAATTATCGGGTGTTATTTATTTATTTATTTTTTCAGTGGCCCTAATCCTCTTCTGTACATTCATGACATTTAGAGTGCACTTAAAGTTTCATCCCATCTTCTAGAGAATATCTCAAAGCGTATCCTTAATTGTCAAAAGGGATATTTTCAGTTGACTGTCACTTTTAATTAGGGTTACTTTATACCGTTTATTATTTGGGTTGTTAATCTCAAGTATGTTTGTATTACCTTATAAACGATATCTGATTTCCTGAATTTCATTTGCCCTTGATTTGTATTTTCGATCATGTTGCATCTTTGTATTGATTATTTGTATTTATTAGCTGCTCAAAATTTTTGCTCTAACAGATTTACATACATCAGTCAGTCTTATTAGCACTGTTGCATTGTTTTTGAAAAATGTTCCATTTCTTCCCCAGAACGTCCTCCAGGGAAAGAAAAACAAAGGAACCCTTCCCAGAGATGAGAAAAGACCAAACCACCTCAACGTGTGATGATAACATTCTGGAAGGATCTTCAGGGGACCCTTGTCGTCCACAGGAGGGACTGAGTCAGTCCTTCACAGAGAGAGGAGATCATCTGCACAATGCCTCTGTTCTCTCTATGCACAATGGCAATGTGATTGCCAACCCTGGTGCAGTGGCCATTGCTGTGGAGTGCAACGAACTGGATTTCAACAACACCTCCCTGACAGAGAATTTGTTTTTCTACAACCAGCCGGTCGCCATCCTTCACGCTCCAGCATTCTTCCATTTGGAGGAACAAGCAGAGCAGCCCCAGTGGAGCAAGTCGGCCACTCTCCCCCGTGCTGGGGCTTCAAATGGTGCTGCAGCTGAGCCGCCAAGAAAAGACAGCTTCACACAGACTCTGCCAAAGGGTCCCTCTACTCCCCAGAACCAAAAGGCAGAAAATGAGGTAAAGCTTGGGGCTCAAGACGGCGCTGAGGTGGAAACGACCACCAGCCCATCCAGGAGTCACATCAGTCTCCCAGAGTCAGCATCAGTCCCTGTGACACTGAACAAAATGACAGGCAGCAGACATTCAATGCACGCTTTCGCAGATCTTACTAAAATCCCCTCACTTCAGCCTCCTCGGGCCTGGTTCGTTTCACTGGAGGGGAAGCCTGCAGCTGAGATCCACTACGCTGTGAGCGAGCAGCAGAGGAGACGGAGACCAGCAGAGAGCAGAGAAACCAGTTTAGACTCAGGGGTGGACATGAGCGAACTGAACCAGACGTCTGGAAGACGGGCTGTAACTCTGGAGCGTAATAATACTTTTGTTAAAAGCACATCCAGCAGTAAAAACACACAACCACAATAAAGAAAACCCTCTGTACACCTCCATGTTTACTTTCCACATTCTAATATTACAGCCCCAAAGTGAGTTATTCCAGCCAGACTGAGTTAGCTATTTAGAGTTCTCCATCATCCCAGGATCACTTTTTGTCAACCTCTATAACAAAAAGTTCTTAACACTTTATTTCATGAGGAGTAACAGGCGGACTACCATGGACGGTTATCTTAATAATGTCCTCTCGTCTTTGTTTGTGAGTTCATGTTTATTTTGTCATGAAGTGACTCTTTTTGCTATGTTCAATAAAAAGTAACTGAGCGTGGTGTTGGGTCTTATAAAAAGTGTAACCGTATTATAATAAACGTGTCATCACTTCATTAATTCCACAACAGGGAAACAGAGCAGCACACAATGCTGAAGGCCATCAATGATCACTTAAAGCTCCTGTGAGGAGTTTGTAGCTGGTTATAAAGCAGGTGTAAATGAACTGTGATGTATCTGTGTGTTTTTTCCTGACTACCCATAGTTCATTGCAATTGCCGGTTTTACTCCTCCGGTTTAACGTTTTGTTTACGTAGCCATGGAGACCCCAAAGCTGACGATGTTAGCCTAGCTGTCATACTCGCTGTAATAACTGGCTTTTAAAAGCAAGAAAGTGACAAAATTAACAGAAATTGGAAGTGGAGTCGCAGTGCGGATGTTTAAAAAAAAGTTTACACTGAGCCCTGTCTAGCATTAATGATTTCATACGAGTTGTTTTGAGCTAGCTTGCAGGCGGAAGTAACCGCTGGCGGAAGTCAGCACCTATAGGGGTTTTAAAACATCCGAACTATGACTCCACCTCAGATTTTTGTTCATTCATTTTGTCGCTTTGTTGCTTTTAAAAGCCGGTTATTAGAGCGAGTATGACAGCTAGGCTAACATCATTAGCTTTGTGGCGACGTAAACAGAACGAAGAGATAACCAACAACCGCTATGAACCATGGGAAGTCAGGAATAAGGTGAATATGAGCTGAGCTGGCAATAACCTTTTTAACCAGGTGGAAAAAAAAGAGTTATGAAACATTTAGCATCATGTTATATGAGCAGGACTAGAGAATCATTTTGGGAAAGACTGTAGATTTTTTGTCTTTTATTTAACCATGCTTAATGTCACCACTCTGAGGTGAGTTAAAGTGCTACTCTGTGGTCAGTACCATGGAGAGCGATCACAGGTAGATCTGTCAATGCACAAAAATGTAATCAAACAGTAGCAAAAAGCAAAACCACTTTAAAACCACACAGTAACAACAGTATATCTCTCAGTCAGTTTAGTCATTTAAAAAGTGATCTACTAACTTTTGTAATTTAAGGACCACCCAAAATTTGTTTGGCCCACCCAAAACTGATATCCTGACTCCGTCCCTGCACAAGAAGACTGACTGTTACTCAATAAGCTGTAACCGCTGCAGAGGGGCCGGAGCTGGCATGTTAAAGAAAACCCTGCTCTGATTTATTTTGCTGCACATAATTACAGTGAGGGCTTCGTTCGGACCAGGAGGAGACAGAAGGATGACACTTCTGCCAGAAAAGACTAACAGTCCATTTACCAAAGAGATAAGACGCACTACTTTATCCACAAGGGGGCGCCAGACACTATCAGAGAGTTCTTGACAGGGTCTCAGTACAGTTGTGCAAATTTGCAGAGTTTTAGAGTGAAAGTGATCAGAGTGTTTGCTGTACACGTTGACACTATGATGACACATGAGATTAATGCTGCTTGGGCATGCGTCAAAACGAAACCAATCTGTTGCTTCTTGCTGCCTTTTCTCCTGCCTGATCTTGCCGGGCTGATCCCCTTGTGCGTAAATCCAGATGGGCTGATATGTATCAGTAGACCTATTCCTATTTTGGGTTGATATTTCTGGACATTCTGCACTTCTATAACTCGTGAGAAATCTTCAAAATGAGAACCCTGCTCTCTACACAGATGCTGGCAGGGTTATTTTCCGAAACAAAAACTGTACGCACACCTCTACCGTGCCGCTTCTTGCATAATCATGAATTTCTCTGTATGCGTGGCTCTCGTGTACACCCCCGCCTTTAATGTCGTTGCACTACAAAAGAAAAAGAAAGAGGAAGTCGCCGTTTTAACTTCGTGCGTAAAGTTGAGCGGGAAAGTTCTCTGGCAGATTTTTTTTTCCATCGACCAAAAGCCTCATAATACACAACGTATCTTGTTTTGACCCACTTTTGTACTGATCGGACTTTGTTCAGCGACAGCACGATAACCTACATCCTACAGGTAGGCATTACTGTGCGCAGCATGGTGTCAGACACTCCGGATGAAACGCTCATTGTTTCTTCTTAAATACAAATCGTCATATCTGAATATCGGCTCTGATCTTGTGAGGAGATTTATGACATTATAACATTTTGGAGAGTTAAATCGTCCGGTGTGGACAACAGATGCGCGCAAATAGAAATGCAGATAATAGCAAAAAGAAAGTGAAAATAACTTTAATCGAAAATTGAGAGATAATTTGTTTTGATACCGGAAAAATTTGGTTTGACATGAAATATGACGCTTCTACAAATGTCTCAGCAGTTTAAATTGTCATAGACACATTTACTTTTAAATTCAAGACTTGAAGGCGGCAGTGGCTCAGTAAATAGAGGCTTGTCCTGGCAAGCAGAAGGTTGCTGATTGAATTCTGGCTATGGATCAAAAATTTAAAATTTGGGCTGAGAGGTGTCAGCATGGTTTCCTGGCTACTTCTCTGGGTCTGCGCTAATGGTTCAGCTCCTTCACTCTGCACTCTCCAACAGTGCTGTTTGTGCAGGTGTGTGTATATAAAGCACGATTTATTCAGAGTGTAAAATGGAATTTCCCCCAAGGGGATTAATAAAGTAGATCTTCTTCTTCTCCTTCTTAAAACCCTTTCAAGGTTAGAGCCACAAAAAAAGCTTATTACTCTGTCAAATGACTTTAAATACTCATTGCCCACATTTTGATTCAGATCATGGACAAGTGGAAGTCAGCCCCGGAAACAGAAGGTATGTGGCTTTATTTGATCTTTGAATAAATACAAAGTGGTACACACCCAAAGTAGGCCTTGAGCAATCTCTACCCAATGACTGCTTACATGTATCAGCTCTAATACTGAAGAGTTTTCTGTTTCTCTCTGAATGTAACAAAACAAATTTTAGCCACAGCACCACACGCTCCAAGAGTGGTCACTGAAGGGACCAGTGTTGTATTGACCAGAGACATACGTGGCATTGTAGGAAAATCCCTGAATTTTAAGATTGAGACAGAGGCTGATCCAGAAAACAAACCTGGTAAGTATCCATAATCCTCATGTAAATTAATTGTTGTGCTTCGGTGGAGGATGTAGCTTTTCCAGTTTCAAAACCATCATGATCTCGCCTGAGTTATTTCGACAAACACTCAAAATTTTCTTTTCTATTTTCTACAGGTAATGCTGTTGGACCGGCTCCTAATGTAGATTATTTTGCCAGTGGTGGAAGTGTAATATGTGCTGATTCAATGTCTGGGATCGTTGCTGATACCATTGATTTTTCAGTATGTACAAAAAAAACAAAAGTGCGTGCAGGTAACTTATTGCTATTTTGAAAAACTCATCCGCATCACAACGTTTCAGTAAAATCTGGAATAAAAAAATCTCATACTATAAATTTCTCCCCTCATAGAACAAGTAGATGAGAGTCCTCAGCCTTCTGATCAGGTACAGTGCAGCACACACACTCAAATATACACACAGAGTCATAAAAACACTCACACAGCCGAAAGAACCGAAATGGTTGGAGTGACTCTTGCTGGCTACGTCACCCTGCTAGTTTATGTTCTGCCATGTTTTTGTTTAAAGTTTAAAACAAACTATTATGTCTTACTTTTTCCCCTCTGATATGAGATTTATTCTTTTTCCTTTTTAGACATTTTAGTCATTTCCCGCTTCTTGATTTCTTTTCATTTTTTAAGAGTTTTGAAGGATTTCAGGCTTTAGAGGTTTTTTGTCAATAGTAAGTGTACCACCATCAGGGAGTGGTGGTCAGCTCGGCCTCAGTTTTAAAAACCTATTTGGGTCTAGCGGCTTATTTTACGGTGTATTAGCTGTTGAATTGGCTGATTCAGCCAAAATAACAAACTCATTCAGCGGTGGTTGCTTCTAATCGTCTCAAAATAACAAATAGTCATCAGATTAAAAATGTGACTATGAGTTCATGAGGCAAAACGAAAGCTGAGTCCAACAGCATAGATCAGCTGATTGGTTCTCTGCATGTGGAAGAAAATGAAGAGTGTTTCATACACTTACACCTGCATTGGTGTTTGGGTCAGAGGCTCTTAAAATGAGTTAAAGCAGAGTTTGTCCATCCGACCCTGTCTGTAGAAGTTGATAGTCTGGCTTTTATCACAGTTCACCTGCTGGTTTCTTTACATAAAGGGCTGAACTGACTGATTAATATACCTACGACTGACAAATACCTCCACAGTGACACTTATCTTATTGATACTCATGAGAGAATCAGCACATTGTTCTGTCAAAGGATGGAGCCACTTCTCCTTTAAGGAAGTGGTGATGAAAGAGTCTGCATCTTTGGACAGCAGAGTGCAGGCCTCTACAAACAGAGAAAACAAGTAATTTTCACCAAAATGGGGAAAAAGAATATGGATTCGAAGAGCTAATTTATACTAAATGTACTCAGAGAACAAAACCTGCTGTGTCTTACAGGGTCCTGCTGTGAGATTTATTATCAACCACAAGGTGGGGCTCATCAGTCAACTCAGGGCCGATCCCTCCCTCATCCTGCAGCATGTTTACTCCCAAAGCATCATCACTGAAAGGGAATATTCGAAGATTAAGAGCATCACTGATCCAGAAAAGGCTGTTATTGAAATTATCGACCACGTGATCAGTAAGGGTCAAGAAATCTGCTCACGTTTTCTGGAACTTCTCAAAAACAGCGAAGTTCTTGAGACTTTTCCGAAGCTCAAAGGAATTACAGATTTAATGCAATAAGTAAATCAGCATTGAAGAAAAAACAAAACAGAAGAAACAAAAAGGCACAAGTCTTCTTCCTTTAAATTTATAATTCCATTTTTCTCTTGTTTCCAATCAGGATGAGATTTATATAAATTTGTTTGAGCTTATTCAGGGATCTGCAGGTTTTCATTTCTTCTTCTGTAGTTGTTCCATAGATAAACTCCTTTAACTGACATACAGTGTATTTTTGTGTTGGAGATTGTGTTTGTTTTCTCTTTTTTGAAACAACTTTTGAATGCGCTGTGGTAACTGATTCTGGTTTGCTTCGCGCATAATAAGAAGTGTTTTGAGGTTGACCAAGTCCGTAATTTCTTGTTGCCTTTAGTTTGATGATGAGTGGGTTTAATGGTTCTCTGTTGGTACTGTTATTTACTGTTCTTATTGCTCTAAAGTCTTTTTAAAGAGGAAGGTCTTTAAGTGCTTCTTATCCTCAGTCTGTGAGGTCCTGAGGTGCAGCAACACGGAAGCACAGATCTCAGAATTGTGGTTGAAATGGATGAGATGTAATAACAATTATGTTGTGAATAAAACACACCAGTCATGTTTTTTTTTATTGCTTTTGTATTTTTTAATTCTGTTCATTATTTACTTACAGATTGTATCTTTGTATTTCTTACTTTTCTGTAATTTTATACTCTGGCAAAAAGAGAGAAATTTCCCTCAGGATCAATAAAGCTGATCTTATCTTTTTACTTTAATGTGTAACTGACAGTTTTTAATATGAAAAATGTCTTTTTTTAAAAATTATTACTAACACATAAAGAGCACCCTGACCACACATCTCAAAATACAAGCTGTTTGAATCATGTTTCTTTACAAATGTTAAGTTTTGAGTGTAAAGATAACAAAACTACATAAAATGATAAAATCCAAGCGTGAAACTAAGGCAAAATTAAAAAAAAGTTATATCTCTCCTCTTAAAATGCTTGAAACTGTCCTGACTTTAACTCTAAATTAAAGCAGAACAAAAATGACAAAATTTCAAGTGAAAGAAAGAAAAACAATGAACTCAATTTGTCACGTTTGCAAAGTGATGAAATGTTTGGAGGCACTCTGGTCAGATGAATACAAACAGGCAAAAAATGTTGAACACTGGGTAAAAAAAAAAAATCAGATGTTGACATAACCTGTGGTCAAAATTTAATGTAAAGTGGAATAATGACATAAATGTTGCAGAAACTCAGGCGCCTGCACATTATCAAGCCAACCATGAGAGGTCACAGTTGTACAAGTTAAAGTGAAAACATTTGCAAAGCACTGATTGTGCAGTACACATTTATTTTAGAGCTCTATATTGGCACAAGTCATTGTTTCTTCAAGTTTCATTTATAAAATCACATGGATGAATTTTAACAAACAGACTGTCCAGTTCAGACTCCTGGGACAGAAACCCTTAAATCAGCTCCTTAAAGTGTGAACCACTCACTTGTTTTTCTATCTGCAGAGGTAAAGTGTTGAATATAATGAAAGTCAGTTTGATTTTATTTAAATATATATACACCTTGATTATGGTGTGTAGGGTTCAAACTAGATCATCCTGCTTATGTTTCATTTTAAAAACTCATCAGAATGAATTTGAATTTTTGGCCTGTCTGTCTGAGTGAGAGGCTTGAGGTACGTGGCAGTGGACCAAGGAGCTGTGTGGAGTAAGAGTGCAGAGGAACTGTGGCTGAAGGGTCTCTGGAATGGAAACAGTCTGACGCACATGGTAGATCATAAAACAGCAGCGGGATTAGCGCGAGCCTTTGGGGGACAGAGAATGACAAACACACTCACACCTCCCCAGAACTGTGCGCACGATTCACTACCACATATTTCTGCTCTATTTCTACGGATCCTACCTCTCCTGAGGCTGAGGCACCCAACTGTGAAAGATTTGTGTGGAGAGCTGCAACGGTCGCAGGAGTTTGGGCTTTTTTTAGTTTGTTGATGTGCTCCCTGCACCGCGGAGATCAACAGTAAACCACTTCCACTTTTCACTCTACTGTCTTCACCTTGTAAACAGTCAACCTTTGTAGAAATAAAAGAGCTTCCCATTGGTTCAGCCTTATCAAAATCTAATGCTTACATTTCCCATGATGCAACTTGACCATGATTTAATTGAAAAATAGAGGTACAAATTGGTATTCCTGTAGAGTACCACCATAACCCAGCCTCACTGCGCTGTGACTGACAGTTTCTCATTGCTTTTTAATTTGCATTTAGACCTCACTGCAGGAAAGATTTTCATCCCAGGAATATGACGACGACCACTATGATGGAGCACAATGATGGAGGGTCAAAGTCAACTTTATTGTCAAATATGCTACACATGCTCGACATACAGCATAAATGAAATTTCAGTCCTCTCGGACCCACGGTGCAACAGGGTAATAAAATTACAATAACTAAACTAAACTAAACTAAACTAAACTAAACTAAATAAAGACTACCTTAAATACTACAATAAACAGTATAAACAGTAAACAGTAAACAGACATGAGGTAAACAGTAGTGCAGTGGTGCAATGATGACTGGATGATGACTGGAAGAACTTAGTATCTGGATACCTACTGGGAAGATGATGACTATGAGGAAGATGAAGAGGAGGATGAAATGGAAAAGGTTGCTGATTCTGTGGACAGGACTGAGGCTGAGCAGCCTGGTCAGTTAAAATCATCATCAGATAACCACTGCTTGTGCAAGAAAAGGTCAATATTGACCAATCATTGAACAACCAATCAGAATTTGTATATCAGCACCCCATTCCTCTATTCATACATAAGTTGAAAACATCCTGTCATGAGTAAGAGATGATTTATTTTCCCATTGTTGTGTAAAAAATGAGTTGTCATGTATGTCTCAACAGGGAGTTTTCTCAGGCCCCTCTCTGGTCTGGAGATGGTGCTTCCTGATATGATTTTTATTACAATGTTTGCTTGATCGATGACACTGGATATGTATTTAAGGTCTTCTTCTTTAATCTTTCTATACCTATATTTGATTTTCTGAACATTTCTTGAAGGAAACATGGTGTTTCATACTCTCTGTGCTCACCGGGACCTACTTTCTGAAAGGAACAGGGTGGCACCAGACATCAGAACACATCACCATGCCCTATTGTTCTACTTTCCCCTGTAGTCCCAACATGGGGGACATTTTTCACATGCCACTGCACTGCCAGGCTTTCGAAACACGAACCCCTGCCAGGCTAGACGGTGAATGTAGCCCAGCAGTGAAAAATAGAGTATCTGTTACACGGGCAAGAGGCCAGCTCAACAGTATTTGTTGTAACAGCAGGCCATTAGCAGACATGCTTGTGTAGTTTATTTACAAGTTTCCAGTCATGTTAAAAATCCTCTTCGGCCTGAGAGATAAATGAGAAATGATGCTGAGACTTATTCACTTCATCCTCTGTAGACTTTTTAACAAATCACTGACAATGATGTTCTGATACTCCATCAACTGTCAGTTATTGGAATGATTAGTAACAGAGGCTGTTTTTAAATCTGCCTACTACATACTACATGTGAATGTAGGCACTGCATACTGCCCACTACGGTGGCCCTGAGAGCTCACAGCACTGCAACTTAAGAAAACAATTACAAAAATGACTTCATCAATTTGACAACACATGCGCAGAATTTAGAAAACACGCTGTAAATAGACCACACACAACGGAAGTGTTTCCAGAGGACACTTAAAAGGGATGCACACGTCCCGACACACTGTTGTTGTTGTTGGAGATTTTGAGTTACAGTTAACTCAAATTAAGGTTTTCCTATTAAGGAAAGTAGTGTTGGAAAATGAGATAAAAGTGTTTTTGATTTATTTTAACACTGAGATCATGAGATATTAGCATATTTGCTAAAAAGGGACATATGCATCACCCCCCCCCCCCTTTTTTTTTTTTTCTCCCTATGCATCACTTTAATGACGGATGTTTTAGTCCTAATGTCTTATCTTTACTATGGTAAGAGTTAGGTGTAGGAAAAGGAGATGAGTGAGAGAAAGAAAGAAAGAAAGAAAGAAAGAAAGAAAGAAAGAAAGAAAGAAAGAAAGAAAGAAAGAAAGAAAGAAAGAAAGAAAGAAAGAAAGAAAGAAAGAGAAAGGTGCACTGGGAATTCAAATGGACAGATATCACAGCATACATTAAAGAGAGGGACACGCAGCATATCTTCTCTTTGGACTTAGACCTTTAAATTGATAACTTCTCTGTAACTTTTCTCAATGATTCATAAAAGTTTTAACTGCCATACGTTTGATATAAGAGTTGAAGATATCAACAAAATTGAGAGTTTTTCACATAATACACATCTCTGCTTTGAGGTGTTGATATTAGTCTAATATATTTTGAATAAAATAAAAGTACTTCTGGTTGAAAAGAGAGCTGAATCCTGTCTACAGGTTGACTCAGCAATCAGCAGTTATGAGGAACACCTGGGATGTTCTCCCCCAGCTGGTGGCAATCAGTGGAGGGAGGTGATATAAGGAGGCTTGGTTGGGTTTACGCTCACAGAAGGTCAACACCATCAGTTGGCTTTCTTTGTCCAAACGCTTGCTCCATGAGTTTCTGCTCATCACTCATTTTTTTTACTCCACTCTTGGGCCAAGAGCATTTGTCTGTAGGGAGTCTGACTTCCTGTGACACCTTTCAGAACACACCAGGTCCTTTTTTTTATATATATTTTTTTTCCATTGCAGTGTCTCTCAGTTTTCCCACACTGCTGTCCTTCAGGTTTGTTTTTGAGGAAACTTAACAGCATCCTGTGTTTTGCTTTCTTGCTCACACAAGTACAACATCAGGACTTCTTTCACTATTTTATTTATCAGCTTTTAAGACTTTGAACTTCTTCATTTGTTCATGACCTCTTAATGTTATGGACATATGAAACAATCCATGTGTGGTGTAATTTTTTTATTTATTTTTTTTATTACATGAACACAACCCTCTCTGAATAACACACACACACACACAGTACGGCAGTCCCCCAGCCGTCTGAAAATAGCAGTGCTTGGTGTAAATGCATTCAGAAATAGCCTCAAGTTGAAAAGGGTCAGACATGTTACCCTGAGAGATAGTTGGGTCTCAGGTGTCAACTCACTTCCTTCATTTTGTTTGTCGCATATATATCTATAGAACTGCAGGGCATACAGGATCTCATTCTCATACATTAGATTTGGGTGTGCACTCAATCCTATTTCCTGCGGGGCATTTTTAGCTTAAATTTAGCCTGTTCCCCTTTAAACAGCTCTGCACAACTCACTTAGCGGTGTAATGTGTTTTTGCAAACACAATTCACTTCTCATTCTTTTTACATCACAACCTAAACGACTGTTATTTATATCATAGGCATGCAGAGGATTCTGTAGATTTGCACAATTCAGTCAACAGACCTTTATTTGTTTCAGCCCATTGTTTCCACAGTCTGACACATTACAGCCATACAGTGCTGCTTTCTAAACTGAAGCTCTTCAAGTGCTCAGTCCATGCACTGGTTTCAAACGCAGAATAATCCAAGAAAACAGAAGTGAGATGAGTGTGGATACTCATAAGCAGACAGAAAATCCAGCAAAGCAAGGCAATGACAGACTTCTGGATGAGATTTATAAAACGTGAGTCCTTAATACTACTGTTGGCTTACTTTGACGTGTGATAAGGGTGTGGGGTCAGTATGTTGAAATCTGAAGTCATTCTGGGAAATCTGAAGCCTCTTGGCCAGATACAAATATACATGAATAAGAAAACTCACAGCAGCAGGTAAATGTTAAAACAAAACCTTTCACCTACATCTCTCCATGCACAGCAGGGCTTTTGTTTTCTAGACTGCAAATAAAAGCTTTTCTCATCACAGCTGACATAAAAAAATGGCTCTGGGGAAGGCTGCACTACAAAACCTGAGGCTGGCTGAACTAAACTATCAATTGATAAGCCCTGAGCCCTTAAAGAAAGGTAAAGTTAACAATATTTTAAACTTTTATAAAGCAGCAATGCTGGATGTTCATTAAGGCCTGACCGATTTTATCAGCCAGCTGATTTAAACCAACGATTATAGCCCTTTTTAAAATCATAATTGGCAGGAGTTCTACCAATTCAGCGCCAATCTGTCCTTGTGCCCTTTGTCCTCTAGATGGAGCTGACGCCATTCAATCCTCAGTCCCCACCGCTGCCTTCTCAGTAACATACAGGAGTGAGCTACTGCTACTCAACATTACAGGAGTGGGCTAAGCAAAGCTAGTCAACAGGTAACTCATAAGGATCTCCTAACTGGTTCATGACACGTTAGCGGGACAGGCTTTAAACACCAAAGTCTATCAATAAAGTTCCAGAGTCACCAACTTTGACCACTCTGGCACAAACCACAGGGTGCAGCTAAGGCTGAAACCACAGTTGGTTTGTAAGTGAATAAAACGAGGAGGAAAATAAATGATCATGATAACAAAGCAGCTTCTGTTTAGCCTTAAGCCTGTACCTTTTCTTAATCCCCATTTAATAGCCGTCAGGAAATCTCTATTAAAGCCAAGATTTAAAGACTTCATGAGGTGCTGGAGGGAAAGTGGAAAAAACAACAAAAACACTATTTATCCCTGACAAGACTTTGGATGTTTTTACAAAATGCAATGAGAAACTGTTTTAAAAGTTACTGAGGTATTTATTCTGGACAAAGAGGTAGACTTACCCACTGAACAACATTATAAACTTTAACACCCACTTTCAACGAGACTTAAACCCTGTTCAAAAGGATACAGCTTCTCTTCCAGTCAGATATTAATGATTTGCACAAGCCCTGCGCTCATTAGTGCTGATTTCAACATCTTGGTTTGAAAAGACAAAGGGATTCAGAATAATGGAAGAACAGAAAGGACATGTGTTCTGCAGACACGGAGGATCAAAGATGGCTGATAGCCTTAAATCTCAAATTGATTTACGATGGTGGTCTTTCTGTTTCAGCCTTTCAGAGCCAACTGACTTACCATCAAACGTTTGGCCTTGCGTGGACAGAGCGCCAGTGTTGCTTACAGTGTTTTGCTGGAAGCGTTTCAATATTTATTTGGCTTGGGATTCAAATGCTGAACAGCTGTTTCTCATGCTGTTCTGGTTCCAGTGCATGTCACAAGAACCGCACACCAAGAACGCTGGTCTTCTTCCTGTCTTTCTGACAGACTTTGTGGCGTGTGGCATCGGCTTTGATGAGGTCTCTTGATTTTGACATCCGAGCATATCACTGCTTTTAAACACAGCACTCGGCACCAACTCTCTGCAGATAGTTAATGTTTCACTATACCTGGGGGGGCTGTTTATATTGGAATTGGAGATCTACTAAAGTGTAAGTGAATCAGGGCGTCAATGTAAACTGTTTGCTCAAAATGAATGTATTACAGCCAGGGTTGCAAAGAGGAGGAACGATTTCCTGGTAAATTTAGTTTCCTGGAAATTTTCTGGGAATTTCAGCATAGGAATATTAGAATTTTTCAGTGTTTTGTTGCCGTAAACTTAAATGAATTTTTCTAAAAATTCCTGGGAAATTTTGTCTTGTATATTTTCCTTTTTTCCCCCTTGTTTTCAACTTGATTTAAAAATATTACATTAAATGTTTGCATGCATGTCTTCTTATAACAAAACAATGTTAAATATTTATACATGTAAATACAGTTATTCCCCATGGAAAGTTTCCAATTTTGAAAATTCCCATAAATTTGAAACTCTAATTATAGGACTTTTTTTTGTATGCAAACACCACCAGTGCCTCTTTTTCTTCTATAGGTGCAAAAGTTATGGCCCTGAGTGTTTTCTCACCTGCAGACTTGTCAGTTTGTAACCACCGTTTTAATGTCAATGAGATAAGCTGCTCAGAACATTATTATTAAAACATAATTCCCATCATACATTAGGTGCATGATTTAACCGTTGAGCTCCATCTTACTTTGCCTTTAGATTTTTGAGCTCCATAAGGGATCTCGTCTTTTTTTTGCAGAGCACACTATCAAACATGCCCATTAGCCAGATAATGAATCAGCCCCAGGTGTACATTTTTTAGCTTCGCTAACCTATCTGATGATGAAACGAAATGAAACAAAGATACTTGTTCCTGGGGGGACAGCTCAGGGCTTTTTGCCCTTTTCTGCCTATCTTTGGGGGGAGGGCAGAGGCAAAGGACTCAGGTGGTTGCAGAAAACATGAGGACACCAAAAAAAAAAAAAAAAAAAATAGAAACCAAATCATGAGTAACAGAGATCTGACGGTCTCTCCTCTCCTGTATCGCTCTCTTGTCCAAATATTCTCACCTCTGGCTCCAGTAAAATAAACCCAGATCCATCCTTTATTTATTCAGTCCCTTCAGCTCTTCTCAGCTTGTCTCCATGTGGTTAAAGACACCTTTATTTCTCTTATGCTTTGATTACATCTTTTCCTTTAAGCTCATTCACTTGTTGCATTGAATCCTGCTTAAACTCACTGCTTGTGTGAGTAAAATAAATGTCCACATGTAAAAGGTGCGAGTTTCGCAGCATGGGAAATCTTGCATAAGCATCACAAGCAGACTCTGAAAATCAAACAGCCAAGAGCGCTTTGTAAAAGATACGACGGCAGTGAACGAGGCAAAGCATGCTGGGTCAGAGCAGAGACACAGATGTTTATTTTACTTGATTTTCTCATGGTCGGCTGCCTGCGAAGGTCCCTCACTATTTCGGTAAAGCGAGTACATCATCAATGCTTTCCAACCAAGGTGACTGAGGCTTCAGCTGTACAAATAAGAGGAAGCGGTTCACACGCTGGGCTGGTGTGTTTGAGTTGCCATGTTTGTGGTGTGACACCTGTATGGAGAGAGATAAGGGTCAGAAAAGGAGAGCTCAGGGTTTGATTGTATGACCCATGTTGAGACCTCTAAAACACATCTGTTTCATGTCTTTTTTACTGATAGGAGGGAATGATTTAGCACCAATGATGAAAGCTTTAATAAAATTACTTTAAAATCAAACAGCCTTTTGAAGACAAAGCCAGCTCTGGTTTATCGGCAAAACAATAAGCAGACAGGCAGGGTTCGGCTTTGAAAATAATGGAAATAAATCATTCCTCCTGGCTACAGAGATGAGGCTAAACTGCAAATTGGTGTGTGTACGTGCAGCTGTGGCTCAGAACTGGATAATATGAGTCAAAGGCAAAGTTGCAAATGTCAGTTCAACTGAGCAAAGTGATGCTGTAAGGGGCACCAAAAGGAGGTCAGGGGGAACACATAATCATGTTGGGATAGTGTGAAAAGACGGTAATCGCATTTTACTCCTCTGAATGAGTTTTTACTGAAGATGCAGAAGCAAAGAGGCAGCTGAAGCCTGAGTTTTAATCAGTGCAGTGAGAGTGTGTGGTCTCTCACAGCGTGACTGTGTCTGTTTCTCCATGTCTGATTGGATTTTCAACAAATCCCTGACCAACAGTTCTGTAATCTACCTCACCAAACTGAAACGTGTCAAACATTCAATTCAAGTTAATAGTTAACAGATTACATAAATGATCTTTCTGTATATGACCTGCTGTCTCTTCAGATTTAATGCAGTCCAATTTATTTCCATTGCCAAATCAAGAAGCTGTGGTTAGGAACGATTTGTTAGATTCCATTCGTTTAAATAATTAAAGCCTGCAACACAGCAGGGTAACATTTTGGCGGCGTTTGATCCCCACACCTTGAGCCAATGAGCAGAATGCCTTTTAGGAAAAAAAAAGACAACAAAAGCAGCGCTTTTTCTCTCCTCACTCTTTTTGCATTACTTTTAAATTATACTGTTAATCGGTCGCCTGTTTAGGAACTGAGAAACTCAACTCAAACATCTGAAAACTGGGTAACCTAAACCTTAATTTACACCGTTATCTTCAGTGATTTTTGCGGATCAATGAGCATAAATTGTTGCCCTGATTAAAGCAATTTTTTTTACTTTGAGTGTGCATTAATATAAAAACACTTCCAGTGTGTGAACAAACCCTTTAAATGTAGGATAATTGAACCACTGGCTGTCTGTCTCTGGGAGAGGAGGGGCAGTACGATGGTAAGGTTTAATCATCATTAAATGAATGTTACAGTTACAGATCAAGTTCTCTGGGATGAAACAAATCTCCATTTGTTCCAGTAGCCCAAACTTTATTTATTTTCTTTGACAATCAGCATGAGAAAAGATTAAGTGTGGATGCAAAATAACTTTCTCCAGCTAAACTCAGACAAAACTGAGAGTGTCTGTGGTCCACAGAAACAAAAAGAGTATTATCAGTTGCCTTGAGACTCTCTCTCTCTAAAGGTTAATAGTCAGGTTAGAAATCTAGGGGTAATACTGGATTCAGACCTCAACTTGAACAGCCATGTTAAATCAATAACATCAGCGGCCTTTTACCATCTAAAAAACATTGCTAGAATCAAAGGAATGCTGTCTAAACCTGACTTGGAGAGACTCATCCATGCGTTTGTCTCCAGCAGGTTGGATTATTGTAATGGCCTGCTCACTGGGCTCTCGAAGCGAGCTGTAAGACAGCTGCAGTACATCCAGAATGCTGCTGCACGAGTCCTGACCAGAACCAGGAAATACGACCATATTAGTCCTGTGTTGGGGTCTCTGCACTGGCTTCCTGTTGCCCAGAGAATAGACTTTAAAACGGCTCTGCTTGTCTACGAGTCTCTTCATGGTTTAGCGCCAAAGTACATCTCTGACATGTTAGAGCCATATGAACCAACTCGGACTCTGAGAACCACAGGGAGAGGTCTCCTTCTGGTGCCCAGAGTCAGGACTAAACATGGTGAAGCTGCGTTTCAGTTTTATGCTCCTAAAATCTGAAATGGTCACAGTTGAGGCCCGTCTCACGTCTACTGGAAGACGTTCCATACAACTGAAAGTATTTTTTTTTTTACCTCATTTTTAAATTATTTTAATGGAATGTTTTTTTTATTCAATTTTTTTCTAATCTTGTGATTTTTGTTGCTGTAAAGCACTTTGAATTGCCTTGTGTATGTATTGTGCTCTACAAATTTGCCTTACCTTAAGTTAATACAGCTGACTGTATTCAGGATGTAGACCTTCTGGAAATCAGGGAAGGCGTATCCATTTGTACGTTATTCAATTCAAAGAGCGGGAATATGACCATAAAGGCTGTTAAGGGGTTTATCTGCATCAGCTGATCTTCAACGAGAGAAACTTGCTGCCAATCCAGAAACCGTGCACATTCATAAACACATCAAGAGTCCAAAAGATACTGCTATACAGGACTTCATTCAAGCTTATATCAAGGACTGAGACCATGATGGTTCTTGACATGACGCCTTCAGGACCTGAATGTTTTAAACAGTTTTTTTTTTTTTTTCTTTTCAAGTGCACTTTTCAGATTTGTAAAACTCTCCTTCCCAACATTAATCTCCCTAAAGAGAAGAGGTGATGTGAGTTGTTGGCCCTCACAGCTCATTTCGCAATCTGACTCCCCTCTCCTGTCGGGTATCATCACTGAAACTCCTGGTGTACAAATGGATGCTCTTATGCAACTCTGTTAGCCAATGGTCCATGATCATAAAGCAAGGTGGCTCCCAGTAATCCCATTCAGTCATACCAGCCTTTCCCTTAAAGCAGCATTAATGCAGCGTAGCAGAAGGAGCTCTGTATCAAAAGAATGCTTTCCCATTGAAAACTACAGGTGAGGCAGTTTAACAAAATGTATGAAGTAACAAAATACCCACTGCTATGCTGCCTGTTGTTGAAAATTTTGCAACCCTTGTATTTATCTCTGACCTTCGCCTCTCTTGCCTCCCCTCTCCCTATGAAACCTGTCTCCCTAACTGAACTGTTATCTCTGGACAGCAGGGTGCTGCTTGAGGGGAAAAGACAAAAACAAAAAGATACAGTATGAGCTGAAACAAACCCCAAGTAGAGCATTTTTTACTGCCCTTTGGCTCTTTTGTTTTCCTGCCAGACCCTATTTTCTCCTGGAATTGCCACAGCAGTCTCACCGGAGCCCCTATGAAGCTGTAATAAAATACAATAATGAAAAGATATGAAGCTTGTCAAAAGAGGCTTTTAGTAGTTAATGAAGGGGAAGAACTTGAGAATACTAAAGCTGGAACCTTGTCATGACTCCAGATTTTACCAACTACGTCCTGAAAACTCACAGTTCACATGCATTCTGCACACTTATTTACTGTTTCAAGCTTTTGAGGCATTTATAAAATGCATCAGGGTTTGTTGTTTCAGCTCTGCTGCTGCACTGGTTTGGAAACCGTATCCTTTGTGCTATGATGGAATCGGTATTGAACAGTAAGCTTGATTTAACAGGACCAGATAAAAGGGTGAGTTCAGGGTGGGATCATGTCTTTGTTTAGCAGCCGTGTGTAAGAGGACCTGTTCTCCAGCTCATTGTACCTGAAGCCAAAAACCAACATGTTTATTCATCTTGTGTTGTGTTGGGCTGTTTGATCCTGCATGTTCCCAATAATGCCAGTGAGCAGTAGATTTAAAGCTGCTGGTATTTCCACACATTTCTCAAAATTCAGTGCATCAGATTTTTACAGGCTGGAAAGTTCGATTTTGATTTTAGATTTCAGTTCGTGGAGGATTTCAAACTCTTGATTCTGTGCCGGCTGCTCAGAACCTGCAGCGTGTGCGTTTCATCCTCAGCCCAAAGACCTCACAGGAAGAGTGCATGACAAAGGTTCAACCAGCACATGCCAGCAGGTCAGCGGTTGTCATGGTAACAGAGCACTCTGCTGGGGTTTTGGATGTCGAGGTTTTTCAGGTCTTATTTTTTTCAGCTCTCTCTTTTTGGTTGAGAGTGATAATGTGTTTAAAACATGACAAACTCAGCACTGGTTAAATAAAGTGGGATGATAATCCATAGCTACTTGTTCTGAGGCACATTTCACATGAAATGACCCTTAAAGGCTGGGGGGAAAGTTGTCAACAACAAGGATGTATGTAATCAATGGCATGTCCCTGTATGGTTTGTTTTTATGTCCCTGGAGGTGCATACATTTCTTCTTCTGTGGGAATTGTCTGGAGTAACATCTGGACATCATTTCATGGAGTTTGGTTTTTAACACTGGACCTGCTGCTCTTTCTATAGAGGCACAGATGAAGGGCAAATCTTCTGGAAGAGATGGGAACAATTTCTCCTTGTGAAGCTGCTGTGAGTAGTTTTTCCCCCTTTTTTTTCTGTTTCACTATTTTGCTTCCTTAAATTTTCATTCATATATTATGTTATGCAAACAAATTGTTAGTAGTAATAAGGAAGTCCTGTATTTGCATATACATGATGATGATGATGATGATGATGATGATGATGATGATGATGATGATGATGATAATAAAAATCATAAAATAAATAAAAATAATATGAGGAAAAAATAATAAATAATATCATGAAAAAATAATGAACAAAAATCAATAATTTCGAAAAAGCTAACCGAAAAGACCCTTTCTAAGTGAACTAACATTTTCTAGATCGCTTTTAGGAATCCAGAATCAGACATTTCTAGATATCTCCCTTTCTTATGTGCACAGCTTGAAAGCGTCGGTGCCATAAACTGGTAGACTCAAAAATTGATTCCATAAGAACTTTCTTTTCCATAGTATTAATTTGTCAAAGTTAGAGACATGGGAAAAAAATACTTATTTGAAAGAAGCTTTTAGGACTTGAAGGCCCAGATTGTATTGAGACTAATGATAGATAATAAGGTAAGGTTTCAAGCCATAATGGCTGTCTGAGGAGATAATGTTATCTAATATGACATATCCTGAAAGCCTCTCTGTGCTATCGCCTGCCTTACAAGCCAGTCAGCAGACAGTCTGCGTTACCACTACTTCCTTCCTCTGCGAACTTCTGTCCTTTCTCCAGTCTCCTCCCTGATGTGGTCTGCAACAAACATTAACAATACTAGTTTGTTTGTTTACCCGTCTTTAAAGTGCAATCTTCAACTCCAGAATGTGGGCTGACTCCGTCTATCCAGCAATCTCACAAAACAGTACGAGTTTCCTGATTTCTCAGAGGAACAAAATGTTTGTCTTCAGCCAGCCTGAAAAAAAAGCAGACCAATCAAGAGTCTGTCTGTAACCCCGTCCCTCACTCAAAGAGGGGACAAAAGAGCAGGAAAAACTTCTGCTTCCCCACTTTCTTTCTATTGTTCTCTTGTGTTTTTTTCTTTTTGGTTGGCTGCTAAACAACCCTGTTCATTTATAATACAGCATCACCCTGAGCACTCACAGCATCTCCTGCCATTGCTGACGAAGACCTTTAAATACTTATGAGTGGGTAGGAACTCAGGTCAACATTTAATACGTTAAATAAAGAAGGATACTTGTAAAAATTTCAATCTGACTCTGGAAAGCACAAACATAACTTTAAAATCTGCCAAGAATTTGGGGATTGCACAGGAGCACGCTAGTATGTGACAAGCTGTCTCACTCTCATGTTGCGTTCATGCCGGACACAAAATAGTCCAGCGTTAAAAGAGGCGCAAATTCAGTGAACAAATCAATTTTTCTCATATCACGTGTGAGCACAACATTAAAGGGCCTGAGAGGACTGTTTGAAATGGATCGCAACGACACCTTATGGCTGGAATTGCGCACAGTCGTGATGACATGACTCTTAACAAGCTGTGTTGTTTTGGAAATGAATGGAGATCAGATCTTCTTTTTAACACTACTTTTCTTTGTTCAAGACAACTTTTTACCAGATACAACGTGACGAGTTAAGGTATTTATGAACAGTTGCACAGCGCTGTTGTTTGAAATGTGACAAGTAAACTTTTAAATTTAGCTACTAAACTACATCACAAAATTACAGTGCCCATGGGCTAATAAGGATTTGCTAACATTACATATGTCCTGCTAATCTACCAATCAGAGCTAACGTAACCTCACTCTTCATTTTATTGACACACTCAAGTTTGATCAGATCACAGCAGAATAACTGCTGCATGTGGGTTGGAATGAACATTATCACAAACAGATTAGCTTGCGTTTTAGCCTGTAGCTCATGTTTTAGCCTTTAGCTTGTGTCTTAGCCTTTAGCTTGCGCTCTCTCTCCTATTTATCTTTCTTCTTCTCTTCTGTTCTTTTTCTGTCTGACAGTTCAGCTCCAGTCTCCACCATCACGACTAAACTAATCACAGAAATCATTTTCAGGACAGAAAAACGTAGATATCGCTTCTCACTGGTAAACTTTTACAGCACACTGAAATTTCTATAACACCCGCTGGCTGACAATCAATCCAGGCCTGTCTGACCAAATCGGGAAGCTAAGAAATAGCATTTCGAAATAATCTATATTGGTGATATCTAGAAGAGAGACTTTTTAAGATCACTTAGAAAGTCCTAACAGGAACTTTAAAGTGAGATCAACTGTTTATAAATTTTATATTTTATGAAAACATACATTTTATAAAGCCTCACAAAAATATGCTACATGTTTTTTTTGTGTTTGCTTCTGGCTGTGAAAGCCTGAATCACAACAGACATTTCCTTATTCAATCTTCCAGCCATGGCTCCAGTTTCTCCTTGTTTTTTATTCATCTTCCCCCTCATGACTGAAAGGTTATATATATTTTAGGACTTCCTCTCTGTTCCGAAATATTTCCAGAGAAAACATCTGTTTTTTGAGTACGAGTGGATGCACCTGTTGGTGTGCAGCGTGTATCTGAGGAAGTTGCCTTTGTAAAGGATTGCTGATATTCACAACAGAGCCCAGCAAGAGACAGTGATTTCCTGTAACATATTTCCTAAAACTTTGAGACACTCTTCCTCTGGGAAAAGGGTTTTATTTTTAAAAACTAATGTCAACATTACAAGGTATTAGATCTGTTGCAGTGAGTATTGGTTTTGCCTGTTGAGATAAAGCAGATGGACGAGAGAATCACAGTTCGTTTGAGCCCATCAGAAAATTCAACACTGGGTATTTAACATCTTTGCTTCCCTTTTCCATCGACTGGCACATTTGACATGATGATTTTATCTTGTTGCTGTGTATTCATTCTTATGTCATGATCTAATGTTGTGGCTGATGGTTATTGTTACAACAATGTGCTAAACCATAAGAATCTATTCACTCTTTGAGGTGATCATAGGAAATTATCTGTGTTTGCTACACGAAACAATAACAGCTGTAAGAATAGTTGGAAGTGCAGTGTGAGTTCACAGTGAGACGAGCCAAGTGCAGACAGCTGGAGGACTCACAGCTCTGAGGTCAGAGGTCACAGAGGGCCCACTGCAGAAAAAGGGGGAATGAGGATTTCTTGAATAAATGATACAAAGCCAAAAACAAATCAGTGAAGATAATTTGTTGATGGTAATAAAATTAAATTAGGATACACTGTATCTGCATCTCCACATAGTTTTTACGCTTACTATAAATAAAGCTCTCGTATTTAATCTCCAACACCAACTACAAGGTCGGTTTGTACTGTAGTTTAGTAGCTGGTTAACGTGTAACGTTGGCAAATCCTTATACTGCACTGCTTGGCAGATGAGCAGGACATGTCAATAAAATGAAGAGTGAGGTTACATTTGCTCTGATCAAACTTGAGTCTAACTGCTGCATGTGGTTTGCAATGAACACTATCACAAAAAGATTAGCTTGAATTTTAGCCTTTAGCCCGTGGTTTAGCCTTTAGCTGGTGTTTTAGCCTTTAGCTTGTGTTTGAGCCTTGAGCCTGTGCCCTGTCATTCTCCCGTTTCATCTAATTTCAAGTTGTGGATTAGGATCAGACGGATATCTAGAAGAGAGACTTTTTCAAGATCACTCACAGGGGCTTTGACCAGTGACTAGATGAATTCTAGACCTGTGACTTTAAGGGTTAAACTTGTGAAGTGAAGTCAAACTGTAAGTTCAGACTGCAATAACCCCTTGGCTTAGAGGTCTGGGAACACTGTCTTTATGTTATGCAGGAATTCCCACTTTAGAAGAAATGAGGGGACTTCCTGTGGGAGAGGTATTGCATAAGAAAGATGACCACAAGGAATGGCACTCTATCACCCTGTCAGAACGGTTTCCCCTTCTTTTCTTCTTCTTTACGGACGAACAGATGACTTGTTCAGTACAGCTGTGGCACACTGTACACTGTAACTCATATATCCACCAAACTGAAACTCATCCTCTGACTGCAAAGTGAGTGATCACAATTCCCTCTTAGCTTCCGTGTTTTGAGGATCATGGGAATCGTCATGTAAAACCTTCCATCTGTAAGAGCTGGATTTCCTGCAGCTCAGACCTCAGATGACATCAAAATGAAATGCTGCCTTACTTAAGGGTGGAAAATGAAACTTTGATTGGTGAAGGTTGTTTACTACCATTAAAAAAAACTTTTTCCACGATAAAAAAAATAGTATACAGGTTCCTTACACGCATAGGAACAGTAATGGCATAATGACCAATGTGTTCAAGGTGCATATAGGCATTAAATGCATTATGGGCATCACTTATCAACCATTTTTTGTCAGAATATTGGAAAATAGAGAAAGCTACATTTCTTTCCCCCCTGGTTTTTCTCCTCTGATGACAAAATGAAAATGTGAAGCACATTGAGTTTTTTGCACCCAGTCTTCAAGTATTTGTCTTCTTCCTGAAACATTTTTTTCCGCATGTAATTGCTGTTTCTATACAATAATTCTTTGCCGATACATCCAAATGTACGACAGAGGATTAGGGCCAAGTAAAAAACAAAAAAAAATAATTTACAAGAATGAAGTAGCTGTCTCCTGAATTTAGTAGAATTATCTGGTTATTTTAGTCTATATCTTGTCTATCTGAAGAGCAGCAGCCACCTGTACAAAAATGAGGAACACGGAGCATCTTGTGAAGTGATACTTTAGTTTAGGTTTTAACTTGGTCCTTGGAGATATTAAGAAGGCTATTTGTCAAACCTGTAACTCAACACAACTTCATCAAGAAGACGACTTTATTCTTGTAGATTTTTTTAAAAAGAAAAACCAAAACATGGCCCTAATCCTCTGTCGCCGAAATGAGTATCAAAGTGCTAATGAAGTATAAAAAGGCAATTCCCAAATAGTCACATGGTACCCTGCTGTGTCACACCTTTAAGTGCACTAATTTCAAGATCTTTTAATCTCCTCTCTTCCACAGCACCAAATGTGCAATAAAGCATAAACACTAAAAAAAAAGAGTGCCTTTGTGAATGACTTACAAATGTGATGTTTGTCCCAGAGCTTGAAAACTTGTCATGCATTTTTATTTTCTATTCTTTTAAAATTTCAATTATGAGTCAAACAGTCTTCTTTTGAATTTGGATTTTGGATTCTTTTGGATATTAGCTAATAACCCTCCCTACTCTGTGCAGTTATTACCGTCATGGTAATTAGTTTTCTAAATAGCTGTGACATGATATTATTCTGGTTTGGCTGAATGCTCCACAACGCTAAGCCCCAGCTGTTGCAAGAGACTGATGTGAATAAGTCATGCTCTGATACAATGTGCATGTGTCTGCTGCTCTGAAACTCCAAGCCTTGTGTGCAGCAGACTAAAAGGGGACTAAAAATACAGGCTTATGAGAAGGTCCAGAGCAGCTGTGTGTTCACAGCAGGAACTTGTCCTCTGGGACCAAGACCATTAGGAGGTCCTCAGACATTTCTACCTCGAGGACCAGGATCTAAATAAAGCCTGGAAACTTTATTCGAGCTCCATAATTAATATGCCCACTAGGGGGAGGGGGGGTTGCTGCCCATAAATCCTGAGTCCCAGTACTTGAAATGTAATGTGAAACCTCAGGTGTTGAAAAGTGAAGCCAATGTAGAAGTGACCATATATTGTAGCTCTAGTATCCATTCAAGGCTGGCCTCAAAAGGCTCCAAGTTCCCATTAGACCCCATATCAGCCTGGTACTGAAAACAGCTCCGGTATGGTGTAGCGGTTAGGTTGTGCTCCCAGTGAGGCTAGCCCAGGTTTGAATCCAACCCCTTCAACCTTCATCCTGTTGTGTCCACTTTTCTGTCCTCTATTAAGATTTAAAAATCCTAAAAACCTTGAAAACTTTTTCTCCCCACAACACCACCATTTATGCCACTCTGCATTTCACAGCAGGCCTCCAATGGCTCAGCGACAGTATTGGGAAGCCACTGTTCCATGAAAAAGAGAGAGCGTTGTGAGTTTAGGTGGAGGTGTAGAGGGGGGAACATACCTCAAATCAAGGACATGGAACATTTTCAACACATGCAGGAAGTTTCCAGAGGCCATCCCCAGTGCAGGCACACCACTTAGCCGGCTAATTCCCTTTAACACCTCTACATATTTCCATTTCCTTTCAACAGTTGCTGTGAGTTTGTTTAAGAGGCTGGGTTGGTTTGATGTATCTGGTTTCATAGAGCACTCCACTATCACTTCACGAGGGATTAGGGATGGAGTTCATCTCTGGGGTAGATGTTTCACAGAGTCCTAGAGAGAAGCTGAATGGATGGTTGAAAGATAGCAGAACATTGTTTTTTAAGGGGGGAATTAGTATATACAGTAAATGTGAACCAGACCAGTACATGTTGGACGATGCAATGCAAGACGTTTGAAAGTTTTAACATCCTTTTGGGGGATGTTTCTGCTCTTTAACTGATAGCTTGTGGCCATCTGGGTAACACATAAAGTGCCGCACGCTGCACCAGGTGACGCACATATTTGACCTCAGTCTGATGTTCACATGGTTCTGTGTCAGTGTCTCTCAGTTTGTCTTAGCTCCACCTTATCCTTCCTGCCCATCCAACCCTTCGCCTTGAGGACACAAAACGCTCTCATCTTCACTCACCACACCTACGTTTTACAGCCAAAGTGTATTCATCTTTCAAGAGCCCCAGAGCTGCAGTCCAGTTCATGTTTTCCATTTCAGACTCACCCATGTCAGCGTTTTGAGGCCAGCCAGATCATGAATCTTTGACGTCCATCGAAATCTTTCTCTCATGGTCATGAGTGAAGTATGTATGTATCAGTGGTGGGCCGTCAGGGCCTGCAAGGCCTTCTCTGCTGCCCTAAAAATTTCTGAATAACAAACTTATGTTATTTTATTTTCTATGTACACTAATTCAATAAATTCAAACAGTCTGTTCACTTCCTCTCATAGCTTTCTGGTGGTTGCGCTGCTTCCAAATGTATTTTTCATATAAAAGCATTTATCCAATCATATTTCAGCCATCATTTGTTGCTAGGGTCAAAGAAATCTGCCTGGAGGCCTTCATTATCAGTTCTATGGGCCTCGTAGCATAAAACAAAATCTGATTGGTTAAAACAACAGTTTGATTGATTCTTAAGTCCCCAACACCAAGGCCATCTAGAAGACATATGGTAACGTCAGCGTATTCCCACACTTTGATTGGATAAAGCCTGCTAGCCACCAAACTGATCTATTGCGAGTTGAATGAGCTAAAATATATTTGTGTAGATTTAACAGCTATTTTGTCAACCCACAATGGCTGGCGGGCAATCATGCTTGAGTTCAGCACGGTTTGGATGGCCAGTGTGACTGTGCTCTTAATTTTGATTTATTTTATTGATATTTAATTCTGTGATTCCTCCGCGTACCACTAATGGGAGCCTGAGAACCACACTTTGAGAAAGGCTGTTATCAGAGAAGAATTTGAATGGCACCAGTAGAATCCACCAATGTAGCTTCCAATCCAAACAGAGCCCATTATTTATCAAATGCAACCCATTCGCTGTTGCTGTCAAATCAAGATCATCACGAAATAAGCAAAGTACAACAGCAGGAAACAGATTGTGACAAACACAATGAAGTTTACTGTTAATCTTATCACAAGCCATTATTTATGACTGAAAAAAACAAATGCATGAATGGATTCATTGTTCTTTGTGTGAGAGAAGTTTAGATGAGCATACCCTGACAAGACTGCCAAGAACATGACCAGTGTTATCAGGTTTTTGGTTTATGTCCAAAAAAAGAGATTTATTCAAGCCTCAACCTTTCACAATCATCACCCAAACAGGGATCTTTCAAAGAGACCTCAACACATCACCGAGGTAAAGCTGCCCTCATCTGTTCTGTCTGTAGGGTACAAAGCAGGTACTTGGTTCACCCATGCCCTTGGGGGCCTCCATGTACATCGCTCTTCTTCTTTTTCGAGTTAACAGCAGTGTAATGTGATGAGGCAGCTGGTTAAACTCCACATGAGCTCCTCTGTAGCCTCAGGTCCTCCAGCAGTTATTTATTAGCGGTTTTTCTGGCTGTACATAAAAGACAAATGATCTGGCCTTTGCTTATTGGTGTTGTCAACTTTAAAAACAACTTGTGTGAGAAACACAGTCAAGCTTATTGTTTTCATTTTCACAAGGTGTTATCTCACTGAAAACCATGATGGTGAACATGGTGATGATTCTACAGACGTATAAAGTCAAAATACAGCAAAATATACATTAACTAACAAAATGAGTCCGTTTTGTTTTGTTTTTTAAGGATTTATAAAAATTTTGATCAGGATGGATGCATGATGGATTAATTGAGCAAGGGATGGATGATAGATGAGTAGGGATGGATGGATAGATGGATGGATAGATAACTGACTTATGGATTGATTGTTGGATAACTGAACGATACATGGATGATGTCAGATATAATGGGTGTATGGACGAATGGTTGGATAAGCCACTGATTGATTATTGATGAAAGGATATGATAATGTATGTACGTATGGATGGATATAATAATGCATAGATGAATAGATAAATAAATCGATGACATTATGGATAACTGATTCATTGACGGATCAATGGATGGTTATAACGATGACTGAATGCATGGATTGAACAATGGTTGGATGAAGTGATGAAAAAATGGTGGTAGACAAACACATCTTGTTGTTCTCTCTTCAGGATCAGCTGACCTGAAAGCCATCAGCTTAGCAGTGCAATAAACAACCAAACACATTTTCATGCTTTTAAGCAAACATTAAGCCTCATTACATCAAACTGATGATGCACTTCCAGTTATCCAAAAATCAATTGTGGACATGATTTCATACTTTGTTTATCAGAATTGAGCAGGGGAGACCGGACTTTTCCTGAAACTCCTCAGAACCTGTGTGCTGGGTACTTGAAGTCGTGGGTAGACTGTGTTGTCTTTTTTTTCCCCCCATCAATATAACAGAGAGTTCTGTTAGCAGAGAGTCGACTGTCACTTTAAGTGGGCTCAAAGGTCGCGTTAGTCATTGTTATGATGACTCATTCATGCTGCATCGCTAGAACAAACGGAGAAAGAACTCTGCGTCAGATACTTCACAAACATAGATATCTATTTTTAATGTCTTCCATAACTCCAGTAACTCCAACAACCTGGAGACGCTTAATGTGGGAAGTTTCTTTTATTTTCCCTCATTTTTTTCTTTCTGCTTTTTCTTTTTTTACAACACAGATGACACAAAATGGTGTAAAAAAAAAAAAAAAAGCTCTCCTAAATAAATGTAGCTCTTTCTGGAGCCTTTAGTCAGTATGTCAAATCCCATGGTCCTCATTATCAGCTTGAGTTAGATCTGTTATGTTAAAGCTTAATATCACTGTTAAGTCTCAAATATTCAATGGAATAATCTTTGAATATGAACATGTATCCATGGAAACAGAAAATTACAGGAAGCGAGCATTTCAGGAAAAAAAAAATCTATCATCGGAGGACAAACTCTTCTGTCGTCATCCTCCACATTTAACACAAAACCTGATTTGAAGTCCAACGCCTTTATTTCTGCACTTTATTTTCAGCCTGAGACCTAAAAACAAACTCAGGTGTTGCTAAAAAGTGTTATATAACCACCTGTCTCCCTGGTGTAAATAAGCTAGTGTCCCTTGAGGGACAGACCACTTATACTGAAAGCTGCTTTGCAGTAAGTAGTAACATGTGCCTTTCAAAGTGGAAAAACACAGAGTACTTAAAACATTATAAGCTGTCTATGAGTGAAACAGATATGGTCTCTTTCCTCTTTCAAGTAATGTTTTTGTCTTTTGGTTATATAAATTTCCCAAACAAACTTGAATCGAAATCAAGCACATCTGTTTCTCAGTGGTAAAATTAAGACAATCCTTTTAGATTTGAAATTCAAAAAAGGGAGAAGGGCTGTGTTGGCTAACCGAAAGCTTCGACAGCGTCACACCATTTGTACTTTTTAGACTTCACTTCTTCACAAACATATTGGATTTACAGAGTTTATTGCAGACACTTCCTGTGAAAGGTCCTGAGATCATCTGTGTGTGGAAAGAAACCAAAGGCGAGTCAAGCTGAACCAAACTTCTTGTCTTCTGTTTTTGAGTAACAATAAACTTCAGATTGTTTTTGCAGCCAGTCCTCTGCTGCAAAGCTCTGCAGCACTCCCACTCTAAAGCCGTAATTAATTCAATATCATTTCCTTAATTGCATTCAATTATGTGCAGAGGGCAAACAAGAGAGCGGGGGTTGCTGTAAACAATCCTTCTTCTGTTTACAGAAATTTCTTATCTTGGGATGTGCAGCAGATTAAACAAGATATGTTTGGTTTTGGGAAAGGAAGCAACTTTGCATTTCAGTAAAACAGAAGGTTTAATCATAAACATTACATTCCAGACATGGTTTCTAAAACAACCTTTCATGACATCAGCTCTGCAGGCCAACACATCCTTCTACCACAGAGTTTAGATTGTTATGGAATTCTGTGATATATCTTCCATCGTGTTACTAGGTCACCTTGAAAGTTATTTCCATCTGAAAGGCATGCACTTACATTCAAGATTTACATCTCCTGCTCTGCCTGATACGTCATTTTGGGGTTACAAGGTTGCAAGACAAAGCAAAGAGTCCTGGAATGATTATCAAGAAAGGAAATGAGAAGACAAAACATTTCTGCTAACTGTAATTTATGTTTATTTTTCTTGAATTCCTCAGCCTTTACTTTGTCAATGTGAAGCACAGCAGACTTTCTTCTCTCCACTGATGGAGCTGAAGAAAAATCTAAAAGTTTTCTTTTCCAACATTTCACTTTAACATCTTGCAGCTTTTGCCTCCCTGTGAGGTAGACTTACTTTCTGATGTCACAGGTTGATCAAAAGGTTATAACAATGACTAAATACCTGCAGCTAACTTTGAATTATAACCTATTTACAAAAAAGCACATTTGATGGGAGCGTCTGTGCTGTAGATGAAGATATCTGGTTACATTATGCAGCAAAAATTAAGTATTATGTTACAAATTAGTTGTATTACACATTGATAAAGTGCACTTCTACAAGCATGAAACCTTTTTTTTGCTTCGCACCAAGTCCAATCAGCTGATGGCTTCACACTCATCACATCCCCCTTTTCCATCAGTGTTGGTTCGGGGCGAGTTCCAGGCCAGTGCCTGAGTTATGCCAGTTCTTTCTGTTTCTACAGACAAAGCACCTGCTCCAGGTGCTAAAAACTGAAGCTTAGCCAGCATCAACTCTTTGCTGAGCCTGAAGGATGTACAAAAGCCTGATTTATGCTTGACGCGCCCGCAAGGTCTGCGCAACTTTGTGCGGGCGTGTGATGTCATTTTAACAGCCTGCTTGTACAAAGTACAATAAACGCTGGCATTTACATGATCTGAATTCCTAGAGTGAAATTGTGGCCAAACTTGGCAGAGAAGAGGAATCTATGAAAAAATGTAGTAAACTGTGTGAAAAACCTCTTCTTCTCTAGTGTAGTACTGTGATAGACGTGCGTTTGTGATACTCTGCCCCCTGCAAATTGGGAACAGGCGCTGGGGGGAGTGTGAAAAAGCATAAAAGCCACACGCCTCTCGTGCGGATCTTGCGCATCTTATTTCAGCGCATTTGTGCGGGAAGTATAATTAAGCCTTTAGTCGGGGGGCGGGGTTACCATGAACAAGAATCAGCTCGGAAAACAGGCATTCATAGAAAGAAAAGCTGCCAAGTGAGTTATATGTCATGTTTCCTCGATAAAAGCTTGAAATGGAGGTGCCTCTGATATAAATCAAGTCTTCACTTTATTTTACTCAATTTTTACTAATTAGCTTCATGTTTTTTATCCTATTTAAATGATGGGATATCATATCTGCGTCATGGTTGTGCGTTCATATTTCGCCTCTCTGCATCGCGCTCGGCAGAGTTCCACCCTGATGCATTCACATGCACATACACATACAAACACACACTGTGTAAAAAGTTCCATTTATTTTGATGCATCAGTATTCACATTCAATGTACTTATCTCTGTTAAAACAAATGATTCATTAAAAAAAAAAAAACATTCCTTGTAAGATCTGAAGTCAACTGAAGCAATAATTCCTCTGTACCTGTCATTGAGAGTGATGTTGGCACTTCCCATGAGTAAAATCAACAGATCTGTTCTTCTTTGTAAATACGTCCCCTGCAAATAAGGCGTTGGGTAAACATTTCATTAGTGTAAGCAGGTAGAATTCCCACTTCTCCGCTCTGTTTCCTCTGTTTGTCTTCAGTGAGGCTGGAGCTTATTAAGATGCATGCTCGTCTCCTGTCTCTTGTTGGCATGACTCATATGAATAAATCCAGTTGACTGCAAGCTGCTTGGAACACATCGATCTCACTACTGATCAGCTCATAACTAAATAAAGAGCTGTCTCCTCGGGTTATGATGATCATAGTTAGAACTCTGCCGTGTGTGGAGTGTTTGCATAAAGTCCCTGCAGCACAGGCAGCCGATTAGTACAGAGTCATAAATATCAAACAAATACGAATCTGTAATAACTTCATCGGATTAAAAGGGTCTGGAGTGGAGAGGCGCCTGCCTGATGCTTTGTGGTTCCGTTGACTAATGGAACAAGGTCGTTTGGCTAAAGAGGATTATAAACTGTGATAAGTTAATGATGTAAATCAGGGTTTTCAGAGTGACACATGCTGTAAACACAGATCCTACTAAACCCACTACGCTGATACTGCTTCATCGCTATGACTTTAAATCCACATAAACACAATAAAATATCATTAGCTCTGCACATTATGAGTAAAATATAAAAAGTGTGACAGCATTGTTTAGGTGTTTGATTAAATATGACTTCTGACAAAATACACATTAGCATTTGGGGCATTGTAAGAAGTTATACATCTAAGTGTTATTATCTATGTGTTTAAAGTAAATGCTCATATTGCTAATGGTACAATTAGGGTTCCATAGCGGCTCTAAACATAATAACATTCATTCATTAGCCCGTTATGTTTTTCCCTTGTACTCAATTATAATTGGATAAGAGAAACGATCACTTTAAAGCCTTTGTCACTTGGGAACAGGCAGCAGTAAGTGGTATACTCTTCCTGCTTCCCCTAATGTACTTTTCTCCTCAATCACCACCCAACCACACACTTGTCTGGGTAACATTTGGGTGGAGAAAAATAACTGTCATTATGACAACAAGCAAAGAGGGTACACACACTGGAGGCTTGTGCTTTCTCACAATAGCAGGAAGACTCTTTAGTGGCTGCGGACGCCTCAGCAGTGAGAAACTTGGGTGGACGTTTCCTCGTGTGATAGCAGAGCTGCGCTCCGCAGACTGTCTCGTTAGCAGACGTCCTGAACGGTCGGCTCCACAAACACGCCACCTCTTCTCGTTTCTGCTCTGGGTATTAATTGTTGAATGTTTCTGTGTAGTGTGCTGACTGACAGACTTGGAGAAACTTTGCTTTTTTTTTCTCATGAAACAAAGAGAGCTATTTTTTTAGAGAACCAAGTAAGGGATTCAGTCAGGGACACACTGGCTTGGTTACGCTCGACTTTCAGCAAATTTATAAGGACACTTGAGATGGTTCAAAGTCGTCAAAGTCAAAAAACGATATACGAGAACACAAATGCTGAGAATCAGGTCTTTTTTTTCTCTTTAAATCCTCAATGTAAAGCACATTGAGCTTTCCTATAATGAAAGAAGCTGTATAAATAAATGTCTGTGAGTCTCCAGTGAGCACTGGGTTTATATAATTATAGGATAAAATTAAGAAATCCACACTGCAAAGCTAACCTCTTCATGTTCCGTGATGACTGAGTGATCAGACTAATAAAACCATTTATTGTGGTGCAATCGAGCAATTGTGCCTACCTTAATCGCGACTGTACAATTTTATTGATCACTCGTGCATGAGAGCACAGAGGTTGAAATAGCTACTTGCGAGCTGCATCTCACTCTTTATTTTTAATGCTTTGTAGACAACATGTCAACAAACAGACAAGGCCATATCAGATAAAAAGAGTGTGAAATTATTTGATCCCACAGGGTTTTTTTTTCTATCTAATGAGGTCTACACAGAAACTGATGCAGTGTGTGTGGGCAGACTAACAGGGCTGAAAAGCTTTTCACCCGTAGTAGAATAAAGAGTTATAGGAAGAACTGAGCAGTGCGTGGGTGTTTCGGTACAGGCCAGTTAAAGTTAGGCCGCTCCCAAGTGTCGAGGAATAAAAAAGTCTAAGATCAGAGGTAGCAGCTTTGCTCGCAGGTTATTTATTTATTTATTTATTTTTATGAGTACTTTGAGGTACATGCTAACATGAGCATGCTAATAGGCTAAAAAGGACAATGTAAACATACCAGTGAGAATTTTTTTCGGAGCATTTTTTAAATCCTACTTTTATTCACTTAATGACCCTGACAAACCTTTTCCTAATAGGATCATGGTCTAAATCAACCATTCAAAATCTTTATTGTGTTAACAAGATGTTTAATTCATAAGCCAAGGTCCCCTTGAAATTGACCATCCAGCTTGGCTACCAGTGATAAACTACAAGCTTCTACTAGATGATTTAAATTTGGTCTGTTGGCTGTACAAAACAGCAAAACAAACAAACAAATAAATAAACAAATAATAATAAAAAGGTGACCAGATTTTTGAAATGAATTCTTCCAAAGAGGTGTCAAAGCGGCTTGAGGAATTGGAAGTTATGAATCCTCCAAGTCACATCCACTTCTTTTATACAGTTCTATTTAGATAAAATTGTATTAGCTCTACCAGCAGTGATTAAAACAGCAACATATATAAAATAGAAAAAATAATTCATTGTTCATACCAAAGTTTTTTGCAAAACACTACTTAAGAAAAACATGAATGTTGCTAATTTTGAAGTAAACTATTATTTTGAAGCTGCCACCCTGCTGCTGGGCTTGAGGAAAGATGAACACAACTATTACTGGAAACGTATTGGACGTACGTATTGGACGTACGTATTGGACGTACGTATTGGACGTACGTATTGGACGTACGTATTGGACGTACGTATTGGACGTACGTATTGGACGTACGTATTGGACGTACGTACGTAAATGAGTCTTAAAGAAAGCTGATGCAACTTTTTAGGTATACTGAGAGTTGTGCATTGCCAGTGGTTAAAGATCCTAGTTTATTATATAAAGCCCCCACACAGGTAATTAAAAAATAATCAAAAGCATTAATACCAGGGGACTTGTGCACAAAGAGAGCAGATTTGCTGATGATCTCTCTTCTATCAGAGTTTAAAATTAGGTCCAATGCTGATGGTGTCAGTTGGGGTGTTGATCTTTTCCAGGTTCCCGTTGACAAATTTAGCAAGGAGTTAAATCACTAAACCTCTGGTGTCAAATCCAAGGGCAGGGGAAGTATGACTGTCACTGTGAGTGTGTGTTGGTTGCCCTGGACAGAAATGCACAAACGAGGATGTTATCTTGCCCTGTAACAGTTTTAACATGCACAACGTTTACAGCATGCATATAAAAAGCAATATTCAACCAAAATACACAGCTCCTATTACAGACTCATGAAGCGCTCACACTTTAACCTCCTATTCTCACTTTCTGCAGCGTCCATGCCACTGTTATTATACACCTGTCATCACACTCCACACATCAGCTGACACAGTTTTTTGGCTGATGTGCATAAGCGACTTGCTGGAAGCGCTTCAAGCTAGATATAGACCCACAGACACAGCACAGTTTCACCGACGGACCACTAACACTACCGGCTGCTGCTTCTTATTAAACGTGCTTGGAGCAGATTGGATATGTTGCAATGAGCCCACATACTGTACATACGGAGATAAGCATGAGAACCTTCCATTGTTTTGGAGACACGTGGAGCTAAAATGATTAGAAAAGTGGACATCATTCAGTTAAGACTGAAAACCATGCGTTCAAACACACCATGCACAAGCAAAATTAGAGTTCATTTGAGTAAATGGCTCTAAAAATGCACTGAAGCTTTCCTGCTAGTGAACATCTGAACAGAAAGGATTCTCAAGTGCCCATCAGTGCCTGGTTTCACTCACACACCAGATATGGATTTGATGCTTAGACTCGACTAATGTGCGAGTTCCAGTCAACCACTCCTTTGTTCAAATTACCTCTCAACGAAGAGGCGCCTCTCAGTGACACATTCTTCTCTGTCCTTACTATTTTTTTCTCCATCTAATGCCCCCCCCCCCCCCCCCCCCCCCCCCTTATGGGTGTTTCTCAAGCCATGAAGCTGCAGACAGAGAGGAATGCAACAGAGTGCTTCTCAAATATGTGCACCTGTCCATGTTGTGATCTTGACTCTTGAGGAGCAGTGTTTCCAGATACAGCTGATATTTTCCAGCCCAAAAGCATAATAATAATGATGATGATGATGATGATGATGATGATGATGATGATAATAATAATACTAATAATAATACTAATAATAATACTAAAAAAATATAATACTGCTACTACTACTAATAATAATACTAAAAATTATAATACTAATAATACAAAAAAAAATAATACTAAAATAAAATAATAATGCTTTAATAATACTACTACTACTACTACTACTACTACTACTAATAATAATAATAATAATAATAATAATAATAATAATAATAATAACAATAATACTAAAATAATAACAATAATACTAAAATAATAATAATAATACTAAAATAATAATAATAATAATAATAATAATAATAATAATAATAATAATCTATCTCAATATCTTAATTGCCTAATCCCCCCAATCGCCGCTCAGGTACATCACCACTGCGCTTCTACTGGTAATGTGTAACATTAAAATTATTTTATATAAATAATTATGAAAACCTTTGTATCAAACTAAAGAAGGATAATTCGGTGTGATTTCCTACCTTGAGTGAGCTCCTACCTATTCTGCCGAAAATGCAATAATGCTGTCCATGTCCAGCGCAAGTGCTGAGATGACGTTAATGTAAAAACAAGTGTTTGTTGGCTACACTTGTCCATTACAGGTGGCAGGTGTGAGCTTAACTCGTTTCTACTCTGTGGTGAATGCTGAGCTTTTGCACTTGATGTGAAATGATTTAGTAAGATATTGGTTTATATTTTGGAAAAGTATATTTAATATAACATTGTTAAAACCCACCCAACCCGCAGATAACCAGCCCACAATATATCAGCCCACCCAAGCCCATTTTAACTCGCACAATCCCATCCAAAGCAGCCCAATTGGGCGGAAAACCGCTCAATCTGGCAACACTGTAGAGGAGGCCCTTGCTGAGAAGTTGCAGGACAGAAAGATGTGCTGAGGAGCTTTAAGAGAGAGATATAGGGACCTGAAGCACAAAAATAGTGCCGGGAAGAGGTCAGACAGTGTCAAACTCAATTTCCTGGTTATGTTGTTGCCAACTAATAAGTTTCCAAAGTTACCTTTTCTTTAACCACAGCTTGAGCCTGCACAAGCTGAACAGAAGCCACTGTAAATGAAACTGTGTTATTGCGTAGTAACTGTGTTTCACAACAGGAAATCATTGACATCAAAGGAACACACACGCACATACACACACATAACAGGTCAATAATTTTTACTTGGAGCGAATGTGTATATGCCCACCTTTGGCAGATGCAATTTATCTGAAAAGTTTCACACAACATTTCGGGAAGTGTGTTCAAATTTTTTTTTACTGTAGACTGTGATGCAAGAGTAGCTGTAATGACATTTGTTAAACCAGACAGGTTTGAGAGAAAACAGGGTGGAAATGGCAAAATGAAAAAAAAGGAGTGCAATGTAGGGCTGGATACAAATAAATAACCTTAGAGTTTCTTTCATGTAAAACAGTATCTGATTCCTTAGCTTCATCTGAGAGGTAAATGCTGGTGATTAGTTGGTTTAATTGAGCTTAGAGCGAGTAGTTTTCTGCCAACAAATGCTTTTTGCATTACTTCGCAGATATTTTGTTAAAAGAAGCCAAAAATCGGAGACATCTCATCGTTCTTCTTCTTAAATAGGCAGGTTGAGTTCACGCTAACAACAAACTGACTCCCTGATTCTTGTCTCACTTGCTACACTGCCAAATGAATCCATGAGAATCCCATCCCTGAAAGACAGATGAGCAAGAGTCCACAGGACGTCTTCTTCTTCTTTTTTCTATTTATTTCTTTACATACCCACCTTTTTCTGACTACCCATATTTATAGCGGTTGTTGGTTTTGCTCCTCTGGTTGAATGTTCTGTTTACCTCGCCACAAAGCTGATGATGTTAGCCTAGCTGTCATGCCCGCTCTAATAACCGGCTTTTAGAAGCGAGAAAGCGACAAAATGAATGAAAATCGGAGGTAGAGTCATAGTTCGGATGTTTTAAAAAGTTTACACTGAGCCCTGTCTAGCATTAATGGTTTCACGCCAGTTATTTTGAGCTAGCTTTCCGGCGGTGGTCAACCATATCGTTGCAAGGCAACCGGAAGTAAATAACCAGATGTTGAAATGTTTATAACCTCGGAACCTTTTGACATCATCAGCTGTTAAACAAGCAGGTTTCCCTTTTTCCCTTATGGTGTCATCTTCTATGTGGTTTCCATGGTGACACATTATTTCCATTTATTTTAATGGGCCAAAAAAAAATTGGTAAATGCTGAATATTTTAAAAAGTACAAGGATTAGAAATGTGAAATATACACGCACAATTCTCCTGGCCATAATGAACATTTTAAAATTCGAACAGTGGACATTTGAGTAGCTAGCTCAAACAAACAGAAGAATAAGCAGAAAAAAAAATCATAGAGTTGGATTTGTAGTCCATGCACCCAAGCTTTTGTCACACAACTCAGAAAAGTCCAGATCTGTTCAGTCATGAAGCAGCAGCCACTTCATGTTCCCAGAGTCCAATCTGCTCCTCACTCAGCCCACATTCTTCAGACGTCCCCTCGTCTGACCTGTTAATTGTAAATTCTGAGATTCCCTAAAGGTAAAGTCTTGCTCTCTGTCTATCCAGTGGATTTGGATCTACCCTTACAAATACACAGCAGCAGCTATCCATACAAGACAGAGTAAATGTTTTCATTAGGCTAAAAGCCTCCCTTCGTCCTGTTTCCTCTGCTGTTGTGGAGGGGTACCGGATGGGGTGATTAGATAAAGTGAAAAACACTCACATGGGGTCTTCTCATCCTGTGGAGCCTCTTGCTGTGTGGTAAAGTAAGGACTGAGACTTTATTGTTGATAGTGCATGAAACAAACTGATATAAACTAAGGATTAATGATGGATAGGGGAACTTTCACTCATCCATTTATCTTACCAAGCATTCTTAGTTTATATCTGCTGTTGGAGTGCATGTTGGTCTCATGGGGCGTTTGCTGTTGCAGTAGAATTACGATTTCCCCTGGATGGAAAGAAATGCCCACTTACCAGAGCCACTCACTGGAATGATTCTTTGATCTTTGCTGTCACGAATGGTTTAAACTGAATGTACACATCCATTACAAAGAGGAAATAGTTGCAACTCTGGTTCTGAATGCGACTGAAACAGGCACTTCAGTGTGCAAAGGATATGTGCTGAGGTTTAGAGGAAGTCTGCTTATCTTTCCTTTATCCCGGCACCCCATTCAGAAATCCATGACGAAAGTAACATATGCTAATGTGCATTGAATAAATGTGATTTTCCTGTACATATATGCACTAAACCTGTGGACGCTCTGGTGCTATGATCCCTGTCAGAAATATATTTAACAAATCCTCAGTGAAAGCAGAACCAACCTGTTTCACTTCAGTCAAAAAAGCATGAATAAGCGGGCAATGTTAAAACCCCCTGTGCCGCTCTGTGTACTGTACTAATGTATCACTGCTTATAAGGCTAAGTGTGAGTGACAGAGCCCTGAAGCAGCCTCTCTCTACTCTCTTTTTTTTCCACCAGCCAGTGGTGTGTAATCTTACTTATTCGGGTCACGGAAGAGGAAGAGGAAGAGGAAGACAAGCCACCGCTGGAGAGCCTGCTGCTGGTGGTTTGTTCCCTACGTTTTCCTCACTTACATTACATGTCTTACATTTTCTCAGCTTTTGCTAAGGTGGCATGTTGTGACTCAGATAAGCCGCCACATCTTGAAAAGCAAGATAAGGGCGGTCAGAAATTCCACAATCTGGGCTGTTGGAGGCAGCGGAGCGGCAGTAAACGAGTGGTACAGGGAGTTATAATTGGACTAAATGGGACACAGAGGGTGCTGGTGGTGGTAATGTGTCTTCAGCCATGTGTTGCTTTGTAAAGTGCGGATAGAGTTGTGAATGAACTTTTGAACTCATCTGAGAGCAGCTGGTGAATGAGAGGATGAATTCATTTTTTTTGTGCTTCGGCGGCTGAACATTAAACAAAGAAGTCTGCTCAAACATGGACGGTGAATCGCCTGTTTGAAGACGATACTGGACAGAAAAAAATAACACGTCATTAAGCGCTCTTTGTGAATGTGCAGTCAGGCCTTCTGGAGCTCGGATGAGGATTGTTGTTCATAATTGTTGTTTTGTTCATAATCTTACATATCTCACCACCAAATATTCCACAAGGACTGCGCTCATTCAAAATCATTAATGATTCATCATGTCAGAGTCGTATATCACTCATTAGAGTCACAGTACGACGGATGTATTAAACATGTTGATCCTTACGCTGTGTAAAACATTAGGCTGTCATATTTTTAAAATCTCAATCCTTGCTTCTTTATAAAACCAGATTTTTCGTTTTCGCACTAAATCACAACAGTCCCACCTTTTCTGTCATGATGCAAATATTATGAGAGCTCAGCAGTCTTACCATCAGTCTGTGATGTCATGTTTTGATGTTGTGATAAAATGTTGTTGTGATGTATTTTCTCTCAATTGTACAGTAAGTGTTTACATATGTATCATATTGTTTGTGTGCGTTTTTTTTTCCCTCCTCTTTCTCCTCATTTCTTTTCCTTTCTTCTTTTTTAAATGTATTTTTATTGCCTTTTTCACATCATTGCCAGAAGACTAAAAAAAGCCAGAATTAGCCAGAAGGCTAGTTTTCATCTATAACCATGTGTAATCATGTGTTTTATGAAATTGCACTGTCCCCGTTTAAACTAAACTAAACTAAACTAAACTAAACTAAACTAAACTAAACTAAACTAAACTAAACTAAAGCTGAACCAAACCTGAACTAACACTGAATTAATAATCATCCATGATTTGACCAAACATGTTTCAGTTATCCTAAAGCTCCTTTAAAGTTTTATCCTGTTAACTCCAGAGATCAATCACACTACATCACATTTTTCCATTCAGTGTTTCTCAGCTGTTTACATATATTATTTATTTAATATTTTTCCTTTTGATTTACCATTAAAAATCCCCAAACTGTCAGTTACAAGCTGAATTATTCCTTTTTTTTCTTATATTCTTGGGGTCATGTGTGGTATCAATCTGGCTTCATTGGTTGCAGCCTTTCCTCCGACATCCCAATAAAATACCCTCATTTGGTCTCCTATTTTCACATTTGCCAACAATAAAAACTCGTCAGTGTGACAAAAAGACCAAAAGCGCCTTTTTAGAATGTGACAAAAACAAGATAACCATCATTTTAAAAATCGGAATACCAACTACCAAACCCAGAAGAGGAATAACTGATTTCTGGCTGTAAATTTCAAAATACTGTTGATTTGCATTCTGCCACTTTTGACGGTTACATTCAAGCAGCTTGTCAGGTGATCACACAATCAGTATCTCATCAAAGCAGAAAAAATATAGTTGTTGAAAATCAACAGACATACAGAGATACCTATTCAACAAAGTATTTCAGGTGGTGTCTTTTTCAGGTTAAAGAGGGCAGATCTGCTGCTTTAAGAAAGTCTAGTTAAGGATTTAAAAAAGTTGTCATAAATGTGGTTGAGTACTGAAATGAGAGTGGAGAAAACACAAATCATTTCTAAGCACTGAAAAAGAAATGAACTGATGTTCCTGTCCTGGTTCTTCACGTGATGTTTTTCTTCCTTCTTCGATTTTTCTCACAGAGCTAAGTAGAGAGTATATTCAGGAACTGAGCTGCTTTCCTAGAAATCCTTTTCATTTCTCGTTACAGATTCTGAGATAATTTTTTTTTGCCGATATATAGCAGCTGTTTCTTCTTAAAGTGCCCCACCTCAGTTACCAAAGTGTCACATCAGATACACAAGCGAGTTACGTCGTGTTCTTCTTGAATCTGGCAGGCTCGACTTTGACACTAAACAATTCTGTTCACATGATCGTAAACATGACGAGTGTTTGGCTTAAGAAGCCTGATAGGAGTCCACTTTTTAAAAGGTAATACAATCATAAGTTGTACTCTTCATGTCTTGTCATTATTTATATTTTTCTGACCTTCGGACCTGGACTGGTTCACTTTAAAAAAAAAAAAGCATGATAAGGTGAACAATGAGTGTGCAGTCCTCTAACAGCTGAAACAAAGAATTAATTATAAGAATAAAAAAAAGTTGACAGCTGGTGCTGTGCTAAACTGTATTGGTATTCAGATACACACAAGATAGCAACATTGTCTAATTCATTGAAATAATAAAAAAAGAGACATTGTACGTAAATATATCTATGTATATGTTTTCCACATCCAGAGAATAAAACACAACCATTTACATTCAAACAGCAGTGTGGAGTCAATGTGTCAAGACTATCAAAGGTAAATACAGTACAGTATGGACAAAAACTACAGACATTATCCTCGATGCTTTTGTCATACTTTTTATACAACATGTCTCCGAAGAGTCACGACGCCTCTGGAGAATCACAGGAGAATATTTCACACATAAATACACATCTTAAACGGTACAGAGGAGCTAATACCTGGGCCAAAGTCTATGGCTTGTGCTGAAAGGACCGTAGCTTCCTTCTTGTTAATGATGCATCACTACACAAGCAAGAAACGTGATTCATGATTACATCGTAGTGCAGTATTTTACATCAGTCGCTCGCTGCGGTTCATTAGTGTGACAGCTGTTAATGCAGATCCTGCAGATGTGACTCTAAACGGTACAAACTGCCTCAGCTTACTTGACCTCTTTGAATACTCTGGGAAACAACCCTGTCTTTAACTCAGACATTAGCAGCCATTCTGAAGGTAGAATCATTAAATAAGTCTCCTTAAAATCCATCACTGTCCCTGTCATGTGGGAAATTAAGTGCTTAAAGCTGTCCCAGCTTTGGGGAAGCCCAATCGTAATATTGAGACAGTGAGAAACATTCTTCAGTATTCAAAGCAAGAAATATGAGGGATGGTTCGTCACGTGTAGAGAAGGTGATGACAGTTTTGACTGTGTATACAACAGCTTTATATTCTGGGGTCTTAAGAGGAAAGCAATGCGAAGATGGAGCCCTGTAACAGTTCAGTTTAAAGGTGAATATTATCAGTGCAGACAGGAAGAGAAAGAATAGACCTTTTTTGTAATCCAGCTTTAGCGACACATGCATGTAAGTGGTTTTACTCCCAGTCTGAGATATGTTCTGTCGATAAACCATGCATCTTCTTCTTTAAGGTCTTGATTGTAAGTGGAAAACATGTATTAACGTATTCTCGTTAGTCTTCATTTCATTGAAGCAGAAAAGTAACCTATCCTTTGGTAGCTCTGATTTGAGTTAGGGTTAGGGTTAGCTAGGGTTAGGGTTAGTCTCCATGAGGAGATTCGGCTTGTGTTGTGTGTTGATATTCAGCATGCATGATGTACACATAAGGGATAACGCGAAACACTACAGGCAAAGAGGAACAGAAGCCCGTCACTCTCCTCTATTGGCAACCCAAGCACATTAACACCCTCCCTTTCCTTTAACACAGAAGAACAAAACGACTTCTTTACCAACGCCCCACACGCTGTCACATCAGATGGCTGCTCAAACTGCAGGATAAAGGTACTAATAAATACTGTATATATATATAAATCATGCACACACACACTCACAAGTTCAACTTGCTCTCCTTTCAGAAAATCTAGATTTATATATATATATAAAAAAATCATATTTACATCAGCTGATAGTGACTTATGTTCCCAGCAATGTGGTCTAAACATGTTCTAGACTTAAGAAAGGATGTGATAAGTTGGATGAAATGACAGCATAACTGATAATAAGTAAGTTACTTCTGACCAGGTGTAGAGCAGCACCGCCCGAGCTTTATCCTGAACCGTTCCATAAGAAGTGGACGATGGTTTTCTGTGTCTTTGGCTGTCTTCCTCTTGGTTTGTGGAGGTAAAAGTGACCATATCTGGGTTGGATGCAGGATATTATCAGCATAACATCAGCATCAGCTCACGCAGATTTAAAAAAAAAAAAAAAAAAAAACACTTATTGGTAACCACTAATGTGAAAATTTCTGCCAGTATGTACAGCCAATACTCTGACTTGTTTTTGATGAACTTTTAAAGCCATCTTTATCTTACAATATTGGTTTTTAAGTATTAAAAATAACATGAAATCAATCTGTATTATGTAAAGGAAGGAGGTGTTCAAACTTGCTTTCCTGGACACCTGGACACCTGCTTATGTAAGGCTAAAGACAGGAGTGAGTGGGAATGTGATGTGACCTGTACCAAGTCTTCAACATCTGTTACATTCAAGTGTGATGAGTAGACAAAGTATTGGAGTATGTGACGTGACGCTTATGTAAGGATCACTTACAAACCCTCAGACATTACTGTGATGACGTCTATAAATTATATTAAATTAAAATGAATCCTGTAAGCGATGCTAGGTACGATTCTGTCAGCCATGAGCCTCGTTTACATCAAAAACAAACACTGAAACATCGCTCTCTCCGTATCAATCGACTACTTTTGCAAAAATGTAGCTTGTCAACTTTAATAAATACTGTGTGGTATTTATTCTAATGTATATTCAATAAACAATATGTTCAGATAAATTAAGTGAAAGAAACAGCTCCAATATAACACTGTGCTCCTGTTAGATGACCTACTTCTGTGTAAAAAAATAGACGAGGCTGGCAGGGATGTCATAGTTTGGCACTAAGCACATACAAAGGATTTACAGTGAGTATCAAAAGGCTTTTGTGCACGAAAAGACGGTTGAGCCGTTACTACTTGTTTAAGTCGGGCAGAATGCGGTTATCCAATGCATCTCAGTTCACGTGAAGCACTTCAGATGCACAAAACAGAGCGCAGAAGTAGTCGTGTGAAGCTCATTGGACAGTTATGTTCCCGTGTCACGGTATGAAATCCTTTTCCTCGTCCATCTGCTTACATTTCACCTAAACGTCCGGACCTGCTGCAGTTTTTAAGGGGTGACGCTTAAGGAAGGGCTTGAGACGAGCGCTGTGGTCAGGCGAAGGGGCTGTCTGACTTTAACATGGAGGTGTCCGTGTCATAGCAGCTCTTGCCGTTCATGTGTTCTGAGTGTCCGTCGATGCTGTAGCAGCCTTGTACCTCCGTGATGGAGGAAGCTGTGTAGGAGGCCGAACGCAGCGCGTCAGAGTGGTTTCCCAAGCTGCTGCCAAACTGGATGTTATACTGGTTCCAGTGTCTCCTCAGTACTGCTTGTACCTAATCAGACAAAGCATGTATGAATTAGACTGCTCACGAATTTCCATTAATAAAAATAATACCTTCCTGTCTGTTATTGGCTGAGTGTTTGTGTGAGGGCAGCAGACAGTCCAGCTGACCCCTCCTTTGCTTCCAGTCATTAAGCTTGTGCTAATGTTTTCTCTGCCTGAGCTCGGTAATAAATGCACAGACACGAAAGAGATTATCTCCTTAATGTCCCAGTGATAGACATGACTGTTAAACCTCTATTTAATGTGAATAACCCCAGGCGTGTTACTATAAATAGGATTGCAGTATTCATATTAATATCATGCTTTATTAACTGGCATTTTCAGATATGGTGGTCATTTATCACACTAAAACTGTTTACACTTTACATCTGAATAATTCTGTCAATGTGATTTAAAAAGGGCAGGCATTTCCCACAGCCTCCAGATATGATACGGATTAAAGTCTCTGTAGGACTCTCTGTTTGAAGTGGATCACAACGACACGTTTTGCCTGGAATCGCGCGCACACTGTGGTGATGATGTGACTCTTAACAAGGCATGTTTGTTTTGGGAATGAATGGAGATCAGATCTTCTTTTTAACACTACTTTTCTTTGTTCAAGACAACTTTTTACCAGATACAACGTGACGAGGTAAGGTATTTATCAACAGTTACACAGCACGGTCATTTGAAACGTGACAACAAACTGTCAGTTTGTATCATAGTTTAACAGACGGCTATTTACTGTTACTTGCAGCCCGGTGGTCTGAGATGTATCCGCAGGCTAATGTGTAATGTTAGTGAATCCTGCTGCATGTGGGTTGGAATGAACATTATCACAAAGAGATTAACCTATGGTTTAGCCTTTAGCTTGTGTTTTAACCTTTAGCTCCTGGTTTAGCCCTTAGCTTGCGTTTTAGCCTTTAGCTCGTGTTTTAACCTTTAGCCTTTAGCTTGTGTTTTAAACTTTGGCTCCTGGTTTAGCCTTTAGCTTCTGTTTTAGCCTTTAGCTCGTGTTGTAACCTTAATCTCATGGTTTAGCCCTTAGCTTGTGTTTTAGCCTTTATCTCATGTTTTAACCTTTAGCTCATGGTTTAGCCCTTAGCTTGCGTTTTCGCTTTTAGCTTGTGTTTTAACCTTTAGCTCATGGTTTAGCCCTTAGCTTGTGTTTTAGCCTTTATGTCATGTTTTAACCTTTAGCTCATGGTTTAGCCTTTAGCTTGTGTTTTAGCTTTTAGCTTCTGTTTTAACCTTTAGCTTGTGTTCTAGCCTTTAGCTTGTGCTCTCTCACTCCCCTGTTGTTCTTTCTTCTTCTCTTGTCTTTTTTCTGTCTGTCAGTTCAGCTCCAGTCTCCACCATCTCTACTAAATTAATCCCAGAAGTCATTTTCAGCAAACACAGCAAAACACAGATCTCTCTTCTCACTGTAAATCAATGCGGTCCTATCCAACCTGATCAGGAGGCTAAGAAATAGCATTTAGAAATGACCTGTATTGGTGCTGATAATCTCATTTTAAGTTGTAGATTAGGATCAGGCAGATAGATATCTAGAAGAGAGACTCTTTCAAGATCACTTAAAAAGTGCTCACAGGGACTTTAAGATACCGAGACCATCTGACAATTTAATACTCATATTTTTTTTCTCTTTGTTCTTTGCCTGTGAAGACGTCCCACTTATTCAACACTGCGCTCAGTGGGTCATGCAGAGGCAGGGGTTAGTTAACCACTGATCACAATGAGGAAGTGTGGATGGTAATATGAAAGTCGACACGTATGAGTAAAGACAAAAGAGAGAAAGTGAAATGATGTGACTTGAACTTACTTCCCCGTTGAAAAAGCAGAAGATTGTTGCCACCAGCAGACCCTGAAAAGAGAAAAGAGATTTACTTCTAATTATCTGATTATAAACGTCAACAACAGCTCTGCTTTAGTCACCCCGAAGCAGTTAACTGAAACATTTCACTAAACACATTTCAGGAACTAATGGGTGGTCTTGCTCATGAAGTCCGTCTTGGTGCTGCCAGGACAGCACAGCACAGCATGATGAGATAACACTTTGCCAACCTCCAACTAATTTCAGCCGCCTTTCAGCTTAGATAACTCATGTTTTCCTTCCTGTTGTTCTTTCCTGCTCTACAAAATAATCTTTCTGGCTCACGGGAATTCAGCCTCTTCCAGAAAGCAAAGAAAATATTTGCTTCTCTGCAATGGTTCCTTTTTAAAGAATAAATATGTTTTCCATTGCAAAAGAGGGACATGTTGTATTTTGTAACACATGTAGGACAGGAAGGACAAAGGGACTTCACTCTCCATGTTACAGAGGAATACTACTGCCTGTAACACACTATAAACTTCAAATACCAGTCTAAAAATATACCCTGGGTATGCATTTAAAAACGTGACACAACGTACAGCTGTTTGTGTGTTTGTTTTAACTGGAAATGTGAAGCTAAAATTATCCCAAAATTCGTATCCTGCAGGATTTCCCATGAAACCATGACGACTGGCTGTGGTCTTACCTGGTAGTGCATCAGTATGTGCATAATGTAGTCGTAGATTTCAGAGGAGACCCGTCCCTCTGGCTTGTAAGGGAGCAAGACGTACTGGATGCCCAGCAGAGGCACCAGGATGAGGGTGGCTCTAACCGCCTTCATGTAGAGACTGGACTCTGCTTGGTGGGTCACCTTTAGTTTGGTGATTAGCACTCGCACAATGTTTAGCAGAAAGAAGAGGTTGACCTTCAGAGAAAGCAGATACGGAGATATAAACAACGATGAATCAGAGTTATCGTTTGGTTCATGAGAAAAAAGTTCACCCTGGAAAATGAAATCTTTTAAAATCTATAGTTTCATTCCTAGACTGCATTGAAAAAGTGGCGTGTGGAAAGAAACAATATGAGCAGAACAGCATGAGGTAAAGCAAAAAGCTTGAAGACGGAGAGTTAAACATTCAGTCCAGTCAGAGTCCAGAGGGACGGTCTTTCTCTGAAGCGTGCGTGGCTGCTGATTAGCTGAATTCAACACGGACCGACGGGACCAGTGGGTGGATCCCCGCAGAGGCAGATGCATTGATTTCACAAGATAAACAAGCATGCTTTCTAACAATGTTCTGCTTTCAGACCCCCTTCGGCGCCCTCTCAGAAGAGAACAAACATAGACCTGTTTTATTTCACTCATTGCCCAATAAATGCAGTCAGTCGGAGCACATTCTTATGACTAACTTTGGCTCAGTTGATTGGAGAAAAAAAAACAAAAACTTCTTACCAAAAGTGCAGCACAAATGGGGCCGTGGATGATGTAGAGTAAGGATGTTTTGGAGCTAATCCAGCAGCTACAGCAGAGGAGAGAGGACACATTTAGATGTTAAATCAACAGCATGAATTAATCATCAGGCTGCTGAAGAGAGCTGCCCATCAGTGGGTTTTGTTGAGATGCAGGTAAACACACAGAACCTTCCAGTCCTGAAAATCTTATTCACGGAAAAAAAAAAGCTATGATCACATCAGGCTCAAATTAGCTTCACATTTCACTAGCAAGGACCACACATCAACATGACGAAGAATTAAGCATTTTTATTGACGTAACGTGTATAAGAATTTGCTGGTTGTATGACGTTGTGGGGAAGCTTCGAGAAGGGATCCGCCGTAGCTCCCGGGCACGACGGACCCCCCCTATTTAGAGCCCTATGGAGAAAGAAGAAGTGAGAAACCAAGAGAGAAAGGGAGGGAAGGGTGGGGCGTACGAAACGAGAACGAACAAGACTAGTGAATTAGGAGGGTTTAAATACCGGAAGGGGTGTGGTTGAGGTGTGGTCCTGCTCCTGAAACTCTGCTTTAAGCTCCACTTCACTAGCAAGGACCACACATCAACATGACGAAGAATTAAGCATTTTTATTGACGTAACGTGTATAAGAATTTGCTGGTTGTATGACGTTGTGGGGAAGCTTCGAGAAGGGATCCGCCGTAGCTCCCGGGCACGACGGACCCCCAAAAGCAGTGCTTGATTATTTGAAGTGAGATTGGGCCGATTTACGATCTTTAAGATCAGAGCGAATATAACAGTGATATATTGGAGATACAGGATTTGGAGACGAAGAGAGGTTCCTCCGATGTTTGCATTGCAATTTCCTGACGTGACAAGTTGAAGAGTGTTGTGAAGGGATTTACGGGTGCTTGGATGACGAAATCGAAGATGGGGTAGAGTTATGAAATTAGTTTGTTCTTAAACCTTTTAAAAGGAACGTGATGGTGTCCGATGAGAAGAGACACGAAACTGAACACGTATGTTGATGAGAAACGAAATACACGGTGAAGGCCATGAAAGCAGAGCATCTTGAAACCGAGGAAAGCGAGGACGAACGTGGATTCTAAAGTTTGTTCGATGTGAAGGTTGGTTTAACACGACTGAAATGTATGGTATGGATGGAAAGAATATCTAATGTAAGAAGAAGACGGTGAGGCATATGGATGGGCTCTTGGAGCAAGAGCCCTTTAAGGAGATAGGTTATCTGATGGATCTTGTGAGCTTATTTCGCGTGGCTAGTAAGGAGTTAGGAGAAGAAGTCGATTCCGCTGAGGTAAACTTTAATGGTCTGAGTTTTGAGCTTTAGTTCTGAATGCGCAAAGGTTTTGAAACTGGTCAAGGTAATGAGGACAAAGCATAGAAAAGATATGTTGTTCTGGTGGTAAAAGTTGTGAAACAGGTCCACGCTGACCGTCAGGAAGACGAGTTGTGGGTGAAAGACTGTTAATGATGGAATTACAGAATCGATGAGCAGGGGTATGAAAGCCGGATTCATAAGTCGAATGACAGAGCTGAAGATGGAGGAATCGAATTAGGTTGTCTACAATTGGGCCAAGCTTCTGAACTTCTGGAAGAAAATTGAGAAAGGCATGTCGGCGATGGTATGGAAGGACCCAGAATGTGAGCTGCTTGGAGGACAAACATGTGTGACGAGAATGCCAGGTAAGACGACAGATGAAGGGCACGAGGATTGGAAAACTAGAGCAACCTTTGTCGACGTCAACAGCTGCGAGGTTGTTGGAATGAATAACGATGGGTTTACAGGACCGTTGGTGGCACCAAAAGATAACGGCTTCAACTATGGTTTGGATCTTGAAGAAAGCAGAAGATGTGGTTTGCTGGTGAACTCGTATTCACCCATGTAGTAACCCCCAAAATCGACCGTTGAAAAGGGGTCTCTCGAAACCCTCTTGAGTTCTATCAATATCTGAACGACCAGATGAAAGCAAGATAAGGAGTACAAGATCAGTGTAGTTACTGTCAAGTATCTTGTTGCGAAGATTAGGAGATGCTCAAGAAGGACATGATAAGAGAGAGCAAGGAAGTCGAATGGGAGAATTAGCCGTTGCTAAGATAAAAGTGAGTGGTTCTCACTGGGTTGAATTCAGTTGTGAGGTAACAGAAGATCGAAATGAGTGCTGAAAGTGTGGAGGAGATAAGGAATGAGGCATCCCAGTGACGTGATCTTTAAAACCTGAAAACTGCTGACATAGTTCTGAAAGGAACACTGACTGAGGAAGTGGCAACCCAGTGCCCAATGCCCCAACTGAAGCCAAGCGCTTGTTGCTGCGGAAAGAGAAAACTGCTGACGGCAGCATCTCGGTGCCTGGTGCCTCTGGTAATGTAGGCTGTCGTAGTTGTAAAGGGTGAACACTTAGGGGCGTTGACATCCCAGTGCCAAGTGCTTTTGACTGAAACGGACTGCAGCAGAAGAAAAAGCTGTTAGCAGTGGCATCTCTGTGCCTGATGCTCCAGCTAGCTGGCTGTTGAGTGTTCAAGGACGAATGGCCGCTTGGTAATGGCATCCGGGTGCCAAGTGCCTCGACTGAACAGACTGCAGCAGAAGAAAAAGCTGTTGGTCGTGGCATCTCGGTGCCTGTTGCTCCGGCTAACACTAGTGTTGTAATTGTTGGCAGAGAATTAACAGAGGCAGTGGCACCCGGGTGCCCGGTGCCCTGACAGAAACCCACTGCAGTTGCAGCGGAGCAGGAAGCAGGTGGCAGTGGCATCTCGGTGCCTGATGCTTCGGCTAACGGTGGCTGTTTGAATGTACGAAGATGAACGGCAGCTAGTAATAGCGTTCCGGTGCCATGAGCCTTGACTGAAAGACTGCGGCGGAAGAAAAGCTGTTAACAGAGGCATCTCGGTGCCTGATGCTTCAGCTGACGCTGGTTGTTGAATGTACGAAGATGAATGGCAGCTGGTAATAACATCCCGGTGCCATGAGCCTTGACTGAAAAGACTGCGGCAGGAGAAAAAGCTGTTAGCAGTGGCATCTCGGTGCCTGATGCTTCGGCTGACGCTGGCTGTTGAATGTACGAAGATGAATGGCAGCTGGCAATAACATCCCAGTTCCATGTGCCATGTGCCTCGACTGAAAAGACTGCGGCGGAAGAAAAGCTGTTAGCAGTGGCATCTCGGTGCCTGATGCTTCGGCTGACGCTGGCTGTTGGATGTACGAAGATGAACGGCAGCTGGTAATAACATCCCGGTGCCATGTGCCATGTGCCTCGACTGAAAAGACTGCGGCGGAAGAAAAGCTGTTAGCAGTGGCATCTCGGTGCTTGATGCTTCGGCTGACGCTTGCTGTTGAGTGTACGAAGATGGACGGCAGCTGGTAATAACATCCCGGTGCCATGTGCCTCGACTGAAAAGACTGCGGCAGAAGAAAAAGCTGTTAGCAGTGGCATCTCGGTGCCTGATGCTTCGGCTGACGCTGGCTGTTGAATGTACGAAGATGAACGGCAGCTGGTAATACCATCCTGGTGCCATGTGCCATGTGCCTCGACTGAAAAGACTGCGGCGGAAGAAAAGCTGTTAGCAGTGGCATCTCGGTGCCTGATGCTTTGGCTGACGCTTGCTGTTGAGTGTGCGATGATGAACGGCAGCTGGTAATAACATCCCGGTGCCATGTGCCTCAAATGAAAAGACTGCGGCAGAAGAAAAAGCTGTTGGTAGTGGCATCTCGGTGCCTGATGCTTCGGCTGACGCTGGCTGTTGAATGTACGAAGATGAACGGCAGCTGGTAATAACATCCCGGTGCCATGTGCCATGTGCCTCGACTGAAAAGACTGCGGGGGAAGAAAAGCTGTTAGCAGTGGCATCTCGGTGCCTGATGCTTCGGCTGATGCTGGCTGTTGAATGTACGAAGATGAACGGCAGCTGTTAATAACATCCCGGTGCCATGTGCCATGTGCCTCAACTGAAAAGACTGCGGTGGAAGAAAAGCTGTTAGCAGCGGCATCTCGGTGCCTGATGCTTCAGCTGACGCTGGCTGTTGAGTTTTAAATGATGAACAGCTGCTGGCAATGACATCCCGGTGCCAAGTGCCTCGGCTGAACATACTGCAGTGGAAGAACAAGCTGTTGGTAGTGGCATCTCGGTGCCTGATGCTCGGGCTAACACTGGTGTTGTAATTGTCGGCAGGGAAAAAACGGGCAATGACATCCCGGTGCCTGATGCCCTGACAGAAAACCGACTGCTGTTGCTGTGGAAGAATAAAGCAGGTGGCGGTGGCATCTCGGTGCCTGATGTGCTGGCTAAACCCGCCTGTTGTGTATTTTTTTTTTTTTTTTTTTTTTTTTTTTTTTTTTTTTTTTTTTAATTTATTTATTTTGACAAGGACAGCCCGGTGCCCAATGCCCTGACTGAAATAGACTGTGTTTGCTTGAAAGAGGAGAAGAAAGGGTGCTTGCAGTGGCATCTCGATGCCTGATGTTCTGGTTTACATTGGCTGTTGTAGCTGTTGGGGATGAACGGCCGGGCAATGAAGACCCAGTGTCACGACCATCGCTGCCTAGTGAAGTTTCTGGAAATAAAAAGTTAAAGTTAGTCCCCCCCCTCGGACAACCCGGTGTCCGATGCCCTGACTGATGCTGCTTAGTTCAATTACTGGGAATTAAATGTCAGAGATATAGGTCCTCTTGAGCCTGATACTCTAAATGACGAAAGTGATGTTGCGAGTGTTGAACTCAGTGGGTGGTGGCAACTCGGTGCCTGATGTCCTGACTGAATTTAGCTGTTGTGTATGTTAGAGCTGAAAAGCCAGGGGCAAGGGCAACCCGGTGCCCAATATCCTGTCTTTTGCTGCTTGGTAAAGTAGTTGGGTTGGACAAGCAGCTGGCAGAGGCATCCCGGTGCCGTAAACCAGCTGCAGCTGTTTAAAGGGTAGATTACATGAAGCAGTGACAACTCGGTGTCAGGGTTTCCTGAAGAGGTGGGTAGATGGTATAACTGATGAGTGGCTGCTAGTTAGGCTGGCTGCCTTGCAGTAGGTGCACAGAGTAGGTAAAAAGAGAGAAGGCCCTGAAAGATGCAGTCTACGGTTAAAGATGTATAGAGATTGTGTGTGCACTGACCCTTTAACTGGGGTGCCGCACATGTGCGTGATGACGTCACGCGGAGGTGGGTGGAGGTCCCGTGAGCGGCTGGAAGACGTGAGCCCGTTGAACAGTTTGTTTTGTTGTCTTTGGCTGAAACGGAACGTCAAGCCTAGTCTGATGATGTAGTTTAAAGCCGATGATCCGGAGGCCTGGCTGGAGCAAGGTGGTGCTCCCACCTGCGACGGAGTGAGAGGCGGAGAGTGTTGACACTGACGGGAGGGGCTGACAGCCGTTGGGAAGAAGCGGTAGGAGTACCGCGGCGACGGCGTGGAGCTGACGCTGAGCTGCTGAACGCTTCTTTGTTGAGGGAGGAAGGCTGAGAGGTGCTGATGATTCTTCTGCAAAACGGTAGCTCTGCATCCTGACGAGGGACGAACTCCGCGGAACGTGGACCGCCGAGAAGATTGTGAGGCAACAGTTGACAAGGTGGATTACCTTGCTAGCTGAGAGCGGGATCGAAGTTGCTTGGTCGGACGTCGAGTACTTTCGCAGTGTCCAAGTTGTTTTAGTGTCCTCCTGGTCCCCGAAAAGATCTTCGGACGTGGACAGAGTAATGAAGTCCATGGATACTTGAATGGTGAGTAAACTAAGCTATGCGGAATGTACTTTCTACGCGGTTTGGCGTATTGCTGGTTTGACGATTCTTTGTGCTTTGTTCGGCTGAAAGTCGCGTGCAATGGCGTACGAAACGAGAACGAACAAGACTAGTGAATTAGGAGGGTTTAAATACCGGAAGGGGTGTGGTTGAGGTGTGGTCCTGCTCCTGAAACTCTGCTTTAAGCTCCACTTAAAGTCAGTGTTACGCACATAGACAACACCTGAGTGGGCTGCTCACCCTTTTCACAGTCTACTGTATTTACCACTATAAGATCAACCTGCAGCGCCTGACGATCAGACAGAGTGATGCTGTGCCACGTCATTGCATACTGATTTAAGTGAGACGTGTTTTGATAAAGATGAACCATCTTTTGAAAATGAGTGTCATTAAAGCCACTGGACTGATCTTACTATCGCTAACGTTGCGTGTCATGCTTACTTGTCATTGTAGTAGTAACTTCGGGCGATTGCGTGTATGGACGCTGGAATGAGAGGAAAGCCTGTGGGGAAAAAAAAAAAAAAAAAAAAAAAGATACGACACTTTCAGCTTCAAACTTTTCTTCATCACGTCATTTTAAAGAGTGGGTTTTATGAGTAACAGCGCTGGGTGTTCATGTGCACTTTTTCAGTTTCAGTTTATTTAAGACCAGCATCTCGATTTCTCAACACAAAACATGGATTGTAATACAATACAGACACACCATTCATACAGCTCTTCCTCCAGTTCACCCCTACATCCCATCACAAGCTCTCAAAAACAGTCATAATAAAGAAAAGTAAATAAATAGATGGTAAAATAAGGAAAACACAAGAACATTGCAAAAATTACAATGGTATTTTTATTAATATTGTAAAACAACTGTATTTTCTAAAGCAAATGACCTTTTCAAGAACTGGGGGTAAAACCACAAGAGAAATGGGAAATTTATTTTGCCAGAAAAAAAAAAAAAAATCCATGACTAAACAGGTATGCATTTTGTGTATAATCTTTTCCTAAACGTGCTTTCTTGTATGAATTAACCCATGACCTCTTTTTCTCTGGTATTCTTTTCTGTGTATGTATGTGTATTTATGTATATATATACACAACTATGTTTGAAAAAGAAAAAATGCATAAAAACAAAACAAGACTGTGTAAAATTAAGATCTTGACCCGACATGTGACAGATGTCGACAGGGACCTGCTACTTTAATACACATGTTTTGGTCATGCCCAGAACTGAATAACTTTTGGGAATCTATTTTTGAGTATTTGTCTAAAACTTGCAACACTACATTAAAACCTTGTCCCATCATGGCCCTGTTTTGGGTGGCTTCAGGGGACGCAATCGCAATCCAATATGATAGCTTTCTGTGCTCTTATAGCTAGAAGGTTGATATTACTTAAATGGAAAGAACCAATGCCACCTGTATACGGACACTGGGTGAAAGAGGTCATGTACTTTGTCCAACTGGAAAAGATTCGATATACTGTAAAGGGATCTATTCAAAAATTCTTTGATGCATGGCAACCTTTCTTAGCTCACTTTGAAACTATGAATATGGATGGAGTTCAATTTTAGGGTGTAGCATGCAAGGTATTCATGGATATGTATATATGTTTTCCTTTTTTTTGTATATACGTTTGTGCTGGTAGTTAATATTTACATCTTGTTTTCTTACTGTCTGGCTACTGTTATCATATTGTTTATTCTCTGGTGTGAATATGTTCATCGTTCAATGTAAATACATATATGTTTTTACTACTACAACTATAACTATTAATAAAAAGACCTTGATTAAAAAAAAAAAAAAAAAAAGGGAAAAAAATAAGTGAGTTCAGGGTCCATCCAGATTCCTTTCAGACCGCTACATGTTTATATGGTGTTGAAATCCCTGACTGGGTCTGTAATTTGCTCGGATCTCGTTTAAAAAGTACAACAGACAGGATTACAGGCAGTGACACAACAAATGGTGGTGACTTACCCCAGCCTAAGAGATAGTACCACATGAGGTGCTGCTTCTCAGCAAACACAGCCACCACGATCAGAGTGTGCAGGTAGATTCCCTCACACAGCATCCAGAAGTAGTTACAGCCAAACAGGTACAGATGGATGAACTGGGACACTTTACAGCTGGTCTGGAGAGAAAAACAAACACTACGATTATCCCTTATCTTTCTGTTGTTTCCCTATGCTGTGCTCTATTTTTACCGCTATGTGAAATAAAGTTATCCAACAAATACCACTGAGCCCTGATCCCCAAAGTGCAGCTCTTTGAGAAGCTTTTGCCCTGATTTGCATCTAGATGCTCATACTCGAATGACAAATGGAACAGCTTAAACCGCATGCAAAAAAAGAAATCAATTCATAATACCAGGACATAAATAAAAGCGTGTTCTCACTGGATTTCGCTGCACCAGCTCCTGATTGTTCGCCACAGCTGTCAACCAAATGATGGTGATCACAGAGTTCAGAACAAAAGAAAAAAAGAGGTTTTTGTGAAGCGTGATCCTTTGGCAACTTAAACTCCTGCAAGAAGAGGAAGACGACAGTAAAACAAGGTGCCATTAACTTTCCCAAAGGAATGAGAGTTTAGTGTGAAGCGTTTCAAGAGGAGGTTTGTTTACTTACTTAAAATGGAAGAATATCCCGAGAGAAATTAGGAGGGATGTCAGTGATAGACCATGTCCGATCAGAGCCAAGTAGAAAAGATTCATGGCAGTCTGGGAGGAACAAAAGAACAAAATCTTTAAGTTTTTACTGTTTTCTACTTACATTCATCATTTTCTATCATTTTTTCTGCAGAGCTCCATTAAAGCTCAGCGCCAACAGAAACTCTTTTTATATCACTGTGTTTAAAGCCGTGTTATTAGTTGACCAACCACTCTGCCTTCATTGGTGTGCTCATTGCAGCGGGTGTAGTTGGTCCAAGTTCGGTTGCTCTCTGGATGCTGGAACCAATGACCACTGTCCGTGCAGATCTTTGTCGCCATTTCTGTGTAAAAAAGAAAAAAAAAAAAAAAAAAAGCTGTTAAAAGAAAACAGTTTTAAAGTTCTGTTGTTTTGCAGAAGAGCTGTTTTGAAACCATAAAAAGTTACTCTTCACCCTTTACTGCTGTCACCCTTTACTGCTGAACGTATCATATGTGATACATAAGTTTCATGTCTCATCAACATGATAAATATTTTCATTGGAAACCTGAAAAAAAAAAAAGTGGATTATCATTTCACTACAGGCAGCTGGAGTTGTATTTTGGCCCTTTTTCAAAAATTCCTGCTCTCATGAAATCATCCACACGTTTTTTTTTCAGGAAAATCATTCATAATTTTCAATAAGTTGTAGTAAGAATAACATCTTAATTGTGACTCCTTTTTTTTTTAAGTATTTTCTACATTGAATGAATGCACATTTACTAAAAACTTTACTCAAAAAGGAAAGAAAAAAAGTAGCTAAAACTGCAATTTATCAAAATGCAATACAAAAAAATATCATAAGATATTGTATTTTTTGTGTATTTCATTAAAATGGTTAATAAACATCTCGGTTTCAAAAATTTGAATTTTTTGGCAGTTTTTTTTGTTTGTTTGTTTTTGATGGGTCAGGGTTGACAGGGTTAAAATTCAAAGCATGAGTTCCTGTCACACTGTTTAAAAGTGATTTCGTAGTCTAATAAAATCTTTATCCTGTTCTGAAACTCCACGAGTCAAACACATATTAATTAACATGAAAACCCCGCAAGCAGTGATAAGAGCAGCTGACGCATTTAAGCTTTTGAACTTTTAATTTATGAACCACTGCGTACACATCACCGCTGTTACTCAAAAGCTTGCAGTATGATGCCCATGTTGGATTTAGAAGTCTTTCTTTGTCAGGCAGCACAAATGCTGAGTCTAAATTTGCTGGTCTGTAAAATCTTGTATTTCACAGATGTTTCTTGTATCCAATGACTGGACAAGATGTCCACATTTCTTCTGCCCCCCAAATATGGAAACTCTACCCTTCTGAAGAGCATCATGACAAACGAAAAATCAAGCATTACTGGAGCTTTACCCAAGTGAAATTGGAGAACAACACAAAACAACATGGCAACACTGAGTTGCCGGGATTCCACTTAAAAAAAAACAAGTGGAACCAAACATGTTCGCTGGTTTGGCACAGCTTTGGATAGACCGAAGGTCACTGATCTTACCTGAGGGATCAAAATCCTGGAAGTAGTCCGGGCAGTGCTGCTCAGAAGTGAAACCTGTTCGGCTGTCATCCCAACACAGCCAGCCATCCCAAGTACGATTACACATGGGCTCTAAAAGCACAGGAAGGGTGTTAAGATCATTCAAAATATCTTTACACAAAAAAGGGTTTAGTTTCTATTAAATTATGCAGACTTTAAATGATTTATCATATTCAGAAAACATGAAATGACAAACATGACTTTTCCAGTTGTGACTTGGATTCAGTAATTTACCTTCTCTGCCATTGGTGTCGTCCTTCATTATCTTCTGATAGCATTCAAACTGTGCCGTGACGATCTTGTTCCTGGTGAGACCCATGTCATGGTAGACGTTGGATGAATGCTGCTGATGGGTTTCATTGACCTCCATGCTCGCCCTCACAAAAATCTGCGTGCAAAAAGAGAAAAAGGTGTTTAAAAGATATGGAACACAAATCTGCACTTCTGGAGTACGATTGTACAAAGGACTCAAGACTTCCCTATAGAAATACATACAGCTCAGTAAATATGAGGCATAAATATGAATACAAAACACAAGTGCATCTATAAAGAGAGCCAAAAACCATCCACCACCCCATCACAACCCCTTCCTTTGGCCTGTGGCCTGAGTAGCCTGATCTGGATATGAAAGAGGTTTTAAACCGATTGAGCTATCTCTTGTTGGATCTAATTGGGAGCCTGGAGCGTGGACCAAACTGGAGCAGCTCATATCTAGAGAACAGGACATGTGAGGGGTCAGGTTTTAGAAAGACACAACTGAGAGTCAAAGATACACAAACTTTCATGAATCCATTTTTTTGTTTTTTCGTGGAAAGTACGACGTCTCCTTGGAGCTAATGCCAAACCAGTGTTTTTACTTAGTTTTAATGTTTTATTACTGTTTTTATTTCTTTCGCAAAATATCTTCCAAAGTAAACTAAAACTGACTTAATGATTTATGAGTCAAATTAAGGCAATGCTCATTAGTGGATGTCAGAACCTTAAAAGAAATGTTAGGCAGTTTCCCTTTCAAAAAGAAGACAAATGAAGCAGTTTTACCTTTGTTAGATTACACAGCAGAACCACGGCCACCATCCAGCTCCGCCCGATGCTCTCCATCTTCCTTTTGGCCATGTTGAAGCTGGTCGATCATCCACCAGCAGCACTAACACTGCAGAAGAGAAGAAACAATTAGCCCTGTCATTAAACCGCAATAAAAGGTGCCATAAAGGCCACTGAATGTTTCACTTGTCTTTTTAATCAGCCATGACAGCGCACCAAGCTGTGATAAAACGATCTATGTTAGAAGGCATAAACAGCCATGAAAGGAATTGATTTGACCTTAGATCTGCAGGGCTCTGGTTCCATCTCAGTATGCCCACTTTAACCACTTCAGCTCTGGCTACAACGTTCGCTCCATGATCTCTTGACCTTGTTGACTTTAAACTGACTGTTACAGCCATAAAGTGTCAATACAGAATAAAAAGGAGCAATTGAAACAACATGGAGATCTCGGACTACGTCCACACGAAGCCTAAAAGGGTTTCATTCTTTCTTGTATCAAAAAAGTTTGCTGTAAACGTAGAACTCTCACAAGAAATATGGGCATCCAGACGAAAGCGCTGAAACCTCCAGGCCTGTAGGTGGCGCTGTGACACTGCCACAAAGTCCACCAAAAACAGAGAGTGACACACGGAGCGTGCGCATTTGGCTCGTGCAAAGACGGCGGTGACTACAAGAAGTAAATGAGAGGTGGGGGCATTGCGTCATCAGTTCAGAAAATACCAGACAGTTTGTCAACATGGAACCAAAACGATGCACCGTTTCAGATTTATCCACTCTGGAACACGGTTTAAAAAATCATCAAATTCAGGCAGCCAAAACTCCGTCTCTGTTTGGATAAAACGTGCATACAATAAAGAACTTTTGCGGGATACCTAAACCCGTCTTCATCTGGACAGCCCCTTGGTTTGTTATACAATATCTATGGCTGACAGATTTAAATATCTATCTCTCTACATGTAAAGCATAGATCTATTTTTGATTGCACCTGTTGGGTCAGTTTGGAGTTAAACATACGCACAGTGCTTGTATATTGGCTTTATTAAAGAACACCACAGCTGACATAACAAGCAGCTGGATCCATCCCAACAGGACTCCAGAGACCTCAGGAAGTTCTGTTTCCCTGGTAAAAACATTTGAGGCTTATGACACCATCCTCTCAGTGCTGTTATCTTTTCATTTAGCCATATCGCCCATGTTCTGTGTCATTAATGCTTCAGCATGAGCCAATGCTCCCACACTGTTGAGTTAACAAGAAACCCTGAACAGCACATGATGCAAATCTTCAGGCCAGGTTCTGAAGCAGCATTACTTCCACTTTAAACATATACAATATTTGTTTTTCTTCTCCAGGCAATAAAGGAACAAAGAAACATACAGGATGAGACACAGAACACCTGATCCCTGAATGACACTAAAGTAGGTACACGGTGTTCAGGGGAAGATTACACCTCATCATGAAGCAACAGCTAATAATGTTTCTCATCCCCAGAGGGAACTGGGTCATCATGTGTGTTTGCATCTTTGCAAGTCCAATTAAAACTGGTGAAATGTTACAGATTAGCATACACTGCACAGGGGAACGGCGGAGGGCACTTATGAGGCAAACAATCCCAAGGAGCAGATGTTTAAGCACAGAAATACTTGTGAAATGGCAAAAATGAAGCAGGTGGTGTGTTCAGGAGTTCATCATTATGGTCTTCTTAGCGCTGAGATCTGAGATTACCCATGACATTGTTAGAATCAGTGATTTCTGGTAACAGTTTGTGAGCTTTGGGGATGTAAATTTGCATAAAAAGCAGACAGAAAAAGCAGATTTCTGCAAATTTATCATCAGGGGAAGTTTAAAACATGAAGACGTTGCAAAGAGACTGCCTGAATTATACTGAATAAGAAGGGAAATGCCCTATCACATAGAGCCCTTGGTGCGTTGTTATTGCAGATGAAGTGTCAGTTGGCGTCCCCTTAGATAATCAAAGAAAGAGGATTTTGGGATGAAAAGAAGATGATATATGCTTGTGGAATTGTTCTGGACTTGTAATGGGTCATTGAGCCTGTAATATTGTGTAGGCTTACACACAATGTGTACTTCTTTTTTTTTGGTCAAATATTTTTATTAAATTTTTCCATTTTGAGGGAGGATACAGAAACGAAAAGGACATTATAAATGTACATCAGTGGTCATATCTCAAAAGTTTAAAACTTTGATTAAAAAAAAAGAAAGAAAGAAAAGGTCTCCTTAGAAACCATAGTGCATTAGAAGATGAATAACTCTACCCAGCCCAAACAACCCATTCAATCACACACATTCATACAACAAGTGACAGAGAGGACAAGGCAATACAATCAAGTATTGGAAAAAAATTAACAGGAGGGGAAATGATATAGTAGAGAAAAAAATAAAATAAAATAAAACAAAACAAAATAAAATAAAACAAAATTAAATTAAATTAAATTAAATTAATAAATAAATAAATAAATAAATAAATAAATAAATAAATAAATAAATAAATAAATAAAACAAATAATAAATAAATGAATAAATAAATAAATAAAAAAATATAAAAAGAGAGAGAGAGTAACAATGTGTATTTCTAAAGCTGAAAATTATGCAAGACACATGTAACGCAGGCAAAGTGTGTGTGTGCGTCACTCTTTGGCTTCTGGAGAGACGTTCTGAAGTCCTCTGATGGATTGGTAAGGCTGTTGTCATTTTGCAGCCAGCCTAAAGTGGATATTTGAGGAACTGTAGTTTTATCTGTATCGGTTCTGCGTTGGCTCCATTTTTTATCTCTGGAGTCTGATGCTTGATTTGACCCTGTGCATTCTTACATGCCTCCTCAAGCCTCCTCGAGTCTCCTTGCAACTAAAACTGCATCACACATGGGAGGAGGAGGAGGGGAGGGCTTACCGAAAGTGGGGTTGTAAAACGTTACGGTGATGTGCAAATTAGAAACAGCTGGGAAAGGATCAGCTGCTCAGTCACATATGCTGGACACAAACACACACACACAGAGATCATCAGATACACACACACATACACACACACACTCGTCTGTTACAGTCCCCCAGCTGTTTCTTGGAAAAGGCTGTTTTTCCACACATAAGCAGGCTGCTGCCCACAGACTGTATCTTGTCATGTGGCCGTACAGAACATACTTTACATAATGCTCTCCCAGTGCCATCTTGAATGTTAATTTAATTAAAATGAGAGGTAATTCCTGGGGATTTTGACGAACATTTATCAAACTGAACCTGTCTGCACTGAAGGCTGGAGTGAGGACAATCTGACCCATCCCATATAAATGAAATGGATTCGTCATGGAGATGAGATGGGTTTTCTTTTTCCCCCCAATATAAATACCTTGTTTATGACAAAACTACCAATCTCACATGACGCCCACATGCTGCTGCTCGAAAGTCATTACAGAAAGGAAGCTGCTCTGTTGTCATTTTGGGAAAATTGACTTCCTCACAATAAAGGTACAGTATGTTAAAAAAAAAAACCTGTGGATAAAGTGGAATGATTTGAAAGTCCACTCTGGTAAACAGTGGCGCCACTTCTCAATTTAACCCCTTCTTTTCTGTGTACCAGGACTTATTTCCAGCTGACACTACCCTTCCTTGCCCTTTGCACATCCCAGTTTCTGTTGGAGGCTCAAACCCACTACCCATAGTGCACTATGTGCCCCTTATGTGTTTCCTCTTGAAGATGTTAAAATAACGCAAACCTGCATGACTTGTTCAGTAGAGACTCACAAGTCTTTACCTTGAGGGAAAAAAATGAGACAAATCTGAGAAAATGAAGATGAAAACAATGTAAGCCTGACTGTCCTCTTCTTTTCATCTCTGTTTCTGCATTAAAGGTGGAGTAAACTTGTTTTCAGAGCTCTCCAGAGTCCTCTGGTGAAGACCAAAAAATGTGTTTGAACCACACATCAAAGCATGGACACATACTTTACATAACCACATCGGAACTTTGGTTGATACATGGTTTCTCCATCACATCGGAAATGTGTACTGCATTGCAGGATGTGCAGTTATACGACTTGAAACACACCACCATTGTCTGTTTTTCATGTTTCAGCTGCAATAAATGTCTGATATCTCTTTAATACCCATCCCAAGATCCCCTCCGCCCCCCCTCCTCCACCTTCGGACTTAAACACACAGAGAAAACTGACCACTGTGTTTGCAAAGTGTGTATGTGTGTCGCATCATTGTAAAATGTAAACATGTCGCAGCACTGCCGCTGTAACAGACAACCAAGCAAATGTTTGGACAAGGAAGATCAATTTCCAGACAGTTTTCACGTTTGTTCCGGTGTTTGTTAGCATAGCAGACTGGACCAAACACTGATTACCGTTCGGTTTCCATGCCTGAAGTGAAAGTACAGCACAGCGTTTTAAAAAAATAAACATAACAAGCAAATAAAAGGATGATGTTCCACAAATCCAAACCCCCGAAAACAAAAGCCGCTGACGCTACAACCCCTTGCTACTTTCAACTCAGAGCTTATCAACCTCGACAAAGGCACAACACTTGATTACTGGTCTGTGTGGGTCATCTCCACCCAACCACCAACCAGCACTAACTGTGGGTGGTCCACTATTATGTGTAGGGCCTCAGAGTGTTTCACACAAGTGGTTAGTCACATACACTGCCCAAGAGTTGACGTCACCCATTATGTCACTCAGCCTGCAGAGAAGATACCTGGAAAAACCGGCCTGTGCGGAGCAGTTGTCATGTTCTCGCCCTGTGCCAGGGATCAGCCCGTGCTTATCACTGCCCCTGAGAGATGTTGTGCTGCCCCTCTGCTGTAAACATCCTTCTGTCCTGACAGGAAGTTTGGCGCCCCATACGTTGAGGTTCTGCCCCGTGGCGTTCGGATGTGCATTAGGCTGGCCTGTATCATAACATATCTGCCCTTTGTACAACAGGAAATCAAATTAAATGGAGGAGCCATGAGAACAGATAAGACTGGATCACTGTTCATATATTTAATGTACTTTAACTGCACATGACAGATAAACCTGTTTAAAGAGTAGTACTAGGTTTTCTGTAATAGTGCTAGTAGGCTTTTTCTTTTGAAGCAGCATGAGGCAAGGAGGCAGAAAATAAACCCTGAACTGTAAATCTGCAGTGTTTACATGATTCTGTTATCTGCCCTTTAAAAGCCCGAGCAGATAAATGATGGTCACCGGAGAATTGTGTGCATCTTATATAAACAAGAGACAAGAAAAGCTCAGCATGGAAATAAATGCAGTTGTGCTTGGTGATTCAGATGACCCAGGGTCTTCTATCATTCAGATCAACAGTGGGAGTCAGGAAACCTTTGGTTCAGGGATGTGTGTCCAGATTTACCACCTCAATCCAAATGAAGTTGGAATGTTGTGTACAACATAACAATAAAAACAGAATACAATGATTTATAAATCCTAATTAATCTATATTAACTGAATACACTACAAAGACAAGATATTTATTGTTCAAAACATAGACTGTAAAAAAAAATGGACGTCATCTCACTCAGCTTAAACTGCTCCCCCTGGTGGCTGGCTGCAGTACAAGTCAAAAAACTAAAAAGAAAAATACATCAGGAAGGAGAGTTAAGAAGAGATTAGACCAGCAAAAGAAAAAAAACATTATTTTTGTCACCCGCTTCCACTCAGATTTTCCCAGAGTCCCTTGAAAGTGTTTACTCTAGACTCTGGCTGCACAATGGCGGCCAATGGCAGCTCCTGTGACGGAGGTTTTTTTGGCTTCAAAACTGTACAATGATAAAAGGCGGAGCCACTCTGTCCGTTCTATATACAGCCTATGGTTCAAACTGATAAAGTTTATTGTTTGTTTTTCTTTTTCAAATATTCAGTCATTTTGAATTTGATGCCTGCAAGATGTTCCCAAAAAGATGGGACGGGGTCAACAAAAGACTTACTTGCCATTACTTCAAGAAGAAGAAGAAGAAGAAGAAGAAGAAGAAGAAGAAGAAGAAGAAGAAGAAGAAGAAGAAGAAGAAGAAGAAGAAGATCTCTGTGATATTGCTAGGGATAGCAAAGGATCATACTAAAGATTTTAAGAATAGAAGTACCACCCTTGTCTCCCTCCTCGTTCCCCCCACCCCCCACCCCATCATCTGACACTGTAATTTCTTCCCCCTTCTTTTCCCTTTTCTTCTTCCTCTTTTTTTCTTTTCTTTTCTTTTTGTCACTTAGGTGTTGCACGGCCCCCTCTGGCTTAGAGTGGGAAATTTCCAATAAATAAAGTTTGCTAGTTTAGTTTCCAGAGAGGGCTGATTACGGTCACTGAAATGCAGTGAAAAACAAAACTTTCAGCTGCAAAATAAAAACTGCATTAACCTCAGAAAGAGTTGATCCCTCATATGGTATTAAACTATGAGAATAATGCAGACAAGGAAAAAAATAAAGAAGAAGTCTAACAGTGCTACTGGATTTCTTGATTTCAGAAATATATCACAACTTAAACGTGAAGAGTTAACAGAGACAATAGATTTCTCCAACAGGGGGCACCAAAGGTAAATCAAACCAAGAGTTCCTTAGAGGAGCTTTAAAGGGAGCCACCACAAGAGGACTCAGCCGTTAGCACTCATTTAGCAGTCATTTTTACCAAGCAGCAGATTTGTAAAAAAAAAACAAAAACAAAAAAAAACAGTGTAGTATTCATTTAGGGTTTCAGATAGTTTTCTGACAGCGTCATGATCACAAAGTTTCTTCACCAAGAATTCTTCTACATTATCTACAAAGACGGTCTGTGCTGCTTAGCCCTCATACGGCTGCATCAGCACTTTGAAAGTTTGCTGGAAAAAGTCAGCATTGATTGTGCAGTAATAAATTGCAGCAGCATCCCGGTGAGTGATTCAGTAGCTTCAGCAGAGAAACTGCTGCAAAGAAATGGAGGAAAAAAAATCAACTCTTCATCAAGTTTAGTTCAGGCACTGGTTTGATGATGTAAACTGTTGAAATATGTGACATAACAAGTTGGAGTAAAACAGTATATGAGAAGAAATGTGATGATCAGGACAAAATGTGCTGATGTGATAATGTACACCTCCCTTTTGGCAGTATCATAACACGCTTCTGCTGAGGTATTTCAACACTGTGTGTATAATGAATCCACTCATGTGGGTTTCTGTGTGCTGAAATGTGGCTGTCATCATGAGGGCAACATAAAAGACGGTTTCATCGCCTTTGAAAAAACACATGCTGTTATCATGTATGGCATCAAAAGACCAGAATCACTCACAGACAGTGAGAGGTGTGCAGGAGTTAGAGAATCTCATACTAATAAGAAAAACGTGCAAGTGCATTTGTAAGAGACGGAGGACATGATGTTGAAAAAAGTTCCCATGATGTCCTTTACTTGATAAAAGTACAAAGTAGCCACAGATTCTGAAAAAGAAGTCTGGACCGTAAGGGGGAAGAAGGAGCGGGATCTGTTTCCAGCCGGCTTGGTCTCCCACTGTGGGCTGTCATTCTGTGAGAACAAGAAAGCTGAAGATTGGACTAATAAGATAGAAAAGAATGTATGGAACAGGAAATTCGAAGAAAACCCAAAACTGTCTGCTTGAAATGGAGACATACAAAGAAAAGGTTTTTAAGAATCAGTGCGGAAACATGGCCCCTGTCAGAGCTTCCTTCCTTAATCAACAGGACCAAATATAGCCACGGGGTCAGCTGTACATTTAAAGTAATCTTTCCCATGTGACTGAAAAATCGTCTGAATTAGAGTCCTACATCTCGCGCTCAGATGTTTCCAAGGCCCAGGACATGAGAGCAGACCTCATGCAAACCTCAGAGTTGCCAAGGGCACATCCAGATGTCAGAGAAAACAATAACAATCCCACACAGATGTGAGGGAGGAGTCCTCTTTTGTTGCATGAAAAGACCTCCTCAACTCTAAACCCCTTCACACCCCCTCCCCCGACCCTGACTGATGCACGCAATATTCTTTGCATTAACACAGCGAGAGGGAGGATGTGTTTCAGTGCAGAAATCAGCCCAGATGCCTGAGTATTCATGTCATTGCACTCACGCCCTCACTGCCAGCGTGCCAACGTTCTCAGGGCAAGCACATGGATCTGCTTACAACAATAGTGCTTCAATGAGGGAAAAGATGCAGTATCACACCCGCAGCAGACAGGAGAGGCTCGCTCTGGTGGTTAACGTGTTATCACCAGGCATTCACGGTGGTCAGCAAAGCCCCTAAGGGTGTGCACTTACAGAACGGATGATGCAGTCCAGTATCCGCAGGACTTATGAATATTGAAAGATTCTGTCACACACAATTTTATTCACAAGCTAGAGCAGAACATAGTGTGCCCTTTAAAGTCATGAGGTACATGGGAAACGAGTGGAAGGCTAGAATGGTGGACGGACGATGAGTTCATGGATCAAGTTCTTGCCTCTTTATATCTTTCTCTGTCTCCAGTAGCCCTGACCATCACTGAGGCAGTTTTCTGTCAAAGTCACTATTTTATGGTTTCATCCTTTAGCACTGAATGAAACCTGTTTTTACTGCATCATTAAACATGAATGTCAAGTATACTGTCTGAAAATGGCCGTGTGCTATGGTCAGCAGTTATACTCTCAGCTGGTTAAAAGATTTAACAATACCATCAGTCAGTGAGTCTCCTATAGTATGAATACTCTTCTGAGACCAAAGAAGAAATGCACGGTCTTACAGACCAGGAGGGAAGTCTGGGTTTAGATGAATCGGAGTAAGTAGAGAGAGGGAATCCTGCTGAGTCCCTGTTTTATTAATAATTCTCCAAACCTTTAATGTGTTTTGGACCTTGTACCTTGCCTGACACATATTTTTTAGAAATGTACAGAATATGACGAAGGGGGATTGGGTTGAGAGGGGCAGACTCGATGCTTAATCATGTGGACTGGTGACCATTTCTAAACCATTCCCAGAGATGGCGGCAAAGCCAAGCCAGTTGATAATATTTAATATTCGGAAGTGATAGCCCTCCCTCTTCTGAATCGAGTTGTAGCTTTTGTAATTTCAATCTGGGTCACTTGTTTCTCCACAAAAAGGACGATAATGAACTTTTTAGGATTGTGAGTGACTTTATAGTCAGAAGAACTTAAGGTTGTTTGTTACACCACATTGGTTTTTATTGTTTTAGAGAGTTTTTTATTTATTTATTTTTTTTACTTTTTATAGTTTTTATTGCTTTATATATTTATTGTTATTTTTATTGTCATTATTGGCTCCCCACAGTGTCAGGGCCTCTCTTTCTATTGATGATGGGCTGTGACTATAAATATTGTATTATTAAATGAATGAACTGATTGTGTGATGTAAGGTGTCGTTTATGAGCAGCACTGCACTGTGTCCATGACAAATTTCCCCCTGGAACAATAAAGTTTATCCTTATCTTTAACGTGAAAAAAAAATGTGAAAAGATGAGCTAAAATATTTTCAAACTTTTTTTTAAGAGTCCATATAAATTCACAAACACAGGTGAGTCACTCTGTATCGAACGGCTCTGAAAGAGATCTACCGTTTAAATGTGAGATCTGAACAGCAAATAATGTCCCATTGTAGCCACACATTTAGCGCCTGATCCCTACAGTCTGGTAAAAAAAAAATAAAATTCAAAGCTATTTCATCTACTGACGGGTACCAGTGTGGAAAGCTGCCAGACAAAGCAGATTTATCAAAGAGAGAGTGGACACCAGTCACAGCTCACTGATGGAGACAAATGGCTTGTTATTGTATAAGGATGACTGCTTAACATCACACAGTTATGTCCTCTAAACAGAGCACCAAAACCTGCTGTGAGTGTTGTTGCTTCGTGACTGTTCCTCTATCTGAAATGCTAAAAATGTCTCCCCTGTAAAACTGTAGTGAGGATTCATTTCCTCTGTTTTATCCATAGTTCATCCAAACTCTTTTATCTTCTTCCAGCTTTCAAATGAACTCCAAGTGCAAACATTTCCTGAGGAGGCAGGTTGAAATCTGAATCATTTTCTTGCAGATATTTAAACCAGAAGACTGTTACCACCCAAAAATGTATGCTTGACTTAGCTTAGCATAAAAAAGAGCTAAAGAGCTAGCCGCGCACTGGTTGTCAAAGTTAAATGAATTATTGCTGGAAAGTTGTACAATGATACACCACAGTTCAGCTCTGCACAGTATTGTTTTTGAAATAAAATACTGATTTCTTAAGCTATATGAGAACTGTATCCCTACCATCGGAATAATGATGGATTGCTGTATCAACGTTTGAAAGGATATTCAAAAAAAAGAAGTCAAAAAAAGCAACAAACCCTCCATTAATTTAGAGAGAAAGCAGAGGAGAGGAAATCCAACTTGGTTTTCTTTTCTCCTTCTCCATTAATCATCTCAACATCCCATAGATTTATTTTGTGATCCTTTTGAGGCAGCCTGAGATAAAGTGCCCAAAATTAGCTCCACTTGGGCTGGCTAAAACTGTACTCTCATAAATCATTCACAGGTGCTAGAGTTTTACTTTTGCTGGTTAAAAATTTGGACTTTTCTCTAAAGTGTCTGTGAGGATTATCTGTTTGAGGTGGATCACAGTGACACCTTTTGGCTGCAATCATGTGGACACTGTTGTGATGACACGACTCTTAACAAGGCGTGTGTTTGTTTTGGAAATGAATGGAGATCAGATCTTCTTTTTAACACTACTTTTCTTTGTTCAAGACAACTTTTTACCGGATACAACGTGACGAGGTAAGGTATTTATCAACAGTTACACAGCGCTGTTGTTTGAAACGTGACAACATGCAAACTTTGTCTGTTTGTGGTGCTCTGGGACGTAGCCGTAGGCTAACGTGTAACGTTAGTGAAGACCTCATTTACCAATCAGAGCTAACGTAACCTCACTCTTCATTTTATTGACTGACTCTCAAGTTTGATCAGATCACTGCAGAATAACTGCTTCATGTTGGTTTGAATGAACATTATCACGAATAGCTTAGCTTGTGGTTTAGCCTTTAGTTTGTGGTTTAGCCTTTATAGCTCATGTTTTAGCCTTTAGCCTGTGCTCTATCACTCCCCTGTTTAGCTTTCTTCTTCTCTTCTGTCTTTTTTCTGTCTGACAGTTCAGCTCCAGTCTCCACCATCACTACTAAATTAATCACAGAAATTGTTTTCAGCAGAGAAAAACACAGATCTCTTAGAAAGTCCTCACAGGGACTTTATTGTGAACATGAAAAGCTCTACCTAAACTTGTATTCTTACATCATGTGGATGTTATTCGTACTCAAGTTAAGAGGGTGACTTGTTTTCCCACTGCCTGGATAAAGTTACAATTTTTGTTTTTGCCTGCCAGAACTTCTTAGGGTCATTAATTATTGTAATGCCTTTTGCTGTTTAATCCAGCTAAACAGCAGAACAAAAACAACCATTGACAAAAGTCTGGCGCTTTACTCTTTCTGAAGCCAACTTGATGTTTTTTACACTTTGTCCTGTTAATCAGTCCGCCTTGGAAACACAGACAGACTGATTTTGTTACTGGATCAGAGACAGGCTGACTGTTTTGTAAATCTAGACCAAAGCTAAATATCTGCAAACTAAATGTAAATACTTAGGAGGAAAATATGGATGTTCTCATGTTATTCTCACTGACAAAGTGCTGTCTCCAAATCACAGAGTAAGTGTGCTGCTGTGTGTCAAAAGGCACAGTTGCAGAGACTTCCTTCCTTCGACTCAATGAGCTGGATAGCATGCATCATCATTATTTTAGCAGCCCACAAACATGGCAGACAGCATGGTCCTCTCTGGTTACGTTATAAGCAGGTTAAGAGTGCTAAAGGTCTTACCGTAGGACGAGGATCTTATTCCAGAGGCTTCTAGTCTACGCATAGGAAAAAATAGCACAAATACCTCGATAAAAATACACAAGTTAAAAATAAAACCGGTTCCATCATGTGTTGCACCTGCATAGCTGCCACTGATTCTCCTTGGTGTTAATGTAAATGTTTTGACTGAGCCCTACACCTTCCGGGCAGCGATTAAAATAGCATAATCAGTTGGGCATACGATCAGCCTGGTGGGAAAGTGAGGCTAATTCCACTGACTCTTTCCAGCCCATAGGTTCACATTTTCACAGGTCAATCAACTTCCTTTGTTGAGGGCAGGAAGGCCACTGATGGGCTGTTGTGCTTCACATGAGCTTCACAGCAGGGGTTTTGTATCATTCTGTTACAAGTTTCAAACCTATGACTCTTGATGTGATTAAGAGATGATTTTTAAGATGATTTCAAGACTGAAAGTGTTTAAACAGGCGCCTTATTAATTTTGCATATTTTGTTAAGGTGAAAGGAAAAGGATCTACCTGTAGGTGTATGTCTTTAGAATCCTCTGACTCACATAAAAAAAAAAAAAAACATTTCTTCTCCTTTATGGTATCACTCTTTAAGTTTATCCTCCCTTTGTTATTCAGATAATCCAAATATTTCAGTATCACTCACTAATCTAAAAAAAAAAGGAGAAGGCCAGATTAAAAGTCTAATAAAGACTTTAAATGGCTCAATATACACTCACTGCCCACTTTATTACGTACACCTGTTCCTCTGCTTGTTAACACAACTATCTAATCAGCCAATCACATGGCAGCAATTAAATGCATTAAGGCACATGAAGAAGACCTGCTGAAGTTCAAAGTTACTTTGAATTAAGGCTGGTCGATATGGCCTGAAAATAAAATCTGATTTTTTTCCCAAAACACTGGATTTATAATTTTAATTGATTTTTCGCTCTCAAAACAAAACAAAACAAAAAACAAAAACAAAAACAAAAAAACAACAACAACGAAAAAACCCCACTCCCAGTTATCTAAAAATTACATGAATCAAGTTTTCCCAAACCAAACTGAATTTCCCTCTTAGAGTTAAAGTGTGTCATAAAATGTTGATTATGTAGTTCAAATGTAGGCAGGATTGACATAAACACTCAAGGCTGAGTATTTTCACATTACATTAACACAAAACTTTCTAATCATTATTCAATAAAAAAAAAAAAAAAATAAGCCTTTTAAAGTCCTTGTACTAAGGCAAGAAAAAAATCTTGATTTTTTTATTTTTTAAATCTTCAGCAGAAAATAATTCAAATTAATCGATTTAATTGGTATGTTGCCCTGCCCTACTTTGAATGGCCTTTAAGGGGCTGGAACCAGAAAACATAAAAAAAAAAATCTTCAAAAAAATGACTGAAATGATTAAGAGTTCATCATCAAAGCTGATTAAGTTACTCTTGATGGATTAATAACTGCATCTTTTGTACCTCCATTCAAACACTGACTGAACTTGAACTTATATAAAAGAGCAATCAGATAGTCTTCTCCAAAGATGACAACATTTCTATAAGAATCTTTTTAGTTAACGCATATTTTCTAACTGCATTAGTCGTACCGCAGAGGACACTCAGGGTCTTCCGGGACTGATATGAGAGGTTCCCTTCTGGAATTGCCACGACTAAAATAACCCTGGAGCGCGGTCAGATTTACTGCTGCTAAAAGACGGCCTCCCGAGGAAACGAGGGAATATCCTCCATGTGCCTGCTGTGGGCCCTAGACTTGACCTCCAAGAGAGCTATTCACGTCACGACTAGCAGGCTCAAGTTGCTCGGTATGCCCTGGGTTTGTGTCACAAAAACATTTAGCTGCAAACATGAGTGAACTCTTTAAAGAATGTGTAAAAGTTCACAGACATCCAGTTAATTTGCATGCTGTGGTAGAAATGCATGCAGTTTCAACTGGACTCATGAAAGTATGTTTTTATTCTTCTTTCTCGGATTGTGTCAAAGCAAATGAAACGTGTTGCCAGCTCCTTAATGAGCAAATACAACCTCCTGCAAGAGTGAGACTCTCATGCCATCCGAAATGAGGTTTACAGCTGAGTCACTCAATCATTTGTGCCAAGACTGACATGAAGAGTGCAGACAATCTCACAATGTGTTTAAAGTGGCACAGAGTAATTTGGCCCTTTAATTAACTTTACAAAACAATTAACTGCGATCATATGGAGAGGATTTTGGCACGGCTTACGGCAGCTTGAGTTTGACAATAATAACGGTCCCATTTTCACAGAAGAGTAACTTAGCTAATTGGAAATTCAGCAGAGATGTTTGCAGCTCACATTTGCTCATCGCAGCAGAAAATGCATGACGGAAAAATAGACTGAAGCAGTGAAACGAGTTTTCAGAGCAAACATCAAAAAAAGATGCTATGCTAGTTTTTTTTATTTTCTTCTTCTTCCAGCACAAAGGTTTCAAAACTTGTGAACACAATGTGAAGACTATCCAGTACTGCGTGTTCACCTTTGGAAGACAAAGACACTCAGAGCTTTCAGGGGACCATTTCCTCTCTTCCGTATGCCAGAGGCCCCCTCCCACACAGTAAATCAGGGAGCCTGTGTCACCGACAGTTTGTTTGGCTCTCACAAACATGGAACACCCTTAGAAACCGCACAAGCTCTTTTCGCTGTCCTGCACAAAAAGCACTGCAGCTCACTCTGCTGTATACAGCTCCTCGTGTGAAGCATCTCAAAGCCTGACAGGTCTCTTCAAGCACCTTCTGTGCTGAGATTTAAGTGGAGAAAAATGACCCTCCATGAATCATGAGTGGAGAGAAAAAAAATCACCAGCCCTGAAACTGAATCCAGGACCTTAGGGGAGCCACTGAGACCGGGGAACATCATTGTGCTTTTGTGTAACGTGATAACTACAGCCTGGGGGGAATCAAATGGGCAGAAATACATTATTTAAGCTGATAACATTTTCAGAGCTGAATCACAAAAAAAAGTTTCACTTCAGTGCTCAAATGTTAGAAGTGCACACATTCATATTTTTGATGTGAAGTATATCATTTGCTAGAGTATTGTAAGATGCTTCAGATTTATTTAAATTGTACGCGTTCTCTGCTGGTTTCAACAAGTGCAATTTAAGACTTTTAAGACCATTTTACATCCATACAGGAAAAAATATACAAAAGACAAAAAGGAAAATTGGAGCGGCGCAGAATTATTTGCAAAATACTTGAATTTATTCACAGCTCTGCTGTAACCATAGACTGTAGGCTGTAACACACCACGATACGCACGGTACACTAGCTGGTTGTTGTAGACGTTTAAAGACTTTTCAAAGACAACTACTTTTTTTTTGTTTTAAGCCAACTGTAATTTAATTAATAAACAAATCTTCAAATGCATCACACTTTTTTTTTTTTTTTAAACCGCATTGTTGGAAATTTTGCCTACATGGCTACATCGAGTTCAGTGGAGCCATCGCAGGAACGTTTCTGTTGAGTTCTTTTTGTGGTCACATGTTGTATGACGTTTATATTTTTTTCACCACATGAGGATATGCAATGACACCAAAGAGTCTCTACTTCTTAAGCTAATAAATTAAGTTTATAAAACATGACCATGTTGATTGTTTGTTATGAAGCACAAAGCTCATGGTCGCCATATTGGAAATTCTTGCTCCAACTAAACTTAGACTTCTCTCCAAAACAGCAAAGAGGTGAGACAGAAGCCTCATTTGGAAAGCAGCTACAACAAACCAGGCCTTGATTATGCCCAATTATGCATAACTTTCAGTTTCCTACCCAGCTGCTAGGGGGTCACAAGCCAATGGTTTCACTGGTGCCAGTCCCAAGCCTGGATGAATTGGGAACAATGTGTTTGAAAGAGCATTCAACGAAGAAACGGAGCCAAAAATGCTGTTTTATCACAAATATTTTTTTTAACCCTTTGCAGTTGTTCAGAATAAAGACCTGAGGTACCGAGACCAAATGTGTTCTTTGCACCAGGCTGTAAAAATTCACATTTCAATATGGCCTCCTGTGGACAGTCAAGGAACTGCAGTTTTATCCAATCACACATTCGCTTCATTACTCTACACCCGAAGCTGTTGCTTGATTTAAACAGGATTGTGTCCTTGAGGCCTGTTTAAGGGTTTAAGATGCTAAAAGACGATTGAATTAATGGTACCAACTATCAATAAACACACATGGAAGCTTTTACAAGCGGACAAGAGGCGGAGGTGATAAATCAATGAGACACAGGCTACAAAGACCCAGCATGCCTCTGTGATTTACGAGGGGTTGACTTTCATCAGAATCTTCATAACTCTTGTGACTGTGAATCAGGAGGTTTGCTGCCAGTGGTGTTTGGAGGTAAATCTTTCACAACAGCAATAAATGCATGCAATCACAATATGCAAACCTGCCCTACAGCACCGCCATCGGCTTTTAAATATCACAACCGCTTCCATACCGGGGGTAAAGATTACCCTCTTTGATGAACAGAGTTTAACCCCAGTGTAGCTCACAGCTACCGTCTGTCAGCATCAGCTGCAGTGTGAGTGACATTCTTCTGGCACAACCAGCTGTGCCATCATTTTACAAACACACCCACCAAATCATAGAGATCCTGAAAGCTTCAGGAGTTCTGCTGCCAAGAACTTTGTTTCACCCACTTTTTAAAGCCGTTTCCTGGACTCAAGCTGTAAACACTCAGCATGATCGTTCTGGGGTTGGCTGTGACAGGTTGCATCATGACTTTCTCACTGCAGCATTGGCTCGTGTGTTTAACGAAGGCATAAGCTAAAAAGCCTCACAGACTCATCTGACGCAGCTGCCAACTGGGAGCTCTGGCTTCTTTGTGGTTCTAAGTGGCCTGTGAGAGACAAGCATGGACAGCACTGCAAAAACTGACATCTAAGCAAGTGTTTTTTGTCTTATTTTAAGTAAGAATTGTCTTTTTATACTTGATATGAGCCACAATCAACAGACACGGCCAGGAACGTGTCTTATTTCAAGATATTAAAAGACAAAAATAAGGTCTGAATTACCTGCAACAAGTAAAAAAATCTACCAGTGGGGTAAGAAAAGTTTACTTGTCAAGTCACGTCAGCACACTTATACAACATCACACATTGTCAATAGTTGATCAAATTGTACATGTCCGAAAGGGAAGACGGGAGAAGCAGAGCTTATCTAGTCCCGTCCCCAATTTCTCAATATTTAGTCTCCTCTTTTCCACATATCATCAGTACTCCACTGGCAGATTTTTTCAGTTGTTACAAACAATTCAGAGCTGATTTTTGTCTTTAAATATCTTTAAATGAGACATGTTTCTGGACTGGTCTGCTGAATGAGGCTCATATTAAGGCTAAAAAGACATATTTGGACTGTTAGACTGACTGTTTGGTTTACACACTCATACATTTTACAGTCAAGTACAGTAACTCATTTTAAATTTCTAACATTTGTTCGCTGACAACAGTTTGTGCAGCCAAAGCATTGTATTCGTAATGGCACATAGACTGTCAGAGAAAAAGTTATGATTTAATTAGTTCCAGCAATGATCAACAAATCAGCGAAAAATATCCAGATTTTAAGCTTTTATCTAAGACGGAGGATTAGTGCCATAATGTTTTGGCTTTTTATTAACAGAAATAAAAAAACTGATTTCACTCTCACAAATTTATGACCTTTTTCCTTGTAAATTTATGACTTTATTTTTGTAAATTTATGTTTTTTTTAAACTTGGCCCTGATCCTCCATTGTAGTTTTGTACACAATGGAAACACATTTGCAACAAGTGACGGATGTCGTAGCAAGAAGCGGCCATGCTTTAGTAGCATTTTCTCTTTTTTTGCACTCTGAAATAATCATTTGGCAACCAGGATAACTAACTAACTAGCTAATTCACTAGCATGCTAGCTAACTAACTAGCTAACTTGCTAAATAAATAAGTTAAGGTTTCAGCTGATTTTGCAGAAAATGCTAGCACACAAAAGCTAACATGCAGGCCCAGCAGTTTGGCTGCAGAAGATTTTTGTTTGTGTGAAACAATGATGGCAAAAGCATTACTTACAAAGCTTAAAAAGAAAGACAGAAAGAAAGACATAAAGAAAGAAAAGGCATGGGTGGATCATTTCTGTCGCAGTATAAAATATGATTAATGGACACTAAATGAGTCCTTTCTTGAAACGAGGGGTTTTAATTCATGTGAAACTCGTCTTTGTTTCTCACACGTTTGAATTATGGCATGAGCTCATGAGCTTTGGGAGCCGAATGTTGGATTCAGACTGAACTGACAGTTGTGAGGCCTTTGTGTTGCACTGCTACAGTCAATTAACTCTGATGGAACCTCACCCACACACAGCACTGATGAATCTGTGCAGCATGATAGAATATGGTTTCTCAGATTATATTAAATTTATTCTACCAAATGAAATGTGTTTTGATGTGTTGTGTTAATTCAACAGGTAGAGTCTCTCTCACAGTGATTGGTAGCAAATTGTGGAATTAAAATATAAATATATTTCTGATTGTTTCTTGTTGGATTTAGAACACTGGAGCTCCCAAAAGAGGCTGAAACGCGCAAACTGTCTTCTTTAGTCATTTTCCCATCAATCATTGTGCTGGGTGATAATAATCAAACTGGCCTACCCAGGCTATGTGTTAACACTTGATGACAACACTCCATGAGAAATCTACATACAGCTTGCAGCACAACTCTGTCAAATTTGACGTGTTGACAGAAGAGCTCCACAAACTTGGCTGTGACTCTTCTCCATGCGCGGTCCCCTCCCTGCGTCTTTCAGCACCGTACACTGCATTCCCTGCCGACGGTCACCACAGCTTTCACATCCTCCACCTACACACCATCCTCATCATCACCACCCTTATCATTTTTTACTGCCCAGCCCACAAACTTCCAGCATGTCCAAATATGCCGCTTATGTAACCCTGCAGATGATTTAGCAGGCAGTGAGCACCCCTTCATCAAAACCTCTGAGCTGAATGGAGATGAATCTGTTGCTCTCCTGCTCAGCCAGTCAGAAAAGACCTTTCATTTATTGTTATAAAGGGATTCGTTTACATAGGACGGACTGAGAGCTTTGTGAATTATACATGAACCGATGGCTGTGTAAGCAACTGCAGCTGAGTCAGCCAAGCAGACAAACTGATATTGGAGATATTTCAGCTTCAGTCTAATCCGCGCGTAAAAAAGAGGGCAAATACTGCGTAGCTTTAACCATTAAAACTGTTTTACGCATCCCATACAGCATGAACACAGAGACAGCTGAGTGGATCCCTCGTCGAACTCAAACACATATTAAATAAAATCGCCATAAAACACATAAAGGAATCAGTATCTCTGTGAACCGTTAAAACAATAAAATATTACACATGATCATGCACGGCCGTCAAATAGACTGATAAAGTCCAAAACCACAAAAACTAACCCTGTTTTCCTCTATTTTCTTACTGGAGGTAAGACATTCCCGGTGCAGCTCCTAGCAGAAGGACATTGCAGATTATCTGGACCCTGTTATTGATGCTCACACCGGCGTTTATTCCTGCGTTTTAATGGACTCCGGATACAACAGCCTTTTCAGTGAATGCACGCGACTCTGTAATCCACGCTGATACAGCTGGAATGACGCCTTAATACACACAGCATGAGCAAATGCAGGGTCAACTCTTTCCATTAATTCAACTCGACGTTGCAGCGGCTGAAAGTGAGCGCAAAGAGTAACACAGCTCGGAATTCACAATCCGTCTTACCAGAGAGTAAAATCCACCAGTAGCGCAGAAGTCTGAGCTGGAAAATACTATCAAGGCGATCCCCAGTGTGTCTCCTGTCCTCGATTTCAGCACAGGGCAGTAAACACGGCGGATCTCCGGCACTGAATGAGCGCAGCTGAAGCGGCTGTCAGGTTGACGTTGGAAAGCAACCCACTACTTCCTGTTACATCACACCGAGCCCCAGCTGAGGACCTGTGAGCTGTGGTGAGAGCTGCACACTGCAGGAGAGGTGGACACTGAACTCCTGCACTCACAAAGTTGGAAACAGGGCCGTTGCTAGCATTGTGGGGGTCCTATGCAAAATGCTGTTTTTGGTCAGTCAGTCAGGACAGCACAGTCTTTTTATTTTTATTTTATTTCAGCCAGCTTTCATGAAGCAAACACTAAAGCTTTATGAGCACACATATCCTACCCAGCTAACTTTATTGGAGGCTAGTTAAGCTAGCTAGCTAGCAGGACAAATAATAAACAAACTCGCTAAAAACACATGGCTTACTTTATCCCCAGACCATTTGTCATCCTCTTTTTTTTCTTCTGTTTTTCTGCAGCTTATTGTATTTTTATCCTACATTTATTTTTAAAGCATCTAAGAAAAATATGAACTGTCTTTATCTGCAATTATTTCACATGTTCATTATTATTTGGTGTCTCTTCAGGTAAGACTGAACATGCTGTTTTGGGGCCCCCTAGTGGTTTAAGGGGGTCCCTGTGCATTTGCGTAGTCTGCACATAGCAAGAAACAGCTGGAAATTTACAGTGTGTCGTTAAAAAACACAGATTCCAATATACAGCAGCACTTTGGTTTTACAGTGTTCAGATTTCTGTGTGAGGGCATGTCAGATTTCATTTAAGAAAAAACAAAACTTGGTTTCTTTAGCAAACAACTTTTAACCACTGAAATACTAATAATCACGCCTCCCTGCAGTCCAACATTAAAATGACTAAATCTGATGATTTGTTGCCTTCTTTTAATGTTGGTTTGATCCATGTAACGATCTGAAGGTTTTCACTTCTCCACTTTTTTTAAGACACAAAAACATTAATGAATGGATGACTTCCACTGTCCTCCAAGTGATGTATCTTTCTCCACATCTGGTTTTGATGAACAAGTTAATTCAGTGTCTTTCAGCTGTCGGGAACTGAACTGACTGGAGCCGTTTGACGGAATTCCAATTTTTTGTTTGTTCTTAAACTTATTCTTGTAACGAACTATTATTATGATGTGCTGCTGACCTCTTGGCCAGGTCACCCTTACGAACGAGATTTGAGCAGAGTACACACACCAGGATTATCAGGCTGTTTTAGTGCTGATTTTCCTCCTTCTCGACTGAAAACTGACAACACCCCATTAATTTATGTCTTTGGCTTTGAAACAGGTCAGGGTCAACAATTGTAAATATTAAACTTGTTCAATATTTACGACCAAAAATCTTAAAGTGTGTTGGGAAAGCAGACGACTCCAAAGTCATGACTGTGAATTGTGATGTAGAATGGAATGTAGCCAATCAAGAGGCAAGCTGACTGAGGAAGCAGATGTAAACAAAAACAATCATGGCTGACCTGACACAGAAAGTTGGGTGGACCTCAGAATTGGAGGACCAGCCCATTGAGCTGTGAGAGGCCAGAGAATGTCTTTTCAAAGTCTCTGTCAAGTCGTACCACAACCAAAACGACGAGGACAAGAGTTGGCAAGAATTTGCCATCGAGATATCAGCTAAGCTAATTTGTAGCTCACTGCTAATCTTGTTCCAGCTGGTGTTGAGACAGTAACCATAGTAATGGCGTAAACCTGTTAAAATGGTTAACTGTAACTTGCACCCCAACTGCCACTGCTTTTATTTACCTGAAAAGAAGTACACATTGCATTTTCTTTGGATTTATAGTCATATAAGTGTGGATAAGGAATGCTTGTGTGTGTGTTTCGGTGAGTTCGGTGGTGGGAAACAGAATGGTTCTGTGTGTGGTGAGCTGTGTTGAGATTATCAGAGTACACCACAAACGGTACGATCAAAACTGTTCAATGCCTGATTTTTTAATCTTCATGTGAGGGTTCTCAAACAAATTAAAAAAAATCTCTTCACATTTAGAAAATCTTGATTTGTGTAACCGGCTTAAGATCTCAATGGGTTTGCTATCAGGTTAAATAAAGGTTAAAATAAACGAGTCGCACTTGCTTGGTGAATTCAGCCTAATCGCTGCAGTGATCTTCATCAGCAAATTATCTAATTTCTCTGACTGTTTTTCAGCATCTTCTAAACCTTTTATTTGTTTCTTTAAAATGATGCACATAATGGATTTGAAGAAGCCTTATATGAGTAAACACAAAGACAGAAAAGAGAGATTGATGAACTTTATTCTATAAACTCTACAGTCCAATATACACTCATAGTTATAAAACAAGAAAGAAAAGCAACTGCAGCCCTTTTCCCCTCTCACAACCTCTTTCTTTACACAACACTGCCTCCCTGTGTCTCTCCTCACTAACAACACCAGCAGGCCTGCAATAGTGATTTATAGATGTGCATAAAATTGATTAAAAAGGGTAAAAAAAAATAAACGTTTGTGTTTAATCTGACAGAAATAAAGCAGTCAGTGCCTTGTAAACACAGATTTATCGCTGTGAGGAAAGGGTCATCCTGATTAATGTGTTTACGACTGAACACTGTATATTGTTGTCATTGATCCTGGGATGGAGATTGCGTATTTAATCTGCTAATGCTGCTTACACTGACGAATACATGTGGAGCTACATCAGAAAATCATCAGTTACTGTATGTACACAACAAATACGCCGGAGGAGCTTCGTTTAATTACTCAACGGAAATCTTTACAGCAACTTTGGTGTTGTTCACATGAAAATAACATTGGTTCGATTATAAAATCCTGAGCTCAGAACTGAGGATAAAACGATAACTATCATACAAGAGCAAAGATACACAGAGCAGTGTTACAGAGGTATTTTTATAAGCCTAACAAATGTGTTTTTTTTCACTAAGATTTTGATAAGTTTGGAAAATAATAATAATAATAATAAAAAAGCTAACACCTTTAACTGCAATGATTTACACACACAGCATTACCAGTGACAGGTTTAAGAAAAGCTACAAAGTATAAACATAAATACAGGCGTCTCTGCGCCACTGCAGAGTGTTCAGGCTGAGCGCTGAATGATGTCCAGGTTTTTCTTCCTTATCCTGATCATCTTCATCCCATGAGCTGCAAAAGAATCAGGACACACTCAGTGTTTAATTTATCCGTGTTAAAGAGGACTGATTGAAAACTAGTAACTGAATTCACTGAAGGAACAACATACTCTTTCTACGTCGAGCACACTTGTGAGAGCATTCTCTGCGACTTCTGAAGTTGTTCTCGTTTCCACCACAGCCGCTGTAACGAAACATGTGACACCGCCGGGTGCCAGGGTTGTACGCAAACCTCTTCTCTGCACCGTCACAGTTTCCCCTCTCCAAGGGCCTGGAGCACGGGTGTGTGTGCTGTGTTATGTCTGTAACAACAGAAATGACCATCAAATGTGGGATGCAACCAATAATGACTTTCATAATTGATGTAAAAAAAAAAAGGTTGAACACAGCAGGGACAACATTTTTATGCTTTTAATTTGAAAGGACAGGACAGTGGATTGAGCAGGAAACACGGTAAGAGTAGTGGGGAAGTCGCCACAGGCCGGACTTGAACCCAGGCTGCTCGCTCAAAGGCTTTTAGCCAGATGGAGTGCAACCTAGACCACTCGCCCATCTGTGCTCCAGGAACAACAATTTTAAAATGGATTATTTGTCACTGGGTTGTGGGTGATTATCTATGGTATTGATGTTGTCGATTCAAACAAATCTATCAAAGCACTCAGTTTAATGACATCATGGATATGATGAATGTTAAAGTCTTTTATCTTCAGTGAAAGAATTATCAAAGGAGATGGCGCTTCTTTAGCATATCAGTTAGCCCGACTTCCTCCTCTCAACATTTCGAAAATCTTTGTCATAAAACTCCAATTCCAATGAAGTCAGAACGTTGTGTAAAATGTAAATAAAAGAAAGAAATCAATGATTTACAAATCCTGAAATCTCTGCACGTAAGCAGCAAGGCTGAAAACCAACATTGAATGCCCCTGACCTTTGACCCCTCAGGCAGCACTGCATTAAAAACCAACATCATTGTGTAAAGGATATTACCACGTGGGCTCAGGAAGACTTCAGAAAACCATTGTCAGTTAACACAGTTCATCACTACATCTACAAGTGCAAGTTCAAACTCTACCATGCAAAGACAAAGACATATATCAACAACACCCAGAAACACCGCCGGCTTCTCTGGACCCGAGCTCATCTGAGATGGACTGACGCAAAGTGGAAAAGTCTGCTGTGGTCTGACGAGGCCACATTTCAAACTGTTTTTGGAAATCATGGACGTGGTGTCCTCGGAGCCAAAGGTTGAACAATCTGGATTGTTATCAGGTCAAAGTGTCAAAGCCAGCATCTGTGATGGTATGGGGGTGTGTTAGTGCCCATGGCATGGCTAACTTGACCATCTGTGAAGGCTCCATTAATGCTGAAAGGTACATACAGGTTTTGGAGCAACATATGCTGCCATCCAAGCCACGTCTTTTTCAGGGACGTCCCTGCTTATTTCAGCAAGACAATGACAAGACACATTCTGCACGTGTTACAACAGCGTGGCTTCGTAGTAAAAGAGTGCAAGTACTAAATTGGCCTGCCTGCAATCCAGACCTGTCTCCCATTGAAAATGTATGGAGCATTATGAAGCACAAAATATGACAACAGAGACCCCAGACTGTTGATCAACTGAAGTTGTTCATCAAGCAAGAATGGTAAAGAATTCCACCTCCAAAGCTTCAACAATTAGTGTCCTCAGTTCACAAACACTTATTGTGTGAAGCGTAAATAAAGAGAATTCATTCATTGGAATTGGGGTTGTACTTAATCATGGAGTATATTCTTTATTTGTTATATTTCAGTGCTGCACATCAACATCTTATGGGTAATATTTGCTGACAGTAAAATTGAAATTTCCTTTCCTACAAAATTACTGAAAAGCCAACCCATTAAATATCACACTGCATATTCAAAAATGCAGAGACCATATAAAGGATGTTTATTAATATTTTTTGATGCATTTCTGAAAAAACATGCAAAATTTCAGCCCAGCATGTTGCAGCTTTCCCAACAAGGCTATAGGTGTAAATCACTAAATAACCACAAGATGTCAGTCTTCCATTTCAGCATCTCTGTACAGCTTTGATAGAATGTCACATTTACCCCTCATGTCAATTCTGATCAATAATTTCCCAACTTTTACAACTTTAGAAATCAAATGCATCATTTAAATTAAAGGAATAAAAACCAAAACGACTATCACACATGATCCCCAATAACTGCCTAATTCAAGGTCTTGGTAATACATAGTGAATCTTATGCCAGTGCTTTTCCTGTGAGTTTGTTTGTTTATTTATTTTGTCATGTTCTTGAGATTTTTATCAGTAGGTGAAGTAAATATCTGGTAAAACATGGGAGGAAAGAAGTGAAGTTAACTCATCTGGGTTTCTTTTCTTCCCTCTCTTGTATTTTTTGACAAGACTGAAATTGAACTCCTGAAATTTTAACTGCATGAATGAGTTAAAAGGGAAACAGGCAAGGCTTCCTGTGTTCCACTGCTGCAGGACATGGAGGAGCCTTGGAACATGAAAATGCGACGCACGCTCCCTCTCTCCTGATACACAGAAAAATAGTAAGACTGTGGGCCGAGGGACGGAGACATGCCAGGACTGCTTCGCTGCACTTTTTTAAAATTCTATTTGACCGTAATTTGCAACTGGCAGCACACATGGTTTAACAAAAAGCAGAGTGTACATACATCATGATTTATCCATATTTACCCTCCAGCTAAGTCTGGTTGCTCCTCTGAGGAGAAGATGATTGATTTGATGATGCATGTGCTTTCTACAATGAATAAAAATGGCATGCTCTGCTTTTGGCCTTCTGCCTTTCATTTTGCCATTTATTAATTGAAGCAACAAAAAGAGGTTTAGTTTCATCCTGAAAGGAAAAAAAACCCCACAATTTATGAACTGATCAGGGTTACTGAACTACAAAAATTTAATCAGTTGTCTATTCTTTGATATCATTCAGCTGAAAAAGGCTCATTGTTAAGAGTGTTTAAACAGAAAGCAAAAGACTTTCTCCTCGCTACATGAAACTCCAGGAAATTCAGGTTTAATCTCTCCCACCTTTGTCTCCAGTGACTGCGTGTGCAGTCGCACCATTTCTAAAACTGTTATTAAACATTCTCTGATCTCTGTTGTCTGAGCGCATATTTGCATATGAATGTCATTTCTTTGACGGTAAAAAGTAAATGTTTTTCACTTTAATATGCATTTTGGTGTCTGTTTTGTTGATTACGTTTGAGTAATCCACTCTGTAACTGAATAAATTATTCTATTTTTATGAGCTCTGTTCTGCTAGAAGCTGCTTGGTTCTGCACATTATACCTTTGAAAACGCTGCCAGCTTACCTTTTACCTCCTGGTTTGTGTTGTTCATTTGCTTCAGAGCTTCAATTGCAGGCATCTCCTCTGAGAAACAGACATAATTAGGGGAGTCAGTCATTAAAAAGAAAAAAGAAAAAAGAAAGAAAAAGAAGATAAAAAATAAAATAATAACATTCATGTTTTATGACGGGAGATTAGGGTTAAAAAAAAACCCTCAAATTATAGATATAGATATATATATTTTCATGGGAATAAAGACATATATTTTGAAGATTAAATTCATGAATCAAATTTATAATTAAATCAAAAAACAAGCTTGATTCTGAAAGGTTGTTTTATAGGACATTGTTATTGTTTTATATCCATCCGCCTACTCAAAGAGGATGTAATGAGAGCGTCTTCTTGATGAAGTTGTGTTGAGCTACAGCTTTGACAAACAGCCTTCTTAATATCTCTGCCAATAGTTTGTTAGACAACCTGGAGCTTTCTGATGAAGGCAGTTGAAACGTGTAGGCTACCACACTAGGACGGCGGATTAGGGCCAAGGTAAAACCTAAACTAAAGTAAAACTTTGCAAGATGCTCCGTGTTCCTCATGTCTGTACAGGCGGCTTCTGATAGACCAAAATAACCAGATTATTCTGCTAAATTTATGACTTTATTCTTGTAAATGTTCTTTGTTTTCTTTAAACATGGCACTAATCCTCCCTCATAGTGTTTAGCTCTTGACAATAGCCAAAGAAAAATGAAAGAAAGCCTACAAATTGTTTTTGCCTTATCTTATCTGCTCCATATTATTTTTCCATTCCATGGGCAACTTTTTGCAGCATGCCTCAAGTGGACACTTAGGGAACTGCAGGGTTTCTTTTTTTTTTGAACACCAGAGGCCTATAGCACGAAGCAGGATTAATGTCTTAGCAAGTTACTTCAGGGTTAATCCTGGTTTACTGATAGCACAAAGCCAGTTCAATTCTTATCTAGATAGATCACCATGGTAACCTATTCTGAACGGCTAACCTGCTCCAGAGCAAGATAAGTTTGAGTTTGAATCTGATTCTATAAAATGCCCCACCTACTGGCCAATCAGCTTCTCGGAAACAGGCGAGAAACAGACTCCCCTAAATCAAATTTAACCATACAGTTAGAGTTAAAATACCAGGGAGGGATACTCAAAGCAATCAAACTTTATTTATAAAGCTCCTGTCATACATTCAAAGACAACACAAAGTACTTGACAAATAAAAGGATGTAATTCTTGATGTGAAATGGCACATTATTCTATCATGTCATTCCTACACTTCATTCATTGTGTTTGAAGGCTTTCTTTATTAAAGAGGGAGAGTGTATATGAGTCCAGCTGCCGATTTGTAAACTGTTAATTTGGGTCAGACATTAACTCTGTATTGTGGTGACAACTTTAATCTTAATTTAAACATGATGATACGACATGAAACAAACCACTTTACCAGACGCAGTGATGTTTTTGTACTTATTTTTCATTTGCCCCCACGTCTTTTTCACTCCAGAGGGATGAAACTGGAATGAGATAATAACTGCAGTACACACAACTCATTTTCCCAGTATATTGATTCGTGAGATACACGAGTGTGATCAGTGTCATATTGAGCCATTGATGAGTATCTTACTTATTTACACAGTCTGTTATATGCTGCCATGCATTTGGTCTGATTGGCAGCTGTCACAGTGTTTCCCCTCTCCGTGATTTGGGCTTTTTCCTCCTCATATTTCATTAATATTAAACGTTGTTCTTCACAAGTGACGCACGGAGCTCTGTCACTCTGTTCTGTGTGTTTAGCGTTTATGACTGTGATTGGTCAGCTGCCTCTGAGCCCTCCCCTTATACGTGCGCGTTCATGGCTCTTGATGAGACAAACCTGGGTTGAGTTATTGTGTTGATAACCTGCGTCGTGCTATCGATTATCCTGATTGTCACTGTTGCACTTAGTCAACCCTGGATTGATGCGAGTTATCCAGGATACGCTGACCGCGCTTCGTGCTACAGGCCCCTGATGTTGCTGTTTGCTTTTAACTTGTGTGATGCTACATTCACTTTCTTTTGTATACACATATACGCGTCATAGCAGGAAATGAAAAAAAGCAATATGTCCTCTCATAAAGTTAAAAATAAAATCCTTGAGAATGACTCAACATCTTATTCATAACATTAAAACCTAAACCTGTATTACATGTAAATGTCAAACTAAGGTTAAATGAACTTACTGACCAAAGAAACACAACTTGATGGAAAAAGTTTGAATATACAGTTTTTTCTATGAAAGGTTTGATAATGAGAAGTGTGTTGTGCATGTAGTCTTACTTGGTACGATGGTTGGGTGCACCACAGAGACTTTCCTGGCAGAGTGAGATTGGACTTCTGGGGCTGTGGTGGCTGTGAAAAAAAGAGAGTCACAGATTGATCAGTATATATTTAGAACAGATCTCATTAAATCCAAGTGATCAATCATAATTAAAGTAACTTTAATATCACTGGTCTCAGACTGGAGAGAGTGCTGGTGTGAAAACAGATATAATCTACTAATGAAAGCAGACAGAGTCATCCGTCTGAAGTTATTATCCATAGACGATGTTTCACACGGAGCCTTTTACGATTGATTTTCACTACAACCTACGCTGTGGGCAAAAAACGCTTCACAGCCGAGCGACTCCACCTCATTTTCTTTGACAATTTCAGTATCTAAATGACTTCTAAGTCGTACCTAACTCCGGCGTAATTGAGTGTGCCTTGGTCAGTTTAAAGTGATTTAAATGCTAAATCATGGAGGGATGTGATTTCATGGTCAGCTAAAATTCATCAGAAAGTTAATTTTCTTGAGGTGGACTCATTTTGATTACGTCAAAGCTCTGAAATGAGTTTTCACTAGTTGTGCAGGGAGTGTAATCACCTTTGCACTTGACTCACAGGTAAATAAATTAGACTGTGTGTGTATGGCTTGAAGTTAAACGCAGGAAGAGTAATTATACATTTTTGAGTTATTCAAGCGTACAAAGACCGGAAAGGCTTTTCCTTCTTTATATAAACATCAAGAGTCCAGACATCTTTGAGCATTTGCAGATGATTTAGTCAATTTATATTTCTACAGTTTTGAATGGGAACAAACTGCTTTTTCTCTGAACAACCATAGACTAGGCTCAAACTGAAGTCACCACAAACACTGCTCCCCCTGGTGGCTGGCTGCAGTACAAGACAAAAACTCCGCCTCTCTATTAATTCCAGATGGGATGTGGTCAACTTTTAAAAAATTATTACACCTCGTAGAAACGTTTCTCACATCCGTACGCTGTGGTGATATTTAGATATTATTGGGCTACTTTGGTTTCAGGTTCCTGAAATGTTTCTTTTTCATTAGTTATTAAAGGTTAAAAATTGGGTTTTACGTCTCGTTTAACGATGATTGACAGCTGTCGTTCATGTGTAGTTTTTTCGGGATTAATAAAATAAATCAGGAACGACAGTTAAGAAAAGATTAGATGGTCTAGTCACCTGTTTCCACTCAGATTTTACCAGAGTTCCTTGTAAGTCTCTGCTGCAGAGACTCTGGTCGCACAATGGCAGCTCCCGTGACGGAGGTATTTTGGCTTCAAAACCGTACAATAATAAAAGGCGGAGCCACTCTGTCCATTCTATATACAGTCTATGTGAACAACTCATCGTGTCCTCTTGAAAAGACAAAAGTGGAATCCAGCTTACCCGGGTTCTGGCACTTTTCCTGGCACTTCGACATGCTGCGGAAGTTGTTTGCATTGCCGAAGCAACCGCCGTAATAGAAGTGCTTGCATGTCTGGCTCTTGGTGTCGAAGAAGTAGCGTGACGCCAGCCCTCGACAGGGACCGGGAGCGTCAGGTAGGTGACACGGATTCTTGTCATCTAAAAAAGGAGAGCAGAAAGGCTGTGAAAAGGTACTTTGGGTTTCTTAAAAGTCAAACAGATGTCTTTGTAATAAAAAGAAAATAAAATCGTCTTGCTTTTTTTATTTTTGAAATGCTGGATTGATTCTTTGAGCATTTCATTTTCTGAGAAACACGCAGAATCTGGATGATTCATACGGACCCACAAATAAAGTAGAAGGAAACAAAACAGAATAGAAAAAGGATGAACTTCAAAACTCTCAGAACGTTTTGAGTTTTGTTATGATGGAATTTTGATCAATTCAACATTTTTTGTTACGGGACTTGAAATGGTTGCTTTCTACATTTTCTTTACTCGTGAGCCCTGAAGAGGCCAAATTCTTGACATCAATTCAACTCAGAAGTATCTCAGCACAACAGAATTTGAACTTTGCACCATCTGTGAAAATCAACGATCACGGCCGGAAAAGGAAAGCTTGCGAAACAGGAACAATGCAGACACTGTAATAAAGACGTATGAAGGGAGGGTGAAGCTGTTCAGAGCCTGTACAGTGTACAGTATGAGGTCAAACCATAACACTGCAGTCACTGTGACATTTTCTCTCCTGTCAGGATTCACGTTCTCTCTCTCTCTCGGGGAAAAAAAAAAGTCAACCCTTCCAGCGAAAATGTCCTAATTTTCCCAGCTTGTCCTCAGTCATCCACATCACACCCTCTGAAATGTTCTCCTTCTCTGCTTTCGTATCCTTACTCACTCTTACCTCAGCTCGTACTCTCCATGTTTCACTTCTTACTGGTTGTTGCATTTATCATAACCCTGAAGTCTCAGAGTAGACGGACTGGAGCTCTTAGTTTGATGTTCCTCTATCTGGGTCTTTCATTATGTATGGTTACTGTAACATTGTGTAATAGCACTACTTCGCCTGCATTTCTACCTTTCCTTGATGGCACTTCCTGTGACAAGGTACTCCAATATTTATGCTTGGAAAAGAATCAAAGAAAAAGGATTTTCTATTTTTTTATTTGAAATTTTATCCTCACATGTCATCACCTTTGCAGCCTGGGAAACACTCTGGCAAAAAACAACAGAGAGGATGTTAAAGGATGTCAAGAACTCTGCTGTTTCTGCTACCAAGCGATCACAGAATATTGAAAGAGTCAGTGGAGTGACAGGCTCATGCTTGATTTGTCACAATAACAATGGCAACCACGGTGTGAAATCTATTGTTTCCAGTGACGTTGGTTTGTCTTCAAAGGATTTCATTTTCAGGTGAGACAGGTGCAGCCTGACAGGCCGTGACTGTGCAATGTTTATAAAAGTTTTATAAACCATCTCAAAGGTTTATAAATCATTTGGTCATCATTAACAAACACTCCATAAAGTGTATGAAATGTTATCATTTGCACATAATATACACTGTTAATGTAACACCAATTATAGCATTACAAATCATTAGAAAACATTATTAACTATAATTTCTCTCTTTCTTTCTTTATTTATTTCTGTCTTTCTTTCTCTTTCTTTCTTTCTTTGTCTCTCTCTCTTTCTTTGTCTCTCTCTCTTTCTCTCTCTCTCTCTTTCTTTCTCTGTCTCTCTCTCTTTC